>CALSBZ010042505.1:439398-467362 GCA_943591055.1 Gobionotothen gibberifrons | reverse complement strand
ACCCAGTGTAATGGTAACCTGATAAACCTGTAACATTAACGTTACGTGGTCAACAATAAACCTGTAACCTGCCTATAAACCGACAGATGTATTATTTATTTTTCTACGTTTAACGTTAGCCAGTAGATGGTGGCAGCGGAACGTAATGATTAACGTTACCGACCTTTTTTATGTCATGTCAAGAGTTGGATGTCAACGCCACTCAACGCAAACAAGTGTGACAAGCAAACATTCACTCATCTTTTCAATTATTCAGTTACAAAGCTAGTAGCAAGCTAGGTTAACATTACATAGCTGATGCTGAGCTAAACATGTTTGCTAACCGTCCATATGCGTTAATGTGACTGACCTCTCCGGGTGAGTTTTCAAGTGCCTGATGAAATTTGACGTTGTTGCACCAGCATCCTTGATTTTAATATTGCAGACTTTGCAGTGTGCGCTCCTTTTGTTGGTGCCGCCGGCGTTTTGTTCGAAGTTTTGTTCGAGCTAATTACAAGCGGTACAGCTGCAGGTGTGCCGCCAGTCGCCATGAGAGGCTTCCCAATACTCAAATTTCCCCTCCTCGACTCCTCGACTCCTCGACTCCTCGGTCCTCCGGTAGTGACCCGGAAATGAATTTCATCGCCATTTTGAAGGACATCTCATTTCTCTAAATGCAATTCGAGGACCGAGGATCGAGCGTCGAGGAGGCTCTCTGGAGGAGCTATAACCGAGGATACACTGATGGTTCCTGCACGGCTCCTCCGCGGATGCATTTCCGGGAACGGTGGAGGCGTGACGCACGGCCGGACTTATCTCAGCCAATGACAGCTCTGCATGCATCCCCTGGATATTATTTTAGAAACTGCTTTCATCGCGACGCGATGTTTCCAGTGAGAACAGCTGTGAGGTCCGTGCAGAAAGCAGAGCAGTGTGTATAATATATATCACTCAGTGTAACAGGCCTACTCTCTTTATTTGCTTTAGTTTAGTAGATAACTACAAACAAAGAGTCGATATTTTTCTAAAACCATTTAGTGGCTGTAGCCTAATGATCCGTTAGGAGCTGTAGGTGTGTGTGGTACAGTGTGGTGTGTGTGGTACAGTGTGTAGGTGTGTGTGTTGTACAGTGTGGTGTGTGTGTTGTACAGTGCGTAGATGCGGCGGACAGACGGGTCTCAGTTGGTTTGGTGTCCTCTGCTTACTTTTGATACTTGTAAATACAACTTTTGGCCCGTAATTTCAATTCCCCATTCTGTCGTGGTAAGCGTAAAGTAATACAGACGGTTTAACTTTAGAGCATGGTGGTTACTTTATTCAGGCTTGTACTCTCCATGTCATTTGCTAGTAGCATGACTCGTCGTGTCCACATCCGGTCACATACATCCTGTTAGCTCTATCACAATAAAAGCATAACAGCTAACACCACATCTCCCTTTCTTAAGAACAGACTGTCACATTTATATACTGTGACTCAGAAAATGCAAAATCAGGTGATAAACTGAAAACTCTGCAAGAACCTCAGAACATGTCATCACACTTCTTTCTGCACAATCACATAGCTATAGTATTTACTCAAAAATAGAACATTGCACTCTTAAGGCTTCTCATGAAAAATAACAAAAACAACCACTGAGTCAGGCAATATCTTTGTGAGCATAAGTGATCTAAACATCAAAACACAAAATTATTCAACATTCTTCCTTTCACATGGTCTTTTTTATTTTTTTTTCACATTCATTTGTCTCTCCCCCCCAGTTCACAAGTCCAGTCTGTGAGGTTTTACCACCACTCTGCCATACCTATGCCGTGTGTGTGTGTACGGACAGGTGTGTGTCCCTTGGGAGTCTGTGTTGGTGACTCAGGGCGCGTTCTGGAGAACCCAGTGTAGGCTCACCTGGTTGGGGTGGTGTGCTGGGTGTTGGAGTGTGAGGTGTGTGTGTTACAGTCTCTGGAAAAGGGACAAGATGGTGTCTGTTCCGCCTGATGGTGCCTGAAGGCCCGTCCACTATGTAGGAACGTGGAGCTGAGTGCGACAAAACCACCGTGCCTTGAGACTTTGTATCTGTAATCCACACTGGTTGACTCTAATCCCGGATTTTATTGAAATTACATTTTTAAACTGTCATTAATAATGCTGTTCATGTTTTGTAAAAAGACTGTGTCATTACTAAAGCAAATTAGTTGTTTGCACTATTTGGCTGAAATGTGCATTGCAATAATCCTGTTAAGCAGAGATAACTCAGTGTGTTACGTTTCTGCAAGAGAGGGGAGGGGCTCCACACACATTGCGCATGAGTGCTGTACTACTGCACGCAGTCAGAGGTGAAGATCCAGGAGCCCGCTAATTATTGCTGCTGCGTCTGGTCCGACAGAATTTTTAAAATAACTTTACGTGGAATGGTGAGTTTGAAAACATCTATATCTATCTGTAGATATCTTTCTGTCAAAAATGTATTAGCTAAAATACCTGCTCACAACAAGTTAGCTTAGCGCTATGGCTGCACGTGGTTTAGCTAACGTTACTTAATGTCTGTTCATATGGTAACAAAACCGATTTAAAAAGGGTTTTCATAAGGTTGCATATGAGTGATTTGTCACATTTATAACAGTAACTTAGCAAAATGTTCAAAGTAGCATGTTATTAAGGGGATATTAGCAGAGTTTAGTTAACGTTGTACAGAGGTTAGCTAACGTTTTGCAGTGGTTAGTTAACGTTGTAGAGAGGTTAGTTAACGTTTTGCAGTGGTTAGTGTTGATATGTCCGTTATTCTCAGTCCAGAAGAGAAAGTTTTAAAATAAGGAGATCAGTGAGTCTCGACTAAAGTTTCAAAAGGTGGTACTTTAATGAAAAATCAGGCGCGGTGGTGTTACAAGCAGGCGAGAGTTGAAAAGAGGCGAACAGCTGTTCTCCTCAGGTGTGGCTCAGAAGAAGGGCCAAACAAAACACATTTCGTTCCTTAAATACAGTAGGCTTGGCTCCTCCCGTCCGCTATCTCTGTTGTTGTTGACTTCCGCTCGTCCTCTTATTTCCGCACACACTTTTTCAAAGGATATTTACATCGTACATTTAACACATGACTAAACACGCCTTGGTTCTACACACTCGCCTGTGGCTCTTTTTTCTTATTTCAACAGCTGATAATATTTACGTTTGGTTTAACATTGAGTTCAAGCTTCCGTCAGTATTTCAGAGATAACTTCCGGAATAGATTTTCAAAATAAACTTGTATTCCTGATTCTGGTGGAAGTCTTTTCAAAATAAAAGCTTAACATACATTTTGCGTGAATCCTTCTGTTTTTTCAATAAAATCAACATTTAAGCTAAATTATGCCATTACAACATTGATTTAATTACTAACAGTCCCTCCTTACACACATTAAAAGTGTGTACAAAATACTGAAATCAATGAGTTCTTCATCCGAACTTAACATAGTACAAAACTCATATAAAAACATACTGTCAAAAATGGAATGGTTCAATAACCTCAACTTTATAAAAATACAAAAATACTTTGTTTGTGCTTTAACATAGAAGTTTTCCCTTGTGCATAACTTCTAGTATTAATCATTCAATATTATTCTTAAAAATAGCAGCATGGCTTGGTATTGGAACATTTCTTTCTCCCTCCTTTCACAAAAACCGTTCCCTTACCACGCTCATTGTTAAGACACATTTTGCGAATCGCTAAAGTTACAACAGTATAATACTTAAAAGAAATCCACTATCTTAGAATAGTGCAAAAATAATAGAAACACAAAATGTACTATTTTAGAATAGTATAACATTATAAAGAATAAGAAATAAACTATCTTGGAATAGTCTATAATAAATTTAAATGGATTCACTCCATTTTACCATTGTAGCTTGTGCATTTTCAAGATATCACTTTATGGCATCACAATCTGCTGGACATACATTGAACAAATCTCATCTCTGAACATCCACATCAAACTAACTCATCATTTTCATCAATATCTGTATATGGGGGTGGGTCATCCTGTTCAGCTAGCATTGGAAACTGTCCCCCAAGTAGATATTGACCCCTAATGTGTTCCTGGTTGAGGACCCCATTAATCAGTCGGTTGGATAACGCGCGGATGCATGACGAACAACAACAAGCGCACAGTCCCAATAACACAATCACACCTCCAAAAGACATCAGTCCACTCAGAAAGAAATCCTTATACTTCCCCAGCCAACCGTCAAAGAAATCCCCGAGGGGGTTCTCTATTCCACTGTTGTCTGCTAACTCCTTGCTCAAAGTGGTGAGTCCCTTCAGAGCCTTGGTTACTGATCCATCTGGTGAGGTATTATTTGGGATGAAAGTACAACATAATGTTCCAAACATTTTGCATACACCCCCTTTTTCTGCCAACAACATATCTAGGGCCACTCTGTTCTGCAAAGACATCTGACTTGTCTTGTCCAGCTGCTCATTTAGTCCATCGATCGCGTCCATGGTGTGATTCATGAACCTCAGCTGATTGTAATAGATATAGTTAATCCAGTCAACATTCTTATTTATGGTAGGCCAAAGGAAAATGGATTCGAACCCTGATAGGATCTGGTTTCTAGCTTTAAACTCCCCTGGGACTCCCCTGGGTACTCCTATGCTGTCAATGTACACAGTGGAATCAAAACTCCCTCTAAATAATGATCTTTTGGCCCTGGTTGCTTTGGGTTGGACTGCCAAGTATATCAGCTGCTCGGCCGTCATTGGTACTGCATAAAAAGGCATTACTAGCTGTACCAGTGCACAGGTCCCCGTCCAATCCCTTGGTAGAACTGCGTACAGGGTTTTAGTGCCACAATACCACCACACATCTGCTCTTGGATACTGTCTGATGGGCATAGCTATATCCGGGAGAAAGTCCTGTTTCATTACAACCGTTGTAGAATTGCACCCCTTGAGAGTCCCTACTTCTGTACCTTTAAGATAGTCCCTTGTAACGCAGTCATAAAGTCCCTCGTAAGTCGTGAAGTCAGGTGGAATGTCATTCATCTTTACAACTGGATACTTTTGTGCAATGTCAACACAGTCGGCTGGGGATTTTTGTCCATACAGTTTATACATACAGAGCTGTCCTTGTGGGTTATTGTAAGCGTTAAATGGAAATGGCACTGTTCCCAAACTTGGTCGAGCAGCCGCGCAGGCCAGACAGTCAGCCATCTTGCTTTGTCTAACAGAATACACAACCCAGTCTAACCAGGAATTCCTATCCTCGTACCCTGTTTCTACCGCTATAACTTTCTGTACAGAAGTCGTGCTCAGGTAGGTGACCAGTGGTTTTTTCACAGATAAATCAGGGGATATTTCTGGTTCTGGCTGCAAGAGTGGCTCAGTATATTTAGAGGTGAGATCAGGAATTACGTCAGCTGGGGGGTCTATTATTTTCACCAAAATTGATCCCATTGGGTCTTTTCCAGGAACCTCTATTCCCATCAGTAAATGAAATGCAGTGATGGCTCCTTTTTTCTTAAAATGGGGAGTGAGTGTGCTTTTAAAAGCAATTATTACTGGGTTGTGTTTGCTCATATCCTCACTATGGCGACCCTTGGAAAAAGCTAGCTGAGACCTAAACGATGTACCAGGGGGATTGTTATTTCCTGCAGCTCTAGCACTCCAATATACCTTCTCTGAGTCGGGACACCACGTATTATCATCTGGCCGTCCCCAAGCATGTATGCACCCATAAACGTCATGGCCTGTTTTGTCCTGCTGGTTTCCACACACAACTACATCACACACATCAAGACTGACCGTAACCGCTTCACCTCTGGGTATGAGTATTTCTAACCCCTCCTTGGACTCAGCTGATCTCTTAGCTCTGAGGATATATGGAAATCTCTTGAACACAGTTGAAATATTGTTAGTGTTATTTGCATTCTCTACGAGTGCACGAATGGATTCGGATTTTTCACGATGCTGTACCCTCCACCCAACCAGGAAAATGCCAACTGTGATGAATAAAACTAACAATGATATTACAATTTTTATCCCTAGGGGGGCCCTTAATTGTTCTGACTTTTTCAATGGTATTTCATCAATTTCTGACTTATTCAATGGCATTTCATCAATTTTATCCATGGTCATATCAGTTGCAGAGTATTTTAGAATGATGAGCACAAAAATAAAGTATATAGAAAATAATAAAAACAACAATATTGGAATCTTAGTGAATGAACTTATCAAAATAGGTTTCAGAGGTAAAACCAGAATGGGTATTCTGTTTTAGTATTCAATCTATAAAACCTGAAGACAATTCGTCTTTTGAGCTGTCTATCTTAATATTTCTTGATTTGATTTCTATTCATCGTTTTGTTCCAGCTCTGCCAAATCAGTCCTAACTTCCGAGAGCTTTCTGGAAGGTGCCGGTGCAGGGCGACAATGTGTCAGGTGGTGCCAATTTGCTCCTTTTTTACCTTTTATCCGGAGAGCGTGTGAAGTTCGTTCAACAACTTCCCACGGTCCAGTCCACCTGGGTTCAGCCCACTTTCTTTTGTGAGCTTTCAACCTCACCTCGCCGCACAGGAGTCTCTTCTGGCGTCTCGTCTGGTGTCTCTGCAGTTCTCTGAACCTGTGTAGACAAGACTTGGATAATATTACTCAGAGCTCCGACATATTCATCCACTTCTATTTGTCTAATGTCTAAAACTGGGCCACTTCCTCCTTCTCTAGGAGGCCCAGGCATTGGCCTACCAGTTAACAACTCATGGGGAGAAAGATGTGTTTTAGCACCTTGAGAAGATCTCATTGACATGAGTGCCAAAGGCAAAGCATCGACCCATTTCATGTTTGTGCCAAAAATAACCTTTGCAATCTTCCCTTTTAAAGTTTGATTTGCTCTTTCTACAATACCCTGAGATTGTGGATGGTATGCTGACCCAAATTTATGAATTATACCAAAATATAACTCTACTTCTTCTAAGTGTTTGCTTGTGAAATGTGAACCATTGTCAGATCTTATTATCTTAGGCACTCCATAGCGGGGTATAAATTCTGTTTTTAGCCATTTAATGACTGTCTTTGCATCTTCTTTCTTACAGGGAATGGCTTCAATCCATCTTGTATAACGATCAATCATTACCAACATATATCTAAACCCTCTGACTACGCTGTCTGCCCCCATGTCTGTATAATCAATACAAATGTCTTTGAATGGGGCTTCAGGGACTGGATATCTTCCCATCGGGCACTTGTATGGCTTTTTCACATTAAATGCATTGCACGTGTCACAGTCGTTTACGAAGTTTTCAACCATGTCCTTCATGTAAGGATGCCACCACTGTTGTTCAATGTCTTTTGTTGTTCTTGCTTTGCCTACATGAGTGGGACCATGTGATTGTTCTATCAGCAGGTGGCATAGCTTTGCAGGTGCGACTAAACGGCCGTCGTGGGCTCTCCATAGGCCATCTACTTCCTTTGCTCCTTTCTGACTCCATTGATTTTGTTCATACACTCCAGCATATTTCTGCATGTCTTTGATGTGTTCGGTGGTTAACTCTTCTTGAGTATTGTCCTTTGTACATATCATTTGCTTGCTGTACCCTCCTGCTTTCTTTGCTGCCTTGTCTGCTGCATCGTTTCCTCTGGATATTGCATTGTTCACTGTTGTCCTTTGCATTTCATTACTGCCACTTGTGATGGCAACAGCAAAGATGTTAGCAGGAGTTTTAGCGCTTCAGCATGTTTTACTGGTGTATTAGCAGATGTTAGGAATCCTCTTCTGATCCACTGTGGTCCGTCTATATGCACTGCTCCATAAGCATATGCTGAATCTGTGTAGATGTTGACTCGTCGTCCCTCTGCATGTTCCAAGGCTTTGGTGAGTGCCACTACTTCTGCCAGTTGGGCTGAAGCAGGTTGGGAGATGATTTCTGCTTCTATTGTCTGTATTTTTTCTCCCTCCTGCCTGACTACTGCATAGGAGGCCACATTCCCGTCATCTCCCTTGTAACAACACCCGTCACTGTAGAGTGTGAAGTCTGGCTGGTCCAGTGGGTTTGTTTCCAAATCTGATCTTATCTTGAGATCCTTCTGGGAGACGAACTGACAGTCATGGGGTGTGTGTTCATCCGTGCTCAGTCCTGCAGACATGTTTGCTAGACCAACCTGGTATGTTATGTGTGGTTTCAACAGACTGGTCTGAATCTTGATTTTCCTTATTGGGGAAAATGTGAATGCCTGTGAATTTATGAATGCTACTACTCCATGGGCTGTGTTGACTTTCAATGGGTGGCACATTACTACATGTGCAGTCTTCTCAATGACCTTTGCTAGTGCAGCTAGATGTCTTAGTTCTATATTGTCTAACTTTGAGCTGTGGTACATCAGTACCTGTCTCACTCCCCCTTTTTTCTGAAACAGGACACCGTTGACTATTCCACCTGATTCAGAAACATCAAGCCAAAAATCATCCTCATAATCAGGAGTGGAGAGGTGCGCCGCTTGACTCAGGGCTTGCTTCGTCTTCGTGAAAGCTTCTTCGGCCACCACTGTCCACTCGAGAGTGGCTTTTAGATTTCTGTTTCCTGCTTCTGCAATTATGTGTCTCAGCGGTTGTGTCAAATCCACATAGTCGGGTATGTACGTTCTGCTGTAACCTGTCAGGCCCAGGAACGCAAGCATCTGTTGCACTGTTTCAGGCTTTGGTTGGGAGAGAATGGAAGACCTTTGTGCTGGCGTCAGAGTTAGACTGTTGGAGGAAATCATCCTTCCCAGGAATGTCACCGTTCTTCTTGCGATCTGTGTCTTTTATTTCTTCACCTTGTATCCTACATTGGCCAGTAGGATTAGCAATTGTTGTGTCACAGCCAGACATGTTGCTGCATCTGGCCCTGCTAGGAGTAAATCATCAACATACTGTATCAGAGTCACTCCATCTGGTAGTTGCAATGCACTGAGATCTTGTTTTAAAGCACGGTTAAATAATCCTGGACTATCTTTGTAACCCTGTGGCATCCTATTGTAAGTGTATCGCTGTCTTTGGTATGTAAAAGCAAATATGTCCTGAACATTGGGATCCAATGGTAAGCAAAATAATGCATTAGCTAGATCTATCACTGTGAAATATTTGTGACCTGGATTAAGATTCTGCAATGCTACATGTGGATCTGGAACAGGAATATTTGCAGTTTTAGTGACATTGTTGATTTCTCTTAGATCATGGACCATTCTCCATCCCTTGTTTCCAGCTTTTGGTACGGGCAAGATGGGAGTATTCCAATTTGAGCTGGTGTGTCTGATTACTCCAGCTTGCAACAGTCCTTGAATAGTATTTCCTATCCCATCTATTTGTTCTTGCTTCAATTTGTATTGCGGGCGCCAACATGGCTTGTAGTTGTCTACTAGCTCCACTGAGACTTCATGATTTACTAATCCAACATCATAGTCTCCAGTGGTCCAAAGGTGTGTTGGCACCTGCCTCAGCATTTCTTCTGTGTCTGGATGGTTTGTGTGTTCTCGTCCATGATCTCTGTCCAATTCTTGTTTCTCCAATAGCCCTCGTTCCTGACTATTGTTTCCAATTCTCCACATGGTCTGGTCTGTCGATCGCCACAGGAAAGGTGATTCTGTGGGCAACCATTCTGCATTTAGTGCTGTCTTTATCATTGGCCCCAGTGATCTGGACTCAGCTCCTATGGCCATGGCGAGTGTGACATGAGGAACAGCTTCTTCAGATAAATTGTACCATTGTTTATGTTCTGGTGTGAATTTTATCGCTGCTGCCACACCCTGTGGTCCTACGTAGATGTCTTCTACAGTCAAATCTTCCATCTTTCCCTCTTTATCTTCCATCCATGTGTCTTGATATTCTTCATCTGGTCGCCTTAGATAATTATACGTACAGTGTAGGGGATCTTGTGGGGGCCCATAGGGTCCCAGTGTATTTATCCATGGCTTCCATGCCATGTAATTTCTTTGGACGTGGGGAGTATCGATTTCAGTGGTGATTAGTGGTTGTGTCATTTTCTTCATCGTTTTCTGGATTTGCTGCCATCATCATGATTCTCTGTTGTCCGTCATGCGTCTGGTAGAGTGGTATTTGGCCTGGAAATTGGATAATCAGTCCATCTGGTGTGCATAGAATTCTTGCTCCTGTTTTTACTAGCAGGTCCCTTCCCATCAGATGTATGGTACAGTTAGGGGCATAGAGGAAAGGATGTTGCAGGAGTTGCTTTCCAATTTTTGTGACCAATGGTACTGTATATTTCTGTACATCAATTTTTCCCGAGTATCCAACTGTCTTGAGAGTGTGCTTTGAGAGTGGAGGTGGTTTTCCTTTCAATCCAGTCAAACAGGAAGCTGTGGCCCCTGTGTCCACCATCATTTCCACTTTCTCTCCCTCAATCTCACAGGTGACCATTGGTTCACTTTGGGCTGGAATTGCGTCACCTGTGATTGGATCCTCTGGGCCTCCTCATTGGTATGGACCACTCCACGCTGTCAGAGGCATCTGGTTCATGTTTGGCACCATCTGGTTCATGTTTGGTGCCATTCCTCCTCTTGTTTGTCCCTGAAATCCTCTGCCACCACTGGGTCCTCCCCTCTGTTGATACTGTGTAGGCATATACATGGGTGCTTGTGGCTGCAGTTGGACAGGAGCATACACAGGTGGTTGCTGGAATTGGGGATCATACTGTTGCGTCTGGGGCTGCTGAAATTGTGCAGGATCATATTGCAGTGCTTGTGGTAGGTTTTGCATTTGTTGATGTGGACATTCTCTGGACCAATGGTCTAGTTGACCACATATGTAACATCCTGCCTTCCGACCTCTTCCTCTGCCTTTTCCTCTGTAGCCCCCTCTGCCTCCTTGTTGGTTCTGCATCTGATTTTCCGGCACCATCTGTGTCTGAACTGTTGGCGGCTTCTGTTCCGCGTTCTCTGTTTGTATCAACATCTGATTTGACATTTTCTTGTTTCTATTAGCTTCGGTATCCCTCTCAGCCACCTGCATCTTCAAAAGTCTTTTCGCCAGTTTCTTCGTTTCTTCGTCATCTTCCTTTGTTATTTCCTGGTATTTGATGTCATGGTGAATGAGATGTAGTCTCCATTCTTCTGGGAGTTTAGCTTCTAACCCCACCACATCTTTAAGGCGTGCCTGGACCGATTGGGGAAGGGCTTTAATGACCGCGTCTTTCCACAGCATTATTACAGCCGGCGAAGCGTCATGTCTTTCTCCAGTGCAGTCCTCCCACACTTCTTCACATCTCTTCAGGAAGGCATGCATGTCTTCTCCTGGTTCTTTTCTCAGACTTTTGAGGGCTTGTAAACTGCGTGTTGTTGGGTAAATGTGACGAATCGCAGCCCAATACCTCGACCTGATTTGATTGAATGACATGTTATCTGGAGCGTATGTGCATTTGGCCTCGGCATCCACTGTTATTGCCTCTAGTCTTCCTTCTATCCGTCCAAGCAGGGCCCTCATGTCTCCCAACGACAGGTGATCTTGGACAGTGTATTTCTCCAAATCATTCACCCACTTCTGACCTCCTTGAGTGAGTGGAGGTAGTTTTGCCACTAATGATTCCATGTCCCTGTGAGACCATGGTTGGTAGTCTAGCCTTCCTCCTTGAGCCACCATCAACGGCATGATCTTTTGTGTTCTTGTTTTGGGGCATGGCTTGGAGTAACATTGTTCATTGTCTTCACCACCATTATCCTCCCAAGGAGATGCAGAACCGTGTTGTTGATGTGACTGTTCATGGTATAGGGAGTTTCTACTGGCCCCTGATTGGTTACCGCCTCCTCCATCTTCTTTGGAACATTCAGGAGAATAATTTGTTCTGCGTGCTGTTGGAGATTCTTCCCATGTTTCATGTTTACTGGCTTCCTTTTCTCTGCCTTGATTACTTTCGTTTTGTCTTTCTTCCATCACTTTCTGGAACCTTTTCTCTTCTTGTCTTCTTTGCTCCTGAAGTTCTTGGTAATCTTGTTCTTGTCTTCTTCTTTCTGCCATCAGGTTATCATACTCCTCCTTCTCCTTTAGTCTTCCTCTTGTTTCTGTAACTTGTTCGTGTTCCCGTTGCTTTTCCTGCGTGACCATCTCTCCTTTTTTTTGTTGCAAAGTGAATGGCGTGTCTGGCTGAAGCTGAGGGAATCTCGGCTTGTCGTATGATAATGCCTCAGCACCGGGAGTTTCCATGTGGGAACGGAATGACATAGGTGTTCGTAATGTGTTTTGCTCTCTAGCCATGTCTCTCATTTGTTGTATGTTGTAGTCGAAACTGTCCTGCATCTGGTCAGATTTACTGTGTAGCATTTTTATTTCATACTCCAATTCTTTGAGACTTCTTTCTGTGGGGATGTCGTCTAAATTCAATATTCCTCCTGAAACATTAAAAGTTGGGGCTTGTATTGAGGTTTGAGAGACACGGTCTGCTTTTGTCATGTAAGGAGGAGGTTTTTCAGGCAGGTTTGGATAGAGCTTTGGAGTTTGGATCACTGGAGCTTCTTCTGTTTTTTCCGTTGCGTCTTCATTCACTGGCGAACTTGCTTTTTGTCCGACTTGCATGTTTGTCATCCCACTAACTAACTAACTAATACTTTAAATGATGTTATTTTTTTTTATTTTTTTTTTTAAAGTTAAAGATTTTATTTTTATTTTATTTTATATTAAAAAATTAAATTTGCACAATGTTTGGATTTTTGAAATATTAAAAAGAAATATTGTGCAAATCCAAATCTGGTATGTATATTTCTGAAGTGCATGTAATTATGCAAATATCGTAACTTGTGTTAGCTTCAATACATCTGGGTTCGAATATTCTGGAGTCCAGCCTAAAAGACTATTATGCAAGGTCTCTCTTATCTTAAAGATAGAAACCACATGTGTTCTTTTAATAACACTTAAGATTAGACTTCAGAATATTTTTTGCTGATATTATTACTGATTACTCTGTTCCCCTATCTGTAACTCTATGTCTCCTCGTCTAAACAACCTTAAACTGTTTAGTTGACCTTAAATCATTTACGTTATAGGGCTTAAAACCTAAAATCGTAATATAAGAGATACTTCATCTAAATGGGAAGAGAATTTCAATATGGTTTAACAATACAGCACAAACACGCCAAAACACATTTGCAAAACCAGAACACTGCAAAAAAATAGCCTAAACACACTCGCCAGTAGAGCACACCTCAAACACAGCCAATACACACACATCCACCAGTAGAAATCACTCCAAACTCAGATCTGAGCCAGAAAATACAACACTGCTATTACTAATATCAAACTTCCATCGGTATAAATAACCTGTTTTAGCAAAATGCACTATTTTCTAGCTCCAACTCTGACAAAAAGTGACCCCCGCCTGGGGATGTTATGTGATCTGCCCTAAAAAGAATGCCTCAATTAGCATTCCATCAAATGGCGACTTGGAGGGTCTTTGTTCTCCTCTGTGCTCTAAAACAAGATGTCAGCTGAGTTTTTCAATCTCTAACCTGAAGAACAAAGGGATTTGAAAAGACCACGTGTCTCTCTGACTAGTGTGCTTAGAAAAATGGGCCTTAAAACCATTTACGTCTAGATCTCCTATCTAGTCACGTAATATTTGACTTAAGGTCACTATGTTTTATCTGTTCATATTAAAACACGCAATCATGGGACAAATTAAGTCGCAAATCATAGACAATTAGCAGAATATCGTCAAACTAACGCAGTTACGTCGCATTACTCGTCGTAATCCATACGCAATATTTGGTTGCAAATAGAACAGAATAAACACTGAATTCAAAGACTTAACTTTATTCAGGCCTTTTTGACTAAAAGGACTTTTTTAAACAGACTTAACTGTTGATTTGATAAACACTCACTTTTCTCAGACTTCGACTGCTTCTCTATGTCTCTTCGTCCAAAACAACCTTAAATGTTTGGTTGACCTTAAATCATTTACGTTATAGGGCATATAAACTAAAAACGTAATAAAAGAGACACTTCATCGAAGTTATGAGTGCTGGTACAGATGAAGCACTTACTTTCGGACTCCAGCTTAGCCGTTCCTGCCTACGGCAAGCCAACTCCCAGTTTGGAGGAAGGTCAAGCCCTCCCACTATTTTCCAAGAGGGCGTTGCCATATTTTCAATTTCAGGTTTTAACCAGGAGATGGCGCTTCATTCACAAATACAGAAATGATGTCGGACACAGTGCGGATAAAGCTGCTTGAAGAGCATTTGAACATATAGTCTTTATATATTAAATAATCATAATAATAATGTAAATGTTTACATTACATTAAGGCGAGACACGGCAGGCAAAAACATCGTTTTTCATGCACTGGTCAATTTTGAGATTTTGTGCTATTTTGATTCAATAACATGTTTTCTTTCAGGCTTTTGAAAGGAAAACGTTGAAAATACACATTTAGATGTTTATTTTACTATAGTTTGTCTATTTGCGTCTGTAGATTTCTCCTAAATTCACCAAAAGTTAGCATTCTAACGTAACATAAAGTACCGCGACCGCTGTTTGCACCATGTCATCAGAGGTATCGCTGGAAAGCTCCGTTTCTCCTGCACAATCTCATCGGATCCAAATATGGTCATTTCCTTTGTATCAGCAACCAATCGTGAAAGTACAAATGGGTCTTGTGACCAAAAAACGAAATCTTATTGGCTGGTGTCAATTTCTGGCAACGTGATTCGTTCAGATGCGTCACGTGGTGTGCTATGACACTTCCTTGTTTAGCTTTTCGCAGAACATTTAAATCTCAAAATGGCAAAACAACCCCGGAATAAACGTACAAAGAGAAGACAACAACAATTGTTCCTTGCACGAGGCAAGGTACAACACAAAACAAATGTCCCCGAACCTGAAATACCTTAAATGAGTGTGTCAATGCGTAAGCTGTCACCCAACGAGCAGGAGGTTTTAGATAGCGCCACACAGCAGTGGCTGATAATTCATGTAGCGCGGCTGAATGAACTGCTCAGTGGGTTGATTTGTCCAAATTGCGCAGGGACAGGGCTCAAAGTCATTATTGATCCGCAAAACCAAGGTTTCTGTAGCAGCTTAATTTTAGAGTGTAGTCTGTGTGATGGCGGGTACCGCAAAAGTGTGTACACATCTACGCGTCTTCAAGACGAAACCAGGAAGGATGTTGCTTTTGACGTGAATGTGCGAATGGTGCTCTTAGCGCACGAGTTAGGCTTGGGCTATGCTGCTCTGAAGAAAATCAGTAAAGTGTTGGGAATTCCTGGACTTCATCTCAAAACCTATCAGAGACATGACAAGAGAGTGACAGGTATAGAAACTATAGGTTACTTACGTAACCCCAGTTCTCAGAGTAACATGTAGTGAGATGTCTCACTACATGTTATGAATGAGAACAGGATTGAGACCAAGAAAACTTGAACTATTGAATACAGAGTATAACTTATCAGGACATTCAAGTTGAATTATTAATTTCTCTAATTAGTGGCAGAAATAGAGAGAGGCCTGGAGTCACTTCACACGACAAGGGAGCAGGTCAGGCAGGCTTATGCAGATGTGGACCCAGATGTTATACCCATTATGGGATTGGTGTGTGCATTGACATCCTTACTGGATTGGTGATAGACTATGAAATCCTATCATCATATTGCCATGCTTGTGCTCTAAAGGGAAATGCCAAGCAAGCGCAAAAGATTACAGAGGAGGAGTATGACAGTTGGCGACAGACACACATTGATTGTGCAAGAAACTTTGCAGGTTCAAGTAAGGCAATGGAGCAGGAGTCAGCCAAGAGGATGTGGGCCAGGTCTGTGAATCGCCACCATGTGCGGTACACTGAGATGTTGTCAGATGGGGATAGCGCAGCATTTAGGGAGGTGGTTGCACTGAATCCATACCCTGGGCATGAAGTGGGGAAATTAGAGTGCATCAATCATGCCCACAAGCGAATGGGTACAGCACTCAGAAAACTGAGTTCACAGGGAAAGTTAGGAGGGAAGGGTGTAGGGAAGCTGACTGCAAATAAATGCAAAACTTTGCAAAATTATTACAGGGGGGCAATTCTGAACAACCAGGGTTCAATTGACCAGATGAAGGCCGAAATATGGGCAGGTCTCCTCCACAGCATGTCTACAGATGACAGCCCCTTACACACCAGGTGCAATCCCTCCTGGTGTTGGTATAGGAAAGCAGAGGATAATGGGGAAACACCTGGTAGCCACAAACTACATGCTGCAAACTTTTTAAAGCGAGAGGTGGGGCAGAAGCTTATCCCTGTGTACCACCGCATGTCAAGTGACAGCCTGCTACAGAGAATGCAGCATGGAGGTACTCAAAATGCCAACGAGTGCCTCAACTCAGTGATATGGGCGCGGTGTCCAAAAACAGTCTTTGTGGGGAAAAGCAGGGTTGAGGCAGCTGCAAGTATGGCCATCTCTACCTTTAATGAAGGTGCCTCTGCCATGCTGGCTGTTATGGAGAAGTTGTGGCTCCAGAGCACAGCTGTTACTGTCAGCGCAATGAGAGAACATAATTTGCTTAGAATTTCAAAAGCTGAGGCTGTTACATCTGCCAGTTTAAAATATAGGAGCAAGAGTCTAAGCACAGCCAAAAAAGTAAAAAGACATTAGCAGGAGATGCAGGAGGGGCCTACTTATGGAGCAGGCATGGACTAGGCTGTGTTATGTAGGACAGATGGACATACAACTAGGGTTAGTCTTTTCGCTCAAAATACTTACTGGTGAAGACTTGTTTCTCATGTGCCTTTTCTTTTTGCTGTTGGTTAACATTATAACCTGCATTTATTGAAGTTTTCTCTCTTGATAACATTGCGGTCAAATATAATAGCATCAAGATCTAGAATACACTTGGTGTTTTGATGGATTAAATCAGTTCCGACCTGACTTTATTTACTGTGTAATTCTTTGAATCTGATCTAGGATCCTGGGGTGAACAAGAGCCTGTCTTGCCTCAAATAGTCCATCAGTGACCTCAGTAACACCTACACCACAGCTTTGATGGCGTACGTCTTCACCCTGGCAGGCGACATGGAGACCCGTGCTCACCTTCTCAATCACCTAGACACTGTTGCAATACAACAAGGTGAGTCATCATCCAAAAAATAAATATCTGGCTTAACTACTGTGGGTGTAGCTTACCTTAAACTTATCTGTTTGTCTGTTTGTGGATGGCTGATTCAGGAGGTTTCCTTCACTGGTCTCAGACAGCATCAGAAACATCAGCCTCTCTGTCTGTGGAGATCAGCTCCTACGTGCTGCTGGCCAAACTCAGTGCCTCTCCCACTACTGAAGACTTGGGCTATGCTGCTGGCATCGTTAGATGGCTGGCGGGCCAGCAGAACTATTACGGAGGTTTCTCCTCCACACAGGTACAGCACACACTGCTTACAGCTGGACTTACAGTTAAACATATAAGCTACCCTGATCAATATGATGAACAAAGTTACCTATTTAGCTTTGCTCTGACCTAGCAACATTTACAAATGGAGGCGCACACAACATATGGCATTTTTGTATGCGTGTTGTAGGACACAGTGGTGGCTCTTCAGGCTCTGGCTCTCTACTCCGCTCGGGTGTTCAGTCCAGGAGGTTCAAGCTCGGTGACAGTCCAGTCTCCCAGTGACACTCTGACATTTGATGTGAACCAGAACAACAAACTGATCTACCAGGAGAAGCTGCTGCAGGACGTGACAGGAAAGTTCAGCCTGGAGGTGAAGGGCACTGCATGTGCTGCAATGCAGGTCAGTGGTCATGCAGATGTACCTGTTTCTCTTTGCAGGTATACAAACTGACCTTCCACCTAGGTCCAACAACAAAAAGCCTCCGCTCGGGTCAAGCTCTGCCGTGGCTCATTTGGAGCACTAAACAATAGAAGTGTGAGTGGTAAATCGTGATGTCATTATGTGATGGCAAAAGACAAAGGAGTCAAATCAAGGCAATTTTGGCACGTAAACTTTGGTATTTTGGCCTTGGAAGACCATTTACATGTGTACACGTGTATTTCTATCGTTCCACTACAATTACGCGAATACTAGGAGTTTGTAGAATTAAGATACAAGGGATCAGAGTCTGTGCTTGATGTGCTTGTTGTGCTTGTTGTCCTTCAAGAAATAAAATGTGGATGAATGTATATAACGAGGTTGTACTTCTTGATGGGTTAAATCCTGACTAATCATATATTAAAAGCAAAGGCAATCTCGAGATTCGGGTTCACTCTTTATGAATGGTGATATAACTTACAGTACAATAACTTGTGTCTCTCTTTTCCAGATTTCTCAACACTATAACATCCCAACTCCTACTGACGCAACGACCCTCAGTGTCAATGTAAGACCAGAGTTCAACTGCACCAGCAAAAACACCAAACTCACTCTGAATCTTCAGTCCCGGTAAGTTATCAACAAGCAGATTCACGCGAAAGAAGAACCATGACATTTCTTAGATACAATCCTCTGCATCTACCAGCTTGAACTATGTAACTGCTGGAGGATGGACATGGGACAAATGAAAAGCACTTGCCTTACAGATTTAGTGGAAAGGAGACCAGCACAAACATGGTGATACTGGATATCAAAGCACTCTCTGGATTTGTCCCAGACCAAGAATCTTTGAAGAGGGTGAGTTATTTCAGTAACTTTCACCTTTAGCTCAAAGTTAAAAAATCTTCATCTGTTGTTGAGCCACCCAGCTGATTACCATCTCCTCACAGCTCAAAGGAGCCCTGCTGGTGGATCGCGTTGAACAAAAGGAGGATCATGTTCTGGTGTACATACGGGAGGTGAGAGAAATCCTATCCTCAGCAAGCAGCAACTGATGATGCCCTTCACATTTGTTATTCATGGTTTTGTTTCTTTTTATCCCAACAGTTACCAAAAGACATACCTATCAACCACAGCTTGGATCTCAGACTGGAGATCCCAGTGCAGAACATGAAGCCAGCCGTGGTCAAGATCTATGACTACTATCAGCCAAGTAAATCCTTACAAACCCCTAACAGAGGCTACAGCCCACACTGATACACTCCAACCTGAACATTATCAGAATAGTAATGTTTAGATTTTGTGCTTGGATAGATTATTGTCTCCTTATCTTCTGCTTCTTTTTCCTTCATTCCTCTCAGGTGACCAGGTTGAGACAGAATACACACACCCTTGTGTTTCAGGTAACAATCTGTAGTAACATACAGCAGAAATACAATTTTGACAAAAGTATTCTTTATGGCCAACCCATTCTTTTTTTTTTGCAATTTGTTTGCAATAAATCAACAAAGTGTCCTTAGTGCGACCTTTGCCTAAATTTGAACAAAATTAAGCAAACAGCCAGATTAGATTAATATGAATCACAGTATAATACTTTTTATTATTTTGCAGCTTAAAGAATGAAGTGTGGTCTTCCGGCCGTCAAGAATTCCAGTATGATTTAATCAAAAATACATTATATGAACCTTCATACTTGATAGTATTCTGCTGCCTTACAGCTGTGTAACTACATGTGTCTGAAAATCCTGCTTTATGGACAAAGAACATTAAATGTCAACTCTTAAAACTGGTCTTCCACTTTTTGTATCTTTCTGCTTTTAAATAATAGTTTTCACAGCTTATTTCAGATTGGATGATCAAAGGGTGACCAATGAGCATGACTGTATGAGGACAAAGAAAACAAATGTAATACAACAATTGTACCTCGATTTGTTTCTGTTGGATGTATGCAAGCTATGTAAGAAACATGAAAAACACACAGATTTATACGCTGACATGTGCACGCTCAACACTGTTACTTTGGGCCATTTGTCTAAGGGGTTGACAGGCAGACCAAGAGCCACAGCGTCCCTGCTCTTAATCCAGCCGGGCAGTGGCTTATTATCTGTGGCTTTTTTTTACAAAAATAGCTTAATCACTGCTCTTTCCAACCATCTTCTGTTATACTTCCAACATTTGTACATTGCTTGACATAGATTTTCTCAAAGACTCATCTCTTAACCTTTCCTCAACGCAGTGCACACATATTTGGGGTCTGAGTTGAACTTCAGTGTATTTAACCAATCAGTTAAACATGAAATTATGAACTTGTACCCTGGGAGTCAGGGTAATCACTGTTTACATCCCATTCCACACAGTGTAAAGGGCACTGTTGCAGAACTCAAGTTACCGTAATATTGCATCAATAAGTTCACCAGCCTTGTTCAGTCCGAGTCCTCTGATGTGAACTAAACAACCAGACTCTGGTCCGCCTAAAAGAGGTGGTCTCGGGACGCCTGGAGCGGTTCATCGCTTAATGATAAGGGCTAGCATAACCCATTTGTCTAGCGTATAAGTGGTTAGCTTGCCCTGAAGGAAATTACGATGTCTCCTAACATCTAAAAATATATATTTTGGAAGACGCACAGACTGTATGAAACGTTGCTGTGATACTGCTGACCAATGGAGGCACATCCATGGTGAAATATGAATCTGTTTCAGATGTTCAGCCAAAGGATCAGCAGGGAGCAAAAACATTGTAATTTTGTTTCGCTTGTTGCCTTTTTTCTTAATATTACTCTGTACCACCTACACAAAGATGCATGATTTAATAGAGCTTTGCAATAAAACTACACACTGTAGTGCAATACTACCATCAATCCCACAGCTCTTCCACAACAAGGCTATATAGGGTCACCAAACCATGGAATGAAATACATGAAATCAGCTTCATTCACATCCTGGCACACACTCACCCATTCTATCCAATATTGCTTTGTTTATAAATAATAAAAAATGTGTATGATTATGTTTGTTGGATATGGTTAAATACTTGGTTTACTGAAGAGATTTGACTAATTTCAATCTGCCTTAAGTGTTCTCAGCAAAAACAACAAATCCCCATATCCATAGTGTCCTACGCATGTAATATCCCATGGAATTAGCTTTTTTAAATCTATTCCTGTATTTAGTCAATTGACTACACAGATTAAATTGAATTTTAGATTTCCTTGGACAGATGATTTTTTTTTAAATACAATTAGAATGACGTCCATGTAAAATCTAAATAAAATGCAATTTAGCAATCACTTATATATAATGTTGAAATGTAATAAAAAAAGAAACACAATGTAACAATATTTAATTATAATATTAATTCACACGCTGCCAATCCGATCAGCCGTACATTTTACTTCATACTGTATGTGCGATTACAGAAAATATTTAGACCTTCAATTTTCACAACAATATATAAGTCAAAGTCAACTTTGTTGTCAATCTTTCAGTTTGTGTGTACAGACAGAGATTTAGAAATACTGTTTCCCACAATCCCGAGGATTACAAAATACAAATATATATACAAATATATAAATATACATACATCTATGTATATATATATATATACATACATACACACCTGTACACCCACATAAAGATATATATATATATATACACAAACATAATCAACATAGACACATATATACATACAGTATGCACACATTAAGAGGCAAAGAGATGAACACATTCTGTCTTCTATCATTCAAAAAACAACTGGCGTGTAAGAGCGTAATGAGGAGTGGAAAAAGTACTGAGATCTTATACTTAAGTAAAAGTAATAATCCACGGTGTAGATATATTCTGTTTAAAGTAAACATCTATCCATAAACAAAGTACAAAAGTATTATCGGCAGAATATACTTGACTACTCAATCTAAAAGTACTTCGATTATTTTTGCTTAAAATAACATTTATTGACACACGCGCCATGTGATATAAATGTTATTCGTTTTTGGCGATTAGACCCCGATCCTGATATTGTATATTTTAAAGTGGGAAAAAAACAGGAAAACCCCCCGGGTCTAGAATTTGGTGTTGATGTTGAAGATCTGGATCTGATGAGGAGATGGGAAGAAGAGGATTCTAAGGATCTGGATTTGATAAGGAGATGGGATGAAGAGGATGTGTGATGAGGTCTTTAGATTAGTTCTCCTGGGCACTGGACATGATGAAAGGAGGTAGTTGGGGTGGAGCATGACACCTGAAATCACAGCTGACTGCAGGAGAGAGGAGAAGGATTTAAAAGTTTGACTGCAGCACGATGATGGGCTGCTGGAGATTGCGGTGAAATAATTGGTTAAAAGAGAACACCCATGATGGCTGATTATATGCAGCTGTGGAGTTAATAAAGGTATACCCAGTCTTCCTAGAACTTGCGCTGAGCTTCATTTAATATCCAAAGTGGCCATTTTCTGAATAATATTTATTATATCACTGGATTATACTTACATGTTTCATATTTATATATCTTATTTTATCTTGCATTTGTACTTCTTATATTCATATTATATATTTTTTATTGTATTCTATTCTGTTTAGTCTAAATCAAACAACTGTCACGAAAACCAATTTCCCTCTTTGATTATTAAAGTATTTCTGATCTGATTGTGATCCTGTATCTATCATCCAGTGTTTAAAGAGGTAAGTCAAATAGGCTACATACAGTAGGCAAAGCTATTTGACTTTTCCCTACAAGATGATGGTTCTTACATTGGATACCAAAAAGGGGATTTGGTTCTGATCTTTCATTGACAGGACGTAAACAATGTAGGAGCGGTCACCTGAAAACCTCGGGCCAAACCAGAATGTACAAACTAGTGTTGCGTACAATTTGTGTACGTCTATTAGAAAAGTAATCAACTGACTGATGCATCTTTGGGATTCAGACTCTAGACAGAAATCTATTATGCCAACTTGAATTTAATGAGAGCATTGATAAGTATATTCTTGAGAATGCTTAAATTCTAATCTTTAACTTAAATTAGTTTACCATTAATGTTTTTCCACATGTATTAACTGTTCATTAAGTGTGTTGTCCTGTAGGTGGCAATGTTTGACTTGGTTTGCTGTCTTCACATGAAACATTAAAAGACACCACTCACTAATGGGACCTTGAGATTCAAGATGCCCCACCAGCTCTCCCAAATATAGAAGAAAGACACACAGACTTTCTAATTTGTTATATTCTTCTGTTGAGTTTTGTCTTTGTGGCCATGTTTGTACCTCTTTTTATTCATTTTGAGTGTCTTGGTTGTTGTTTATGTCTGTTTGCAACTGTTTTACGTGTCTATGTGCTGTTAAGTGTTCATTAAGCCGTTAAAGTGAGCCAGAATACACAAAACCAAGGCCTTTAACCTTATAAATCAAAGTGAAATTTGCCATATTTGTTGTCATTAGTTTCAAGTCTGCATTCTCTACCATAACATGTTGAAATATCTGCCATGACAAAGCTCTATCAGCATCATCTGGGCTGGGTCAGATACATTTGAATGCAATACTTAGGAGTATAAACTACATGACAGTTTTTATCATATATAAAGTATTCTATTGGATTACAACAAAATAAATGTAATCTAAATACTTATGGGTTACTTTAAATTCAAAGCTCTTATGTATCACAACTCCAGCCAAAAAAGGGCTAACACACACTGTGAACAAATTACAGGGGATTTTAAAGTAAATTACTGGCAGCAGAGTTTCAAATAAGTTACTGTATTTTTACTTTACAGTAGCGATCCTGTATTTTGATTACAGTAATATAACCAGTGCTGCATTTTGATATTACTGTATATTACTGTAATTGTGTATGTTGCTGTAATCTCAAAAACAATATTTTACTGTGATTAATATAGCCTACTGGTATTGTGAAATAACAATACATTACTGTAGTGTACGCATCATTTTACAGTAATGTATGCATTAAAACAGTATATTACTGCAGTTTTATCTTTAACCACTTTTAGATCCTTGTCTCATTTGGAATAGGCGCTACCCGAAACGATAAACAAAAACTCGGATACAATTTAAATAAAATATGTTTATTGATTTCATTTCAATATTAAGTTCAATATGAAAAACATGGTAAAATAGAACAGTTCATAACAGATTAAAATACAACAGTTCATAACAGATATAAAAGAAACAAAATTGATCCTATCAGGAGGCGATATTTTTATTATTTTTATTTTTAACATCTTAGTAAAATAGTTAAACGAGGTGCTTTCGAAAAGAAGTATAACGCAGACCTGGTATGTGATGATGTCACATTCCCTGGACATTAAAGAGGCTGATAGCAGCGCTCCTGAGTTAAAAGGGGTCCCCTGCAAGAGAAGTGGACAAAATGGAAAAGGCAGCATATAATTGAAAAATGTTTGCTACTTCAAAACTGAAAACTGAAATACTATCATTCATGTATGAAGCACACATACACAACATGTGGAATTAAAATACATGTTCAGCTTTACATGTCAAAAGTAAATCCTTACCTAACATGATGAGCCTTGGTGCGCTGGTAGGGTCAGTTGAGCCTCAATTTCATCAACAAATGGCAATAATAGCAACGTTTATCTTAGTAAATATCTGTTTAAGGTCACAGCGGTTCTTTCCTTATGCTCAGATATTTTCACCGCGTACAATATTGTACAGTAACAACAAATATTACTGTAACATTACACTGTATTACAAATTCAAAGTAAATTACTGTGGGTAATACAGTCATTTACTGCCTAATTTACAGAAATGTGTAACACAATGACCAGTGGTGTAAGAAGTACTCAGAAATTTTACTTAAATAAAAGTAGAAATACTACAGTAAAAGAAAACTCTGTTACAAGTAAAAGTCCTGCATTTAAAATCTAACTTAAGTAAACGCACAAAAGCATAGGCATCAAAATATACTTAAAGTACAAAAAGTAGTGATTGTGCTTCATGTCTCCTTTTAGAATCATAATATGTATATTAAACTACTGGATAATTTGCTTTAATGCATTGATGTGGTATTTTTGTACCTGTAATTATATGTCAGAGTTTATTTATATTTTGTTTTAGCCAATAAGCTGAATCTGAAGACTAACTATACTGACTAATTTATCAAATAAATGAATTGTAAAAAAAAAGAAAAAAGATAAAAAAGTACAAAATTGGCTTCTGAAATGTAGTGGAGTAAGTATAAAGTAGCATGAAATAAAAATAATCATGTAAAGTACAAGTACTCCAAAATCGTACTTAAGTACAATACTTGAGTAAAAGACAAGTACCTCACTACATGACACCACTGACAATGACATCCTTGTCTCAGGGGTATATCTGTTTTATTTTCGTTGTGTGGGATAGAGACAAAAAGATGCTCATAAAATATCCACTTTAAACTGGTAATCTAAAAAGAAATCAATAAATGAAAAGGAAAAAAACAAATCATTTTCAGCTATCAAGCAATGTCACTTCCGGGATGTACAGTATCGGAGAGCAAAATGACAGCTGGTTTGTTTTTAATAACAAGGAAAAATCTAAGTAGACATCAAAGGTATGTGGAACGAAGACCTTCTATTGTATCCATTTTTTAGACATATTCTTGACATACTGTCATAAGGTAGTTATTATTGGAAGTATTTTATATCGTTGCCATCTGTTATCCATCTCGGGCTCCATCGAGCTGCTGCTGGGGGTCAGACTGTACGTTGTCTGCTACCGGGCATAAGCAACAACAGCAGCAGTTTGCACTTGTTATTCATCAGTTATGTTGTTTCCTTTAGCCGGGAAAATGACGGGGAACCGGGTTGTAATTTTCTGTACAGGGTTAGCTACAAGCTTTTTAGTAAAAAAAAAAAAGCCAAACTCCTTTAAAATATATGCGAATTTATAATTGTCTTAATATTATTGACATATTTATAAAATAAATCCCCCACTATAAGACCTATTACAAAACAACAACATGTATACATTAGTTCGGCGTTAATTTAATAGAAAAAATGTCACTTGAAACAATGAAATATCCTCTTTTATAATCGATGTGCATGTTGTTGCCAGGACCACTTCTTCCTAATTTGATTCAACTTGGTAAGGGGCTATAGCTAGGCAGGCACGTTTAAAAGTAAAAATGTGGTCTTAACAACTATTGCTTTGTCAAACCGGTAAATGCCGAATTGACAACAGTAGTGTGTTGAATCGATGGTTGTCAGGTTTAAGCTGATAAACTGTAAACTGATAAGCAAAGAATAATAAAATAACGACATTTGTCAGAGCGGACTCCCTACAAAACAGACCCTGCCAAATTCAATTAACAAAACAGTCGATTTATACAGTAGATGCCTGCGCTTTATAGGCCGATGCATAACACCAGGGAGAATTTTATAAAAATCCACAATAGTTACATAGTAAATCGGCGTAAATCGAATAGATTACGTAGCGAATTGTGCAATAAAATGTCAACCTTTACAATCGGTTTGTCTGTTGATGCAGCTATCATGTTTCAACCAATATATGTTACTCCGTAAGAGGATCTAGCCAGTAAACTTGACATTTTGTTACATTTCTCATTGCTTTATTAACAAAAATATATGCCGAATCAACGAGTTATTTGGGATTAATCGAGTGCTACCATGTTTTATACAATGTAATATGTACAGATTTACTGATGAACAAAGATACATAACATTGATAGATGTATCAAGGCTGTTAGGCTTGGCGGATTTAACACGTAACAAAACAAGTCAGAACCAATGTAATTGTTTTTAAACTAATGTTGTTCTGTAAATGGCTTACTTACTGCACACTTATACATTATTACCCCTGACAGACAATTGTCCTAAATGTAGTTTGAACCTCTGGATGAAATTGCTGTCTGGTTTGTAGCCTACTGGGAAAGAATTTTAGATACATAAATAGATACTTTATTTATCCCTCAT
This sequence comes from Gobionotothen gibberifrons, assembly GCA_943591055.1. NCBI lineage: Eukaryota > Metazoa > Chordata > Actinopteri > Perciformes > Nototheniidae > Gobionotothen > Gobionotothen gibberifrons. The sequence goes on along the minus strand of CALSBZ010042505.1, from coordinate 440,731 downwards.
GGGGAAATTATTTTGTCACAGCACCAGTGTTGTAAAGTATTACAGAAGTTAAACATATTTAATGGTTTTCACATCAGCATTATTTTCTTCGTGCTTCCATCTTCTTTTGATTTGGTTGATATTGGCAAATGAATAACAAGGCAGAAAGGGCAGTGATCTTTGACTTTGTTTGTTTTCCAGTGTCATGTGGTGAGCGGTCCTCTCTGTCCTGGTCTGCCTTGAGCAACTGACCAAAAAGGGACCAGCAATTCTTCTGCAGACATCTTCCAGACACAGCACTGGAGTAAGATACTGAAAAGGCCCTTTTCAAAAATATAGTTAATGACATTCTGTTACACTTGCAGTTATAAAATATATCTGTCAGTGTAAGGAGTTCAGCTACTTGTGTTTTTTAACAGGCCATCATTACAAACGCAACAAGATAGTGAGCTGTGATACTGGTCAAGTCAAAGGAAAGGTCTCTTCAGGTAAGACACTTTCTGTTATATATTTTAGAAATAGAAACAGATTAGACATATTTGACAGGACAGTGGTTAAAATACATCAGATGGATCTATGTTATATTAATATAACTTGAATTATCAGCTGAAGAGTAACAAACTGTCGGCCACCGTATATTCTTCAAAGAAAGTGTTATCAAATAATCCTTAGTTAAGATAAGATAAGATGGACCTTTATTGAAACCCATAGGGAAATTCAGTAGTTAAAGCAGCAACAGAGTAAGAGTGAAATACAGGACAGTACAGATAAGAGTTCACATAAGGATAATAAACTGTAACTGTTGAAACAAGATATCGCAACAACAAGGTCAAATGTTGATCAGTTGAAGGAACATATATGCCTAATTGCAGCCCTTATAAACTGTTGTGCTGTAATGTGTAATGTATTTAGCAGCAAATATGCCTGGGTTGGTTAAACAGGGCCCATGCATGAGTGGACAGCGGATCAATGTGGATTTGTGTCTCCTTTCCACATCAGGTGAGAGGGGGCTGTTCAGCAGGACCAAGCCATGGAGCCTCCACAGGACATGTTTGGCCGTACCTTTGTCGAGGTCATGAGTGAAAAGTACAGCCCAGAGAACTTTCCTGTCCGCAGAGGGCCCGGTATAGGAGTGGTGGTGGTGCCCATCACATGTCCTCAAGGCTCCCCTATGAAAGGTGAGCTGCACGGGCATATCACTTTTTCCTTATCCCACCACAGCTTCCTAAGAAGGGGCCAAGGCTTTATTTACTTAATATAATTGGCTGATTTAAATGCAGGGTTGGGAGGCTTACTTCAGGGTTACTATGGATGGATGGATGGATGGATGGATGGATGGATGGATGGATGGATG
>CALSBZ010042505.1:383966-439388 GCA_943591055.1 Gobionotothen gibberifrons | reverse complement strand
GATGGATGGATGGATGGATGGATGGATGGATGGATGGATGGATGGATATGGATGGAGATTATTTTTGTCACAGCAGCATGTCGACAGTAGATCTTCAGGAATGACAACATTATTTAAAAAAATAGAATAGAATACAAATAAATCAAAGATAGAAATTAAAAATTAAAATGTAAAAACAATATTTGTTGGGGTCCCTTGAAAGGCGCTTTATAAATTCCATTTATTATTATTATTATTATTATTATTATTATTAATATATACTTTACATATTCTGAATAAAAAATATCTCTATTCAGAGGAGTATCTAAACATTATAAAATATACGGAATAGGAGTATCTAAACATTATAAAATATACAGAAAAAAATGTATGCTGTTACAATTACTAGTTACCTGTACAAATATTTAATCAGTAACCAAATCTGAGTGTCCCAATATAAAAGTAATGCAACCTGATTACTTTCTGTTACTTCTAGATTACCTCAATATCAAATGCAATGAAATAAAAAAAAATACAAGATACTTCATGATCAAAAATGTTTCCTCTGCTCAGATATTTTATTAATAGGAAAGCCTGCCTTTAGTTAAGAATATTCAGGCAGTAGCTTATACACCAACAATGAAACACATGAGCACATACCACAGTTTAAAAAGCTGAAATAAAATCTGAGTTCACAGAAAATGCTCTGTTTTAGTTTAATACATACAGGTCAGCAATAAACAAAAACGTTGAAATAATGTGAACTGGTGTGAACAGAGCAGCACTCCGCGATAATTTACAGCCGTTTAGGCACGTATCATGTGAATGCAGCTTATGTCGTTGTTTATTGAGGTCACAAACTGCCATCAGTATAACAGTGGTACATTCATAAACAGTTTAAAACACCTTGTTGGAACTTTAACACCTCACGCATTGTGTTCAGTGAAAATTCTTTGTTGTAACATATCAAAGCTTCCTGTGACTCGTTACGTTTCATCTCAAAGCCACTTTGATCATAACAAAATAAATATCCTTGTTCCTGTGAGAACTTTCCCCTCTGTCGGACCAACCCTTACTTTTTATTTTCTTCCGTCCTCCCCCACCTCCCCTCCAGACCGTCTGAACCTGCCCAGCATTCTGGTGCTGACCGGCTGTGGGATCAACAGGGCCGGAGACCAGGCTGAGATCGCTGCTTTCTGCGCACATGTCATAGAGCTGGACCTGTCTCACAACAAGCTGCAGGACTGGCAAGAGGTGCCGTCTCTGAGTTTATTACAGTAGTTCATTTCCATTCCAAGATAATGTAGTTGATTGTTGTAACAAACCCGCAAGACGCAACATTTATAGAATACAACACATTAGAATAGAGTAGAACAGAATATAATTCCTTCATTGTCATTGTACCAAGTACAATGTTTTAAAGAGTTACAAGAGTTACAACAATGGAAGACTTAGGACTTAACCAAGGAATATTCCTCTCTGTCATAAGATGCATTACCATCCATTTCTTTAAAAAGAATCTGAGTGGAAATGCCTAAAGTTTGTGTAAAAAAGTATAGCAAAAATCTTTATTCTCCTGTCCGAGGTGATGAAGTATATTTCAGTGTATTGATCAAAACTAAATGTGACAATGAAAATGGATTGAGAGAATAGATGATAATGATTTAAAAAATATTAGTTTCACTATCTAATGTAACCGTACTAACGCTCATATTAGCGATACATGTGTATAGATAGCTGTCTATAGAAGCCTATTGTAGTCCAAAAATAACAATTAAAAACACATAATGATGCTCACCGTTGACAAATTCTAATGTCCAGTAAAAATCTGTAGCTGTCCAAAAAGTAAAATCAATGTTGTAGTTTTCTGTTTACATTTCTACTTTCTAAAGTGAAAACACATCATTGCTCATTTCTCAGATCAGTAAAATTGTGTCTAACATCCCCAACCTGGAGTTCCTGAACCTGAGCTCGAACCCCCTGGGAGGAGTGACCCTGGAGCCGCGATGGGCTGAATGCCTCTCCCGGGTCAGACGCCTCGTCTTCAACAACACCCAGGTGTCCTGGGACACCCTGCTGCTGCTCACCAGGGAGACAACTGAGTAAGGAGATCACTGCTTTTACGTTCCTCCACGAACTGGCTTATAGTGCATATAAGATGAGAGAAAATGAATAATTGAGTGCTGCAGGGATGCCGTATATTTGTAAGCTTTGCACTGACTGCCTAGACAAAAAGCCAACAAGATTTTTCCATCATATTTTCAAATTGTTCATAATACAAGATTTAAATTTGACAGGGGAACATGCTTTTTGGGGTTTCTCTTTCCTTTAGTGTGTTTATATAGGTTTAGTGCATGTGTTCCCTCCAGAGGGAGTTTCTGAAAATAAGCAACATATGTCCTCTCTAAGAAAATATTTTGTGTAATGGACAAACTTAATTCTATGTGACCAGGCAGAGTGTCACCTTTTCCCACACCCTGTTCACTTCTGCAGGCTGGAGGAGTTGTTCCTGTGCCTTAATGAGTACAGTAGTGTGAGTACCTCCAGTATGGCCTGCCCCAGCCTGCGCCTCCTTCACATCACCGACAACAGCCTCAAGGACTGGGCCGAGGTCCGCAAGTTTGGCTCCATGTTCCCCAGTCTGGACACGCTCATTATGGCAAACAACAACTTGGCCTCCATTGAAGACAGCAAGGATATCCTGCTGAGGCTCTTCCCCAAACTACGCAGCATCAACCTGCACAACTCAGGTCAGTTACGAGAGTTGATTTGTATGTGTGTTTTGGTTTGGGACATGTTAAACAATGTAAACATTTTAATGTTCCTTATTGTCCCTTATTGGCTTCTGTGGAGGTGAGGTTTTGCGGGCATCTAACAACTGGAAGGTTCTGGGTTATATGTGGTTGTGTGAATGTGTGTGAATGTTAGCTTCCATGAGCAGGTGCAGTGGTAGAAAAAGTATTGAGATTCTTTACTTGAGTAAAAATACAGATAAGCCTACCACACTGTAAAAATACTCAAGTAAAAGCACTGCATCAAGAATGATACTTAAGAAAAAGTATTTACTGTAAGTACGATTAAGAAATATACTTAGCATCAGGAGTCAAAGTACTCAGTAAATCTTCACCTTTAAGAAGCTGGAACTATGAAATACTTTTAGCAAAATTGCCCACTTTTAAGTTACTTTGAGTTACTTAAATACCATTTTGGAATGGTTTAATCTATACCAAATAATCATATTTTAAATGTTTTTTTTTTATAGTTTAGAATGTAAGTAACTTGTGAATACATCTGAAACATTAATGCAGTGGGGTAAAAAGTACAACATTTGCTTCATAAAATGTAGTAGAGTAGAAGTATAAAGTAGTAGAAAATGAAAATAAAAGGAAAATACTTGGGTTCTAGTACCTCAAATGTGTACTTAAGTACAGCAATTGAGTAAATGCACTTAGTAACATTCCACGACTGAGCAGGCGGCCCTTTGCATGGCATCCCCTGCCTCTGAATGAATGGGTTTGAATCAAGACCCCACTAATTGCGCATTTCCATTGCAGGGCCTCGCTCGGCTTACCCCTAGATTCCACCGGGTCCGTCTGCGGCGCGTTACGGCCGCGTTACGGCCGCGTTACGGCCGGGTTACGGCCGCGTTACGGCTGCGACGCGGCGTCCGCAAGGATAGCGGCCACTCTAGTCAATGGGTGCTATTCCACCACACGCGCCACGTTACGGCTCAGAAGCGTCCCAGATGCGGCTCGGCGCAGGGCTCCTCTAAAATTAGGATGAATCCTATTTTTGTCGCGGCGCAGCCGTAAGGTAATGTCGGGCAGGCAGGAAGTGGAACGTTCAGAGCATATATAGCATATTTAAATATATATATACACACACACAAACTAATTTTGCAGACCCTATCCCTCCGTAGTCTTTCAAGTACAATGCAGTTCGGCAAAGTGTGACGTCACCCCATTCAAAGTGAATGGGCAGAAGCGGTGAAGCTTCAACGCACGCCGCCGTGTGGACGGGCCGTAACTATAGTAACGCAGTGTAGGCGGAACCGTGACGTCATCTTCAATGCGAACCACAGAAAAACAACATCAGCCGTTAGCTGTTAGCACTCAAGCTCACAGCTCCTTATATCTGTTCAGAAACTAGACAAAAGTTAAACAAGTACAAACCACAGGCTGTCTGTGTCATGGCGAATACAGTCGCTGGTTTATTTATGTCTGTCGGCCGTTGTTGTGAGTGTGGACGGTCGGAGCATATACTGCGTTAGCTTAGCTGATCTCCATTCAGAAAACACGCATTTTAAAAGGTTTTCCGCCTGCCGTCTGTCTGCAGACTTGTCAAAGCTTTAATTCATGGTTTTTACAGTATGTTGTTACTTTTTACAATTAAATCACGGTCAAATATGTTCATTTTGTTGTAGTTGTAGCCCCCTTGCCAGCGATTCTCTCTCTCTAGTTTAGCATACTCAGCCGACTCAGCCTGGTTGTTGGCCCGCGAAGACCCTCGATTTTATGGGGCCAGAAAAACTGTGAAATAGTACCCGCTAGCCGGTTCTATTCCTAGTGGAAACTCAACCACGGCACGCTTAAACCGCGCTCCGCGCTGTAGTGGAAATGCGCCATAAGTGTGCCGTGTCGATGCACATTTTCGTCGTGGCCAAACAGCGGTACCACAACTTATGTTTCAGTCCGTGACCGTTCTCTTTATACTGTACGTACATGGTTTGAATGGGTGAATGACTTGTATTATGTAAAACACTTTGAGGAGTATTAAAGACTGGATATAGCGCCATATAAATGCAGTCCTTTAACCATTTATAGTTTGATTCTGGTAGTAAAACACTGATATGCTTCAGATTTTCAGCTCAGTACAGAAGGGCAGAGTCAGCATCTGTTTGCAATGACTTTATGGCTGACAAAAATAGCAAAGGCAAAAATGTCGTTGTATCTTAAAAGCTTTGTTTTATCTGTAGAGTATTGGAACAGATCCCTCTCCACGTCACTTTTTCCGGAATTGTTTCTATTTTGGGGAGTATTGCTGGTCAATCTATTTTTGGAGTTCTGTTGAGAGCAGAACATTAGTCTCGTTGTTTCAGATTATGTCTTGAAGATCTATCTTAAATCAAAAACAAACTATGCTGACAGGCTGTAGCTTTATTGTACTTGTTATTCAAATGAGACACCAGGTTTAACATATTGCACAGAGAAATGTTAGCACATGGGTTGGACAGAGTTAAATTAACCTTAGATAGGATAATATAAACAATTTCAATTATCATTATTACAATTGTCTCTCTTTCTTTTTTTTTATACCTGTCTTTTTTATTTTTGCTATGGATTAAAGGCATATGTGTTGGCCTTTTTCTTTGTTTTTTTCTTTTACTTTATGTAACAAATGCATCACGAGAATCATCTGTGGACAAACAAAGTAAATGGATAAATGTTTTGTTTTTTTAAAAGGGTTATCTGCGAGAGACACAGCACACTTCATTCTAATACATGTGAACTGTTGCTATTTATTTATCCTGATAACTGTTTAAAAAGTGACTTTTCGATGTGTGTTTTCAGGACTCAACCGATGGGAGGACATTGAGAAGCTCAACTTCTTCCCCAGGCTGGAGGAGGTGCGGCTGCAGGGCATTCCCTTACTGCAGACCTACACCAACACAGAGCAGCGCAGCCTCATGGTAGCACAGTGAGTCTCCACAATGGAAATCCCTTTGTCCATAAACTGCTTGTTTGTTTCAAACACTGTGGAGTGTTTGAAAGGATGACATATAACATTTCCAAAGTAATCTGACTTAAGTCAACTTAAATGTCCGATTCACACATTGTCAATAATATCGTGTGCTTCCTCATAGGCTTCCTTCAATATCACTGCTTAATGGCAGTGTTGTGACTGACAGTGAGAGAGAAGACGCAGAGAGGTTCTTCATCCGTTACCACCTAGACTACCCTGAGGAGGAGCTGCCTTACAGGTACGCTGCACTTATTCTCTGTACTCCAACTACAAGAGTGTGAGTGTTAGTGTCATGCATTATAGGTATGAGTGTACTCTTTATACTGACACCACAACCTGCTCTGTTCCTCCTCAGATACCATTCCCTAGTAACCAAGTATGGGAAGCTAGAACCTCTCGCTGAGATCGACCTTCGACCTCGCTGCCGTGCCGAGGTGGAAGTTCACTGTGAGGAAAAAGTGGAACAGGTGTGTTAAACAGGCTCTAATGTTATGTTGTATAATGTAGAATGTCTAAAGAGGCACGGCTTCGAGTGATATATTGTAACCCATTAATCGTGATCCTGGTATCAACAAAATATTATTTCGCAGTGGGCAAAGCAAATGAAGCGGATAAATACAAATATCCAGACATTGGTTAATTGTACTTATTCTAAATTAAATTAGTGTCACAATTGCATAACATTGTTGTCCTTGTGTCAGCTGAGCATCCGTTTGGACCAGACAGTAGCTGAGCTGAAGAAGCAGCTGACAACAGTGGTCCAGCTGTCCACCAGCAGCATGAGGATCTACTACATCGACAAGTGCAGCGCCTTCGGTCCGGAGGAAATGAAGTACAAGACCCGGGCTCTGCACTCCTACAGCATTCAGGACGGTGATGAGATACTGGTGGTGCCGAAGATCAAGTTAAAAGCTGGTGTCCAACTGCCGAAATAGGGTGATAATTGATTAATTTGATTATGCGTTAACTGGAATCACGAAATAAATGGAAAACGCATATTGAACAGCATCAGCGGCCACTCGTTAGGAACACCATCACGGAGACTGCAGTGGGCTGCTCGGAGGCTCTGGCTGGAATTACAGCCCTTTACGTATTTATTTATTTTCAGCTTAATTTGAGGGCACCCACTGGAGTGTGTAGACAACGCTACCAGCTTAAGCAGAGAGGAGGGCGCTTCTTTATCGGCAAAGCTTGCTGCAGCTCCATTACTGTACCAAACAAATTCCTAGTCAAGTATCCAAAGCCACCACCTTTCCCACTTTTTGCAAACACTATCATTATTAGCAGTTAGGCAGAGTATTTTTTATTTGGGCATCATTTCAAGAAATGTGCAGTTGTTGAAGGAAAATCCTGCTTGTTAAATGGTGGTCTTTTATTTGGGTCCATTTTGTTTTTGGTGGTGTTTTTTTCAGTATTTTTATTAATAGTTGCAAAAGTTAGAAGATGCTACATCACATTATTGATTGTTGGACAAAATGCCAACAGAATCAAAAACATTTAACTATTTCTAGATTTGTTATGACGATCGATAGTTGTTTGTCGTAGAATATACCAATTGTACATCCTCCAGGAATCCCCAATGACTTGGGACATATGAAAATACTATGCTTTAAAAGTTATAAGAAAATACACAAATTTAAAATTGTGATTAACTACATAAGTGTAATAACTGGACACAAGATCTTCCTGTCCATTCCGAGTTTGTGTACCCTCCTGGCTTCAAGTTTCAACATCATAGTTTTGTAAGTTTACTTTGCATCAGGATTGGCTTGCAAACATATTGTTATGCCTGTACATACAAACCATGTGCTAAAGTGAGATTTAAGAAGAGCACAAAAAAACCTTCTGGTTAAACCCTGCATAGTGGCTAATAAAGCAACAATAGGTCAATCTGGAGGGGAACTTTAAATAAAATCGAAATTGGTAAGGCAGGCTAAGGAGAATATTGGTAATACAAAAAGGAAAATAACACCACTTAATGACAAAATGACAACATTGAATATATTGTGTAAAGACAGTAAGCAGTATTTGTCTGGACTAGCTTAAGATCATGTACCCTGGGGAGTCCTTTTGGGATATGGTTTACCAGGGTTGTTGCCTTCGAGCAATATAAGTAGAGCTGTGTCCCAACTATTGGCAGGAAGTCACGCATGTTTTCAGTGGTTTGTTTAGTCACGGTTCTCCCTTGTCACTATTGCTTTGTGAGTTTTATGGATTTGAGGACCTCAGAATTCCTTCTCTGTTATTTGCAGAAGATGTAGTTGTGTTGTGTATGAAGCTTTGTTGGCATCATCAGACTGCAGCCTTCAGCACAGCCTCAGGCAGTTTGTATTTGGGTTGAGAGCCAAAGGCCATAGTCGGACAAATCTTTATTTCTCCCACTGTGTTGGGTGTGAGTTACTGCTTTAAGAGAAGGAGACCCTTCCTGTCATCAAGTTATTTTTGCTTAGGAAGGTTGCTAACTAATTGTAATGACCTGGAAGTATTTACCTCGAAGCCTTGATAAGAGCTGGTTGAGTTATCTAAATGCTAAGGGAAGGTCCTTTGTTGCTTCTGCTCTTAAGTCCTTTAGCATTGGGTACATTGGACCGACCTTTACCAAAGAAAAAGAGAATATACCGTTCCACACTTTTATAAGACATGAGATAAACAGGGCAACTGTGACCGGTTGCTTGCCAAATAGTGAGCCCACATTTATCTGTACTGCTAAGCCTTATATTGGCTACTTAGCTTACTTAATCTTCTTCATCAGCCAGCATCCTTGGTATCTGTTGTTCACAGAGCTGATTCCCCCCCTTCCATCTTGATGTTTCTTGGCATCTCTTTATGACCATTTATGAATGAGCTACTAACAGTTATAACTGCCAAAAGGGAGCCTTATTGTAAAGTGTGAAACACATCATCATCTATTGATGAGTCACTAACATTTATAACTACTGAAAGGGTGCGTTGTTTTTAAGTTTAATACACATGTCCATTTATGAATGAGTTATAACATTCACGCTGACCTAATACACATTTTTCACATGAAATGCAAAGTAAGATGCAAAAGAGCCAAGCCAAACATTTGATTCACACGTGAAAAAAATCAGGACTCAAAGTAATGACTGTTTAGTATGACTGATACACATATTTAAACATAAAAGCTTTTCTCAGACATAAATGAAAGACTTGGTAAGACATAATGGTACTCAGACTGGAAAGGCTTTGTGTATATCCTTGAACAAGCGTCCAAGCAGTCCATCAGGATGATCAGAGCCAAGTCAAGATGACCATTCAAGAACCTTGAGGTGTTCCTCCAACAAACTCTCTGTACGGTTTCCTCTCAGTCTACGGACATGTCCTTTGACGGTCGACCAAGCGCTTTCTATATGTTGGATATGACTGCCAGTCTGGGGGTTCACAAACCACCTGCTGTGGTTTATGGTGTAGTGGTTGTACCCCATGTTACTCAGCGCTCTCCTGTATGCCCTCCACTCATCACTTATAATGCTACTTCCTGACTTAACATGCCGTCTAATCCAGTGGTTCTCAAACCTTTTCTGTCAGGCCCCCCCCCTTTGGAGAAAAAAAAAAGTCGGGCACCCCCAACACAAATAATCAGGCTCAGTGGCGGCGACAGAGATTTATTTTGGGGGTGCTGTGGGGTAGCTTGACGTTTCATAGAGGGTGCTCAAACATTTAGAGTTTCCCATTAAGATACCGGTCGCTACAGTGGAATTTTCTACTGCCACACTCCCCACGCAAATACACAGTGTACCCGCGACTGTTACAATGAAGGCTCGATAATCAGCTCACGGCATATAGCAGGGGTAAAGTGCTATTTTTATAGGTGGTGTGTGGACCTCACATAGGGGGGTCCGCGGGCAAGCTCCCCCGGGAAGATTTGTTTTTAAATATTGAAGTTAAATGCATCAATCTGGTGCACTTTGAGAGCAAAATGAAGAGATCTATGGATACATCTCTCAACACCCATATGAAACAGAACTGTAAACAGATTTACTATTTCTTTATGGATATTTTGCAATGCACTCTCCTTTTAAACTTTTTTTTTTTTTACTGTCATATAGTATTTCATACCTGTTTTTCATTTATTCTCTTATTTTTTTATAACTATAATGATCATATAAACGTGTGCCTCGGAAATAATTGTTTACATTAATGGTGACCAAAACATTTGAGACTCACTGAGATAACACTGAGAGAGTCCTTTAGCTCACTGAGTCTCTCAGTCTGACAGGAGAGGACTCTCCTCCACTTTGTTGTTGAAAAAACTCCTTATATCCGTTAGTGTAGCTCGCTAGCACCAGAAGCTAACAACAACGATCTCCGGTACCGGTGCGCTCTGTCTCTCTCTCGCTCACGCACGCACACAAAATGTCTCGCTCCACACACACACAGAGCCGAGCTTTAATGAAACACAGAGACCCAGATGTAATAGTACTGTACTGTATCATATTATTTTCGAATCAATAATCTTTCAAATTATGATTTTTTTTTTTTTCAATCTTTTTTTTTTTAACAACCTTTTTTCCTCCTGGTCTCTCGCGCCCCCCCCCCCCCCTGTCATCCCTCTGCATCCCTCTGCGCCCCCCCACTTTGAGAACCACTGGTCTAATCAGAGGGGCAAGGTGGCATCTTGATCGTTTCTCCACTAGTTTCAACACTAGTCTCCGCCTTTTGTCTTTAACTCCCATCCTTCCGAAGACCCATTTCTTCCTTCTCCAGGTATGCCCAAAGCGTCCACGTGCATACTATCAAAAAATAAATCATAACATCATCCTAGTTAACAACTAAATGCACACAAGTTACAGTAACAACTGTTGCACATCATGTTTCAAAATGCCATACTTGTTTATTAGGTGCATTGTATAACATCATGGTCCATGTTGATTTAAAAAAAAAAAAAAAAAGTATTCTCTTCTTTCTTCAGATATGACTGTGACGTTAACATGTAAGCTCCAGCTCAACCAAGCATATTGTAATATCTAAGTAATCATCTTGAAATATGACATTAACATTTGTAATATACACACATCTTATTGTGAGGTTAATTTCACACACACTAGGATGCTCTTCAACAGTACTTTGACGTTAGCTTGTCTACATAATCGATCATAGCAAATTTAAATTAACCTTATCAATGCATAAAGTTACCTACCTTATAAAATATCTCTAACCAACCTCAAACAGAAGCCGTTTGTTCTCCAGTATTATCCCACTTAATGCTTAACACTTCTCTATTACGTTTTAACTTGGAGGCTATGATTAGCATCCTTAGCACAGATGTAACAGATCTAACCCAAGCCTTAACATTCATTAACGTTAGCTGACTAAAAACATAAGCAACAGAAAAATAAAGTACTCTGATTTCACTTACCGTAAAACTGCATTCATGCACCGTCTGTTTTAAACGCGGAGCGAGTCACAATAGTACGATATAAACATGAAGAATAGTCCACAAGGCACCAGCACAACAAACACGGCCGAGTTCAAGTTATGTTCCCCGGATGAGCTGAGCAGGCAGAGTCCCTGTAGCTTCACGGAGCTGCTAGCAGAGCATAAAGCTAACAGCAGCAGTCACTGGACAGACCTGTCACTCAATGTGACCACGCACTAATGTATGCATAACTTTGAGGCTTAATATAACTTAAACTAATTATAAATGGTTGTAACTCATTAATACATGGGAATGTGTTTTACACTTTACAAGGCTCCCTTTTGGCAGTTATAAATGTTAGTAACTCATAAATGAATGGTCATAAAGAGATGCCAAGAAACATCAAGATGGAAGGGGGGGGAATCAACTCAGTGAACAACAGATACCAAGGATGCTGGCTGATGAAGTTGACGAAGTAAACTAGTGCCAATATAAGGCTTAGTCATCTTGCCAAATAGTGAGCCTGTGTTGATGTATGAAAACTATGTTAGAACTGGTTTATAAATGGTTCTTAATGATTAATAAAGTGTTTACAACCTAATTAATAACCTAATTATAAAACCTTTATGAATCCTTTATAAGGCTAGTCTTATTGTAAAGTGGTACCGAACAATGTAGCTGATACTACTGATAACACTCATCTAACGGACCGATAACATCTGAATCAGGTTGAGAGATTCAGGAGCTCATACATTTAACGGAAGCTCAGATTAGAGCCGTTGAACCTTTGCATCGAAAGGACCCAGTTGAGGTGGTTCGGTTTTCTGATAAGTATGCCTCCTGGGATAGAGACATTCTCTGGATTGCCCAAAGATTCCTAGGGAGGGGCTAGAAGACTTTGATAGGAAGAGGGACCTCTGGATTACCTTTCTTAGCCGTAAGGGATTAATGGCAGTAAATGGATGAATGGATATTTGCTTTATTACTGACCAAGATCTATGTTTCTTATCACAAATCCAAATCTGTATCAACAGAGGTGTACACTCACACATGCCCACACAGGTTATCTGTTGTGTAATGTCATGTGATGCCCCTATAGGTTTCATTGTGGCTCTGCCACTACAGTAAACTCACTAGATGAGTTTTGTTTATTTTAAGGAATGAATTGATGCATAAAACACAAATAGAGTGGTGCAGTGATGACGTATTTTTGTAGACCCTACCTAGAAGTTTGTGTCGCAAGGGTTCTATCAACAAAAAGCAATGGGATTTTTCAATTGGACTTCTGAAAACAGTAGAAAAAAATATCTTTGGCAAACAAACATTTGAGATACTTACATTTTGTTTAGAAAAACATATTAACTCCACATAATCACACCACTTTTACAAATGTTAAGCAATCACCAGAAGCAAAAAGCTAACCTTAGGCTATAAACGAACTACATCACAGTCGCATGGATACGCACCACCACCGCAACTGCTGTATAGTACATAAGAGTTTTGGACATTCACAAGTGAGGTATTACTGATGTATTTTATGTGGTAGAACAAAATGTGAAAATCTCTTCAGTTTGGGTACACCACAGACCTTACTTCAGGTGTCTCTCCCAAAACACCTGCACCACTCTATTAGGGTACCCAAAAGACAATCTCCCAAGCACATTCCGCACTGGAGAAGTATAAAGACATAACTTCTCTATCCATAACATCATGCAAGTACAGGTATGATTGTATTTATTCATCCATCTGTCCCTCCATTAGCTATAAGTCCTTATCCAGATCATGAGACTTTATTTGAGCACTTTCTAGGGAGTAAGATGAGGATGAGACTTTGTAACTTTGACATTACTTTGTACTGTATGTTCATGGTTATGGCAACATCTCTGATTTACATAGCTGGCTTTATGAATGTAATATGTTTTGCTTTTATCTATTTTGATGTTCTTATTTAGGCTTTTAAGATGAAATCAATCCTTATTTAAAGCTCCATTTTCTTATGTAAATCATATGATTTCCTTTTACTTTACATTTAGATACTTTCACAAGATCTAGTGTTATGTATCTTAAAAATGCTTAATCAATGCACTTTCTTTTCAGTGTATTTAAAATGTCCTAGAATAGAATATATTAATTGTCCTCACTGATGTGCATGCATATGCACCTTTAAACTGCACACTTCAGTGAAAGACGTATATGTGTGCCTCAATATCATTGTGTCATCTGCTTCACATGAGTTCACATTTCACTCGACCCTACACAGTATCTCTTTCACCAAAGCTCATTGGGTATTATTATCATAATGTGGAATGTATACAGTACATGTATGTATTGATTTGATCAAACAACATGCACCTAGTGTAAGAGCAGCATTGACGTGTGATGTTTGGTGCTATTGATTTTTCCTATAGCAAGCAGCTTAACAGAGAAAGGAATTCCTGTCAGTACACAGTGTTATGACTACTTAGTTTAATGTCATGCCACTTATTTAAATATTGTTTTTGTACTGTCAGTTCATCCACTGTTTATGTTTAGGTAAGTGTTACATGGTGTATTTACCTTGGTTTTACCCTCAACATGATATCAATATACCCAATATGTATAACTATTCTGACTGTTGTAATTTGTTTAATTTATGAAGAATTCTGCTATACTTGAATATTAGAAGTGTGATTATAGACTTAAGGATACGGTGTAGTGGTGTAGCAATGACTTACAGCAGGTTAGCCTATATGAAAAGAATAACAGCACTGAGACCTGTTTTCCCATTCTAGTGCTGAATAAATAGCATAGCTTGAACCACAGCCGTATAGTATCCAGCACAGAGAGAGGCAACAGTGCAGTGCTGGCACCAACACCAAATCTGAATTAAGTAATAGTGTATGTGCTTATCTGTGTGAAATGTGTTGAAATGAGAACATGTATTATGTAATAATTTGCAGAGTGGGGGAATTCTTTTGGTATGCATGTTTTTTAATGTACTTCTGTTATCAGTCCCACCGAATCATGTACGTAAGGCTTTCTTTGACTGCCTTTTATTTGGCACTTAAAAATGTTATAAGAAGACATTCAAACCGAGATTATAATTCCACCATCAGTAACCTCAATACAGCTGAAAGCAGTACAAACACTTTGCATGTTATGGTTGCTGTTTTAATTTAAAAATGACTCAATTTTTGTTTATCTCTGTTTGCAATCACTAGAAATATGACTTGCTTTCATGGCTTTAAAACACATTACAGAGATTGATATGACCTTTACATTAACAATATCATTTCACATTTTGGGTTAAAGGCTAGCACGCTTACTTGCTGTGTAAGAAGATCGGTGTTACTCTCGCACGCTAAACATGAAGCTACAGCTAGTGGACGGTTAGCTTAGCCTAGCATAAAGACTGGAAATTGGCGGGAACAGCTCACCTGGCCCTGTCCAAAAGTAACAAGATCCCAGCCCAGATAAAACATATCTTGGTTGTATACATTAAACTTCCTTTAAAGGTAGAAAAACAGGTTCCAGTTTAAAATGGGGTTCATGGGGGATGTGACTTTCACAGCCATTGCACTTAATTGAGTTCCAGCTTTGAAATAGTTTGACACACAAGCTCACCTTGACATTAATACACTTAGGAGTGAGCTTTAAAAGTACATATTGGTTGATTTTTACCTTTTAGACAGAGAAAGGCTAGCTGTTTTCCCCTTTACTACATTGTATTGCTAAGCTTAACAAAGCTAGGCTAATTAGCTGCTTTATGTACACATTAAGTGTATATGCGTAAGAGTGTGGTATCAATCTTCTCATCCTACCCCCTGCCAAACATTAAATAGGAATATTTCCAAAAACATTTAAACTGTTTCATCAAAGGAGTCATCAATTGTGTGAAAAGGCAATCTTAAAAAATTATATGAATTCATGAATTGAAATACTTCCTGAGGAGCAATTGGGGGGGTGATTTGGCTTTTATTCCAACACCCTCTCCACTGCTCAAGGTTGTTCATTTTTTAAGAAGAAATCCAACCAAAATGAAGCATGCATTGATGAGCTCTATTTGTTAAGATAAATGATCACACATAATGCTAAACATCTGGAAGCTTCAGCACAGCACATCCTGTCTAAATGGAGAACTGCGGAAATAAATAAGCACTTGATATTAGGGATGTATCAGTAAATGCACTGTTTGAGTCATCGTCTGCCTCGTAAAGAACTGCACCAGAGCTCATGTGAATCTCAGAAGCCTTTATTTGTCTTTATTTACAGTGTTATAGATTTTGGTTGGGCTAAATTGTGACCAGGTTTTATCCCCGCTCAGCCTTATATACCAGTATTAAGCTAATCACTCACTCTGTAACACACGACTGTTCACAATCTGTGGCAATTAAAGCATTCTTTTTTTGGTACAGTAGGAACCTATATCAAGGATTATATATAACAGAATGAGTCATCTTTAAATATTAGCTTTATGTAAAGAAAGTTGAATGGTAATAAAAGACAGTCTCCCTCCTCAGTGTGTGACACTTTGTTTAATTTACAGCAGCAGCCTTGGGTCTATGTCAGGGGTCCGGATGCGTTTTACAGATGGTTATACTGCAGTAGGATTTCATGACTCATTCAATTTGATGCAGACACTAGCACACTCCAGCATGAATGACTACTTGAGTACTGGAAATTGGAATACTTAAAAGAAGCAATGAGACATGGTTTATAGGGGATCTCGTTTAATGTATGTAATTAAAACAACACAGTTACAAAACTGCAGTGCATTGATGCATATAAAACTAAGTGAATTAACAAAATGATATTAAATGTTTAATTTATTTATTTGTATTGACGTCTTTCAAAAATGGGTTTGTGTGTAAGATCTTTTTAGCATTAAAGCATATTTAAAATACATATTAAATATTTATATATATTATTATTATTATTAAGATTTATTTGTATTTAGCCTTCTTACTACTTGTACAAATTAATAGCAATACTTTCCCAATGGTCATAAAGCATTCTACTGAAAACACACACAACAGATCATCAATATTCAAGTATTTGGTTACAGCTCCAGTTGCATTCAAAATCTGAAAATGCTTATGGTTAAAATAACTGTAGGTGATTGCACTTCATCTAACAACATTGATTTACTTCAGTTCCTACCAAATATGGCCACATGTAGATTAATTTAGCGGAGTAAGCATTATTTGTGGTTGTATTTACCACTGGAAATACCTGAACAGTATATATTGTGGTTCTTTGAACCACAACCACACATCTTAGGTGTGTATGAATTATTATTGGTATGAAGATCTCATATTTCCCATAACCATGAAAGCAACATTTTTTTTCAATGAAAGCAATTTCTGATGTTTACGTTCGTCACTATGGTGACGGTGTAGGAGGCAGGTCACTGCGCTGGCTTGTGACGCTCACAGGAAGTATTAACCAATCAGAAAATTAGCTCTGTTACCGGACCGACGTCACCGTTAAAGCTAACAGAACCGTTACTTGGTTGCAGAAAAACTCTACAACTGCAAGGGGATAGAAGATATGGCTGAATACCAGCGGTGGTTTTAATTCAAAACCCATGGCGATGTAGTTCTCCATCCAACACTATCGTCACAGCAACTTAAGTAATGGTCTAAAAAGCAACACTAACCAGCCAAAACGATACTTTTGGGGGCGTTTCGCTGCCTGTTTGGATCGGGATGGTCTCCAACTGTGAGGTGAGTGAATGCAGTTTGGTGCCTCGGACACACCACCATAACACTGAGTGCTGCTGTGCTCTGCTCTGGACATAATCAAACTCCCGTATTACCTCACCTTTATAAACATTATAGAAGTCGCAATAAGTCACTCAGATGTTTTGGCATACCATGACTGCGAAACAGCTCTTTATTTAAGGAACATTTCAGTTTCAAGACACGTAACGTAAGCGTACTTCATAAAGTTGTGTATAATGGGAGGCCATATAACATAAACTCTTTAAGTTTAAAGGGTCAATCTACCGTTATTCACCGTTACATGTGCAGTGCCACAGTTCTCACACACTTGGCGCGGTGTTCTGTGAACACTGGCGTCACACCGCGGCTCTGTAGTCTCTACTCTGTGGATATTTGAGGAGGCTAGCGAGATAAGCTAGTTAGCCGATGTGGGACGTCCACCCAGGGTACATGGACGAAGTTACCATGTTATTTAGGTATTGCCCGTTGTCTTAACTTTGCACGTTGCTACCTTAGTCTAAAGGAACTAGGTTAGTTCTCGCCATGGTTTTCACTAATACAATCTCTTCTCCGCCCCCTTCTGTAGCCTCCTCTGTCAAACCTGCCATTGCCGAGCAACGCTCTTGTGTCTAAATGGTTATCTAATACTGAATAACGTTTTCCCCATACTTTATGCGGAATACTTCAAATACATAGATATCTGCCTCAAGCGAGTCTGTTCAGCCCCATGTAAAACGGACACACTGCAGTGCAGCGAGTATGGCTTCTGTGCCAGTGTCGTCCCATCTCCTCCCAGCGTCATGTAATGCTATACCCCGCACAGAGACCGTTCACCGCTCTGTGTTTTTCCATTGTCTAATACACACATACCTCAAATGCTTTGCTTTGCTCGACAATTCTTGATTTGGTACTGGTAATGTCTTTTTTTTTCATACACCATTTTTTCATCTACTGTCACTGCCAACCAGTGTTGTCAAGTAACGAATTACATTTACTCAAGTGCTGTACTTAAGTACACATTTGAGGGACTTGTACCTGAGTATTTCAATGTTGTGATACTTGGTACTTCTACTCCACTACAATTCAGAGGTAAATCGTGTACTTTTACTGGACTACATGTATTTAATACCTTTAGTTACTTTACAGATTTGGTTTCATGATGTTAAATATAATTAACACTTAAATAAGACTTTAGTTACACCTAAAGTAAATTCACAAGCTACCCTGCAGTATACAAAGTCATTAAAGCTAGCTGCACCTTTACCAGCTTTGATAACACTTTAATGCACCAATAATTATAATCAAAACATATAATATGTATTATTCTGGAATGGGCCAATCTGCATAAAGATTACTTTTACTTTTGGTACTTTAAGTTTATTTTTATGCTAATTAATTTGAACATGTTGAATGCAGTACTTTTACTTGTAACAGAGTTTTCCTATACTCTGGTACTTCTACTTTTACTCAAGTACAAGATCTGAGTACTTCTTCCACCTCTGCTGCCAACACATGACCTAGTGTGGCAGTTTGGTACATTATTGTTATGAAGTAGCACTATTACTTGAGGAATGCAAAGTGACTACAATTACTGAATCATGCCATTCATTTAAGATGTTAGCTCCCGTTAAAGAAGCCAATCTGCTGGCTACAGTAGTGCACTGGACTTGATGCCTAGTGATATAGCAATTTGGAATGCCACTGAGTGTTAAGTGACCTGTAGAGGTCATAGGCGCCTGCTATATTTACCGGCTCTGTAACTTGATCTGTGGCATTCTGGATCGCTGTGCTCATACTATCCTCTCGCACTCCGGGGCCACAGCCTCCCAAGTAGCACCTCTTTGCTTTTTGTGTATCGGCCTGGCCACTCAGAACTACAAGGGTGAGGCTCTAACTAACCAACTTAACTGCTTAACTACCTGATTGTCAGTTGAATGCATGCTGTGTGTGCTGTTTGCTCAGCTGTAGGCCATGTCTTCCTGAGGAGAAAATAATAGAGGACAGGGGTAATGTTTCGGAAAGTTCTGGATTTTTCTAGCATGAGTTAAGAACCTGTGATCAACTCTTTGGGTGTAGCAGGCCTACAGATGATAGGTGTTTGCATTGAATAGTAAACATGTAGCTGGTTGTGAAATATGCACTTGCCACCTAATTAAGCTGTGCTACATGGAGTCAAACTATCAACTTTCTCTTTCCCCAAGCTTTATAATTGAGCAACTTTTCCAGATTTGATAATATGTGCCAAAGGATACATCATGGTGATATGAAATCCGGAGAATGTGTTGACCGTCGGCCTGTAGAGTCACTTTGAGCTGAATGTGTTTTCTGTAAAGTCAAACTGTTTTCTGATAGAGACAGCCCAAAACAGATCATGGTTTTGTGTCAGATAGTTTGATATGTTTGACAGCTAACGATCTAATGATACTGTATGCGTTTGTAAAACAGAAACAAATGAATAATATTTCAATGTTGTTTGTTTACTTTTGTGTCCTCTGGGTTGAGTGGCATGTCATGTAACATGTCTGTGTGTTTCCACAGGAGTGATCAGCGTCAGAAAGCCAGTGTGTGTGCATGTGTGTACACTGCGGGGTAGCAACAGTAGGATGAGCTGCCCAAGAGCCATCACAGCCCGCGGGGACTGACACACACTGAAACATAAACGGTAGGTCATTTAACTTGACACACATTTAACACTTTTACACACACAGAAAGTAAGAAAACATTAGCCACATTAGTTGTGTGTTGTGTTTTATTAGCTTATAAATGACTCAGAGAAATTACTAACAAAAGGTTGATGCTATGTGTCAGTTCCTTCTCCGTTTACAGCATGTAGACATTTAGACTGTGACTCTAATGAGGCATTGACGTTACAGCTTTCACACCCTTAAAAGGTTTTCGTGATGCTGGAAAGCATTGTCCAACAGTTTGGTCTGCACAAGCAAGAGAAGGCCAGAGAGAACAAATGGGTTTCATGTTGTGTTTTTTTTTTTTTAAAGGGACCCAACTATTCTTTTTGGGGTTTTCCCTTTCCTCTAGTGTGTTATGTAGGTTTATGTGCATGTCAATGGTCTGCAAAGGCTAAACTCCCTGTGTTCCCTCCCGAGGGAGTTTCTCCCCCCCGCCTGAAACGCTTCCATTGTAAACCTTTGTTTACTTCTGTGACATAATGACATCACTATGTAACACTTGTGCTTCAATTGGCTAGCGCTCAAACACATTTTACGTGATAGGCTGAGGGTTGGGACATCTCTTAGCGGTTGACAAATATCAACAGAGCTGGCCGGCTAACCAATCAGAGCAGTCTGGGCTCTGGTTTCAGACAGAGGGTGAAAAGAGGTGCTGCAGCACAAGCAGTATATGAACAAAAAAAAGAAGACCTTTTTGAACATTAAAGCATGGAAACATGTCACAGTAGATGCACAAAATAAAAATATAAACCTGAAAACGTATTTTTGAAAAAAATGGTTGGCTGTTTAGGAGCTTAAGAAGCAACAAAAGCAAGTATCCCCTGTTTTCGGGTTAGGGTTAGGTCACATTTTAAAAATCAATCAAGTGACGGGGAACCAATGAAGAAAAGGCGTCTATATTTCGTTTTTTTGTAAAGCAGGTTAAAACCCCATACAATTGGCAAAGAATAGCTGTGCTTAAAAGTAACAGCACTATTGGAATACAAATAATAAATCAATACCTCAGCCGGAATTAGCTTATTGCCGGTGGTGGAAACAAGCAGACTGTATTTGCTCAAGTACAACACTAAAGCTACATTTACCTTACTTACTTCTACTCCAGTACAGTCCAGAGGAAAACATTTACTTTGTAATACATTAAAATAACACCTGACGCACTTACTTTTCAGAAGAATTCTTTGCATAAAACACATACAGTATGTTATGATACATTAAAAAGCAACATTAATAATAATAATAATACATGAGACTTATAGCGCTTTTCTAAAAACTCAGGAGTTGTGGCTCCTTGTTCTGTTTTAGATGTCTTGAGTTGTCCAACTGAGAATTCGATTTTCTGTGGTGTTGTTAGTTAACAGTTTCAATCCATGTTTACCTCCTCTCCTCTTATGTCATTCACTGCAAATGTGCAATGCATTTACAATGTTTAAATCTATGAAAAGGATATAGTTGTAATATCACAACTTTACTGAAGTCCTGCCGGCTCGTAGGCAGTTTCTGAATAGGGAAAATGTGATTTAGTGTAATGGTTTGAGCATTGTATTGTTTTCAAAGTATTAGAATAGCAATTTGACCTGCTTTATTATTACAAATGGAATTTCTTTACATGGGACCTATATGTACATTTATCAGCGGAAAAGTTTGCACTTTAACTCGAAGACTAAGTAAGAAATATTGGATAAAGTAGAAAGGGTGATCTATTTTTCTTATCCAACGAAAACCCAGCCAGGGGGGGCGGGGTTTCTCTTTGAAATATTCCATAAATGATATATTTTTTCATAAAAACCAAAATCCCTTTGTTCCTTTTTTGTCATAGTCAAGTACCGGAACAATGTGCTTGTGTTTAAACCACAAATTGCTTTAAGCCACTTGTGTGTTTCTAATGCCTATCTCTCAGTGGAATTGCTCTGATTGATTGATGTTTTAAATATTGAAAGCATTTAATTGACCAAATGATTAGTTGAATGAATAAAGAAGTGTGCCAGTGAGCTGCACAGACCAAAAGTGTGAATCAGTGTGTGGATTGAGTCATCTCTGAGGTCACTTTTGCTTTTATATGTTCTCATGTGAGTCACCAACAGATGGTGGTAATGATTAATGCTAATTGGCTGCTCCAATCCTGGTTTTGATATTGTAGAAAAGTGGTTGTGTAGCAAAGACATGAAGTGAGAGGTAAGAACTTCCTTGTGGCAAAACATTTAAGTGGAAACGAAAATGTTGTGTTTTGGAGTTTATTAGTTTTTTGTAAAGTCTGACCAAGGATGGGAAATGAAAGGTAAAAGAGCTATATAGTCGGAACATGGAGCTTTGAAGGGCAGTGCTGAAGGGCAAGGGCATATCATCTTTACAGAACGTTTATTAGGCAGATATTTTATTTCCACTTTAATTTAGTGGTTTTATATGAAATTCTAAAATGTGTGTGTGCCAGCACTGTTTAGTACATTTAGATTTGTCTTTGTATGTAGCTGTGAATTCATGATCTTACGGTATACAGCAACACACTGAAACTCACTAAACTTGGCTGTAGGGGTATCAAAGTGTCGCACCAGTAGCTAGGGAATGCTGGATAATGTGCAACTATGGCCTCGTTAGTCTTGTTTTAATACGAAACACTTGGCACTGAGGTGATAGTGGGCAGAAAGGAAGGGCAGAGGCGTCAGTGTGGTCCTCACAGACATCAGCAGTCTCTTATCCGCTCACATTTCAGGGTATATATAGCCTCCTGTAAGACCCGGCCAAACCCAGGACTGCCCAGAGACCCCCTAATAGCCACCATGTTGATGTCTAACATTGTCCATTATGGGAACACTACGGCTATGTTGTGTTAGCTTAAGCTGTTACTGCTCAGCTTTTTTTAAGGTAAAGCTGCATTCAAATGATATGCAATATTCTCTTTGTTCACCACTAGGTTTGGCGCAGAGCCTTGCAGTGAAAGCAGCTAGTCAAGTTGTGTTACTATCTGCTAGCTGTCTAGCCTCTTACACACCAAACTGACACCAAAGAACACCAAAGAACACCAAAGAACACCAAAGAACACCAAAGAACACCAAAGAACACCAAAGAACACGTCCCGACCCGACGGAACGTCACCTCACGTCTCCTGCGTCTTGGCCATGATTCGCACTGGAACACACCGCAAACACTTCAGCCGACGGCTAAGTAGCACGTACGAACTGCGCATGCGTGAGTGGCAATAACTCTCCTTACCAGCAGGCGGCGGTAGTGTGTATTCCTCATTCAAAAGAGGCAACAACCAGAAGAACAGACTGCGTGATATAAACGAACAACAAATAGCGTGTGCGTTCCATTTTCACTCTACAACGAGAAGCTCATGGGGCTTTCCCGAACCTGTGTCGAGAGCTGGAGTTAAATGAAATCTCAGATTTGCCTTCTTAATAGTTTGTTTGGGTCCCTCACTTCCGTTTCGCTTCTCATGCACTGATTCGCTAAGCTGAACAGCCAATCAGAGCGATTTCTTTGGCCGACGGACTTTGGCCGACAGCCTACCAATTCAACATGTCGAATCGGCGGCGGAAGGTGTCGGCATGGCCGAAAAGACACGACGGTACAGTAGACACCAATCTGAGTTGGGTGACACGACGCTCATCGACGGCCCGACATCTATCGACATCTATCGACGCCGAAAAATCGGCATGGTGTGTAAGGAGCTTTATAGAGCAGAAGTGAAGCCAACTTTTTACATAACTTACCCGTGATGTTAATAGTAGGGCCTAAAGTTACTTATTATTAGCTGGATCCATCGACTTAATGGCACTTCACAAACCTATTAGGGACATCACAGGATTACTTCCGTATTTTTGTTTGTCTGTGATTGAGATGTCTCTATTTATATTGATAAGTCGCAATGGTAGTGACTTGTCAATCTGGGCTTCATTTACATAATACACAATTAGCTCACCGTTAGGTTGAGTCTTGTGTTAAAAGAACTGCTAGTTAGTTTAGTTTCTGTGGATACATCCCCTGCTAGCTTGTGGCGTTACTTACAGCTGTCCTCTGATTGGCTGCCTGTTGAAAGGTCATTGGTAAACAAAGTTAAAATACTTTGAACCGTGAACACATTTCTCCGCATCAATTTCAAGCTGTGCGCGGCGGCGATTGTAATGCTAAAGGCCCGGACACACCAAGGTGACACCAAAGAACTGACACAGACGGACCCCCGACTGTTGTGTCGCCTCGCGTCTCTGCGTCTTGGCCATGTGTCGCACTGGAACACACCGCAAAGACTTCAGCCGACGGCCAAGAAGCACGTACGAACTGTGCATGCGTGAGTGGCAATAACTCTCCTTACCAGCAGGCGGCGGTAGTGTGTATTCGTCATTCAAAAGAGGCAACAACCGGAAGACAGACTGCGTGATACACCGAGAGAAGAAGAACAGACTGCGTGATATAAACAAACAACAAATAGCGTGTGCGTTCCATTTTCACTCTACGACGAGAAGCTCATGGGGCTTTCCCGAACCTGTGTCGAGAGCTGGAGTTAAATGAAATCTCAGATTTGCCTTCTTAATAGTTTGTTTAGGTCCCTCACATCCGTTTCGCTTCTCATGCACTGATTCGCTAGCTGAACAGCCAATCAGAGAAATGCGCCATAAATGGCCACATCATTTACGAGTTCAGCTTGGTACATAGAGAGGTGCTGGTGAGCCTCCTCTGTATTGCCAAGGAGTCGTTGTACACTGATCCCTGCACACTATATGTGTGTGATGTACTAAAAAGGGATACAAAATTGAATTGATTGAACTTACTACCTAACTTACTTTAATTGTGTTTACTATAGTACATCACTCCACACACTCACACAGTCACACATACTATCGGTCCAAATCACCAGAGGATCCATGCTGATGTTACTTTCATGAAGTGTCACCTCGGGGTACGGCAGAGACGCCGTCCTGCGTCATCACACACACTCCCCTACTGCTCTGAGATAGGCTCTGCTCTTTAATAGGCTTGGAGGAGACCTGGGAGGATAATATGCACTGACTCACTGACTCATTAGAATGATGGATTTTCAACAGAAGCACAATTCAGCGAGATAGTAACCAATCAAAACCAACAAGAGAAAAGCAGTTTCTCTGTGGCCCTCATAGTATTTTTTTCATTGAAGATAGTTGAGATGAACTATTCAGGGTTCATATTATGCTCAACATATTTTGTGATATGCTAAATTTAAAACTAAACTTAATATTTCTCTCTCTAAATTGCTTATCTGTAGTTTTAGATAATTCAAAGCAAGTCATATGGTTTTGCCACATGCTGGTTACCTGGTGAACGTAAGTTCAAGTTCAATAGGTTGAGGAGAGCTTTGAGAACTGTACAACCAAATCGCTGAGCTAAAAAGGGAAACAATCTATCAGGATTGTGTTAACCACAGACATTATTTCAGGCTTCTAAACACAACCACGTAAAAAATACCTTTGCCTTCAAGAGGAGGGTAAGCAATTGTTTTCCCGGGTTTAAGGACTTATTCCTTCACCACTTTATTCAATTATTTTAATACAAATATTTAGTAATCAGCGTTAAAGTAACAATTTACTCTGCATATTCCCAGTGTCAAAGCTCACCTGGTCACTGTTGATTTCCCGCCCCTTTTTTTGTTAACCAGTAGTTGCTAGTGTTCTGTTGTTGTTGTTTTTAGATTTGTTGTCTTTGTATTTAGATGTCTCTTGAATTCAGTTCCAGGTAGTGAAAGCTTGGTTCCTAAAAAGTGTTTAGCTTGGCTCTCTGAAACCTGCCCAGTAAGTGAAACCTCATCTCTCCAGCCCTTTGCCAAAGATTGCCAGCAGTCAGCTGCTGAACTCCTCTCTCCCACCGCGCTCAGCAGCCACTTCTGGTGACAGCTTTCTTTATTCAGAATTAGTAGAAGCTTGGCAGACCAACCAGCGCTTTCATAGTCGTAAAATGTTATAATTTCACGTATGAGAATGGGCAATATGTCCAAAATCCTATCCTGATCGTTGTCATTTGTATATCTTTAAAATGTCAACTTTAATTTAACGTATAGTAAAGCTTATTGTTGTATACTCCTAAATGTGTTTGCTATTTTATTTAAAACTTAAAAACGTATATATATACATTTCTAGCTACACTAACTAAGTTTACATACTGTACATGCACACACATACTGTACAGAGTAATCAAATTAGGGCAATAGTTAAAGTTAATTCAAGGCATTGGCACATAGCAATAGCGGAAAATCCTTGACACTGGCAGCACATAGGTACATTTTTCTCATGACTTGGAGGGTTTTCTAAAGAAAGAAAAGGACTACAGAGCATAATGTGCAGCCACCAGTAGCTCTGATAGTAGTGTATATTGGCCGGCTGCTACTTCGAAGTCCTTTGTGCGTCGGTAGCAAGAAAACAAATGCAGCATGTTGCCACAGTAGCTATGGTAACTACTGGTTACTACTGTGGTGGTGTTACTCCCACGGGCGTGATTTGCTGTTTGCACTTCACTCTTCACTCAGCTCGCCCACCAGGCTAGTCCAAGCTTGTTTCTCTGCGCTGCCCCGGGTCGCTGGCTGCGCCTCAGCTGTGGGGCTACAGAGAGGTGTAGCGGGAAGCAGCTGGCCTAAGGTCGGAGGTTGAACCAAGGCCAAGGTGGTGGTGCCTCGGGTTCAGAGACGCTTTCCAGGGTTCGCCAGTTCCAAAATATCGCTGATCCCCAATGAAAACACAGACCTCCATTTGAGATAATTTTGTGGTAACACATTATAATTCAATATAACACAACTATAATATTTAATATTTAATCTAAAGGCGCTGTATAAATAAAATCATCCACTTTAAATATAATCATAAAACATGATAAAGTTCTTTATAGTTATTATTAAGCTGAAATATTAAACTACCTTATTATATAACCTGGTCATAGTGTATGTGAACATATTATTACTCATTAAAAGCATCCAAATACCAGTTGAGTAACTCCACATTTGTTCACAAATCACATTATAATGCATTATGACCGTTTTTATAATGCATTGCTAACTATGGGAGTTATACACTATGATCCTTGCAGAAAACCTAAGTGACTTAGCAGCAATTCTAACCTTTAAGTCATTTTAAAATGCTTTATTATTTGTCATAATGATTGATATAAAGCATTGTGAATACTTAAGACTACTTGTAATTCAGATGATACACTGTGAAAAGCAGGTATTATAAGTAGTGCTTTATAAGTGTGTGGATAATGCATTATACACAGTGAAAGCTAATTGGTCAGGTGAACAGGTGATTCAGTTCAGCCCATCAACCAATCCAACCCATAATTGATCACAAAATAGCAATATTATAAACAAATACTAAAATATAAACAATTGGACAATGTAAATCACCACCTCTGATATTCATCGCTCTTACATCTTTTTGTCCGATTTTTCATCACCAACAAATACAAAAATTGATAATGGCTAATCCGAAAACCTTGCTCATGCCAGAGTGTTGATATTCTACTGTTTCCTTTGGCATTGCACAGCCAAAAATACCCTCTGAACATACCATACAAAATACCCTCTGCTGCTGCAACATTACAAAACCAACCAAGTGCATCTACCAAGCCTTTCTTTAGCTAGCTGACTTAGAGCAGGGCCTCTGTGCTATTAGCCTGGCTAGCAATAAGTGAACAGCCACAGCCGCCTGCCTGGCCTGTGTGTGTTTGGCCAGCGGTGTGTGTTGGCCTGTCTCCAACACGCTGCCTGTCTGCCTTCTCCAGATCCATATGCTGAATTATTGATTAAGCCGTGGTCACAGAGAGAGAGATGCAGAGGGAGAAAGCGATCGAGACCCAGAAGGAGGGGAAATTACATTGAGGGAAGTAGGTGCATTCGGAAGAGAAGGCAGGGTGCCGAGGAGGAAGGGAGAGGGAGTTATAGAGAGAAGAGGGGAGAGAGACAGATTAAAGAAATAGGAGCCTCCCTCACTGAACTCAACACGGATCAGCAACACCAGATACTTTTATTTATTCAGACTCTGGCTGCTGAGCATGTGAACAAGAGCCTCAGCTGCAACAGGAACACACTGTGCTCTCTGCCTGGCTTCACCTCCGACTGCCGGACTGTCCCATTATAGCCGGGGGAGACACACACTACACCGAGAGACAGAGAGGGGGGATTTGCTATTTGAGATGTCATAATAGTCAGGAGAGATTATTTTACATTTTTATATTTATCTCCTTGATTTTAGAATAGGGAGTTGGAGGTCCCAATAGGTTAACAAAAAAAATGGCCGTGCCTTGGTTGAGCATTAACTCAAGCATTAATAGTTTATCAGCAAACATGTTAGCTAGTACTAATTATGTCACTACAGACCTGTCTCTACTGGATTGTGTGTCATGCTCTTTGAGTTGCGTGATGTGGGCTTATGGTAAAGGATGCATGTATAACCAGCCATGCGCTGTCAATGCCTGTATATAGGCAGCAAGGGGCCCTATTATGCATATCCTATATCCTATATATCATGTTATTATGTCTACTGGGACATGTCTCCATGCTTTAATGTTAAAAAAGCTCTTTATTTGTCTCATCCTGCCTGTGCTGCAGCACCTCTTTTCACCCTCTGTCTCAAACCAGAGCCCAGTCTGCTCTGATTGGTTAGCTAGCCAGCTGTGTTGTGATTGGTCAACCGCTTAGAGATGTCCCATCCCTTAACCGTACAATGAGTTGAAGAGCAAGCCAATAGAAGCGCACGTGTTACGTAGTGATGTCACTCTGTTACAGAAGTAAACAAAGGAATAGCAGTGGAAAATATTAAACCAATTATGACTCAAATAATATTTTAAATGTTAAGTACATTTTTTAGAACCATGCTTTCTGATCCACAAGAGTCAGTTAAAATAATTAACTGTTATATTAGGTCTGTTGAATACTGTTTGTAGGCCGGTACTTCTCTTCAGCACAACAATACTCCATGCAAAATGATATTTTCACATATTTTGCCTTTACTAAATATTGGACTGCGATTGGAATAATGCACTAGTTCATTTTGCGATTTTGATGGTGCGTTACATATTTAATGGTGCTATTCCATGGAAGTGTTTTCTGTCATGATACATGCACTGTAGCATTGCTATTGTAAACTCATCCTGAAGTGCACTGGTTATACTGATCTGGTTTACTAGATTATAACATAGCTTTCATTGCTTTTCCGTTTGCCTAATCATGAAATTATGATTGAATTGAACTGTAACACTCAGGCTCAATTACTACATGGAAGGAAAGGATTTTGTAGTTGGCCTGGCAACATCTGTCAGGGGCTGGGAGCAACATTAGCTTGCACAAACAAACTATATATTCATAACAGGAAGCCTGCAGAGGAGCGTGAGCACTGATTTCTGGTTACATGCTCCAACTCTACTCACTGGGGTCTGAAATGTGTCAAGAACTCCATGATCTCTGTAGGCTAATGCTATGAAGACATTTCAGATCAATTTGCACTTACCACTTTATGTACCACGCAGAAATAACATCAACTCTTGACAGTGTTAGCAGTTAAAGAGCTCATGATGTTCACTATGGAAGATTCTTGAAATAATGGAAGTTTATATTGAAGCTAATGTCCTCCAGAGAGACAGTGAAAAACAACACATAAAACACTTTAGAGCGCTTTGAATGAGTTATAGTAATGTAAAGTAGATAATGGATTAAAGTGGTGTCAGTGTTTGGTAATGTGTTCCACAGTAAGCATCGTATATATTTCTGGTTTTCATAATAAAGGCCAAAAAGCTGGAATGTTAAAGTCAGTGATGCACACTCCTGAGTCATTCTGTCTTTGAAGCCCGTTAAATGCTTGGTGAAGCAAGGATAAATGTTGCTGTAGTCTAAGTATTGATCTGATTTTTGCTGATGAACTAATACTTGTGTGTCTTTGCTGTGGCTGCAGTCGATGCAGTCTTCCAGAGGCTCTCCCTCCCTGTGGCTGAGAAAGCAGCAGCAGCAGCATGTCCCGCGTCTCCTCCACCGCCAAGCGCTACACTGGCCCTTCCTACAGCAGCCACTACAGCTCCTACGGCTCCTCCCTGACCCCAGGCCTTAGCTCCTACAGCGACCGGTCCTCCTACAAGTCCCCCACCTCCTCTTCCTCCACCTACAAGTCCCCCATCTCCTCTTCCTCCACCTACAAGTCCCCCATCTCCTCTTCCTCCACCTACAAGTCCCCCATCTCCTCTTCCTCCACCTACAAGTCCCCCATCTCCACCTCCTCCTCAGGTTACTCCTCCAGCTATCTGAGCAGCTCGGCCGCCCGCAGCCGCAACTACAGCACCTCCTCAGAACCTGACCGGGGTCGCACCATCCCACGTACTGACATTCTTGGGAGCAGCAGCCTCAGCAGCAGCCTCAGCAGCCGCCGGAGCGAGAGCCTCAGCAGAACCCCCATCAAGAGCTACGGCGGGTCGGGTCTGAGCGGGGGGTCAGTGTACACCGGCTACAACTCTTACTCTTCTTCCTCGGCCCAGTCCAGCTACCTCTCTTCACCGTCGGCCTCCAGCATCTCACTCAATCGACGGAAATCTGTCTCCCAGACTGACTTGAGCAGGGACCTGGCCTCTCTGGGCCTCAGTGATGCCTCCTCCTCATCCTCCAGCCCGTCTTCTTCCAGCAGTGCCCTGCGGAGCTACCGCAGTCGGGCCACCGATGTGGCCAACTCGTATGGTGCGAGCTCCCATATCGGCTACTCGGGCCTGTCGCGGAGCTCTACTCAGGAGGCCCTCTCGCGGAGCTCCACCCAGGAGGCCTTCAGCAGCAGCAGCAGCAGCAGCAGAGCATACAGCTCTTCATCATGGGAGCCGAGCAGCAACAGGGTGTCCGACTCCCCAACCAGGGACTCCACGGTAAGAGAATGCTCTTGGTGCTCATGCTGGTTTGAAGCTTGTTGATTTGACTGGGGTTCAATGCTGCAGATTGGATCAGTATCAAAGGGTTGAGTAAGGCCGAATGTAGCCGTAGCTGGGCACTCTGGGTCCTTTTCTTTAGTTTCACACACTTTGTAAAGCCCATCAATGTTTAAGGCTTCCGAGAGTACTGGATTCGACCAAATGGGGGCACTATTGTTCAAATTAAATGTAAAGCATTTGAAGTCCTGATATAATAACCTGACATGTCTCTAATGCCCAAGTTTAGAGGGTTACTTTACAAATGAAATCTGTTACAATAACTAGTTACCTAAATGTAATCTGAGTATCAAAAATATAAAAGTAACCTGATTACTTTCTGTTACTATTGGATTACCTCAATATCCAATTTAACCAAATAAACACACACAAAAGAACAATGTGACCTTAGAAAAGGAGAACACAAGATCAAAAATGCTATAATTGATAGGAAAACCTGCCTTTCATTAAACATAATAAGGAAGTAGCCTATACACCAACAATGAAACACATGAGCACAAACTGCAGTTAAAAAAAACAGAAATAAAATCTGAGTTGACAGAAAATGCTTCGTTTTAGTTTAATACACACAGCTCACACACATTGGTTCATTTCCAGCAAAGAAAGTGAAAACCATAAATCCGATTCATGCACTAGGCGTATAGATTCACACTTAAAATATTAGGCTATAGAACAGTACAGCTAACAGAGAAGGAATCTGATCCTTTTACAAGAAACAATATGCTCTTTTGAGTTTTTTTGTCATATTGTAATCCTGCTAGTAATCCCTAATTTATAGAAATGCAAGAGTAATCTGATTATGTCTTTTTTTAATGTAACTGTTAGGGAATACAGTTACAGATGACCTAACACTGTTAACTTTAATCCGTTACCAATACGTCCGAAGCCTGCTGATTCCATTTTCTCTACAAGGCTATAATAATGTCAAATATTGAATGCATTTTCATTTTTTCAGTTTTTTCAGAATTTGTTTGCTGTTTTTTGTTTATCTGCCTTTAGCTTAAGTTTATTTATAGTTCATCACAATGCTTTAGTTTGAGTTTTTAGAGGTTTTTACAGTAGTAGTAGTTTCCACGTGTATGAGACGTATCTGATCCCTACCCAGCAACTAGAGAGATGACACCTGTCAGATGGAGCTGCTAGGCTATGATTGGCTGGGTCTGTAGGCCACTAGCCTCATATCTGAGCTTTGTATTAATGACCCAGCTTCCTCTAGGCAGGTCAGAAAGCACAACTGACCCACTTCCTCTCAGGATAAGTCCAGATCACTGCTTACATGAGAGGAGTAGGAGGAGGAGGAGGAGGAGGAGGAGGAGGAGGAGGAGGAGGAGGAGGAGGAGGAGGAGGGGGTATAGAGCAGGGGAGAGTGGAAGTTAAGATGAGTGGAGAAGAGAATTTGGGTTTGTTCTAAGTACCATGTATTGATCAGATGCACTTACTATTCATACTGCAGTTGTTATTGGTTGCCTCTCCTTAAGTATGTTGATGTGTAGCAGATTGAAGTAATGAGCCCAAGCTTCCGCTAACCAAGCCTTATTTCAGGGTTGGTCGCTAACATAAAATAATCTTAACAAAGAACTGAATTGGTATGCCCCGTTAGCTTACCTGCTAATCATGGATCCAATGTATCAAAGCTGAGTCCTTCCTGTTATCGAATAAAGCAAAAATGACATCACTATGTAACATTTGCGCTTCTATTGGCTAGCTAGCGCTCCAACACATTGTACGTGATAGGCTAAGGGGCAGGACATCTTTAAGTGGTTGCTCAATTACAGAAAAGCTGGCCAGCTAACAAATCAGAGAAGACTGGGCTCTGGATTCAGACAGAGGGTGAAAAGGGCCGAACTCATGATCATATTTATTACCTATTAAGTCCAAAACTAGTGAAACATTTCCAAAGTGATGCTTTTGAATGTCTAAAAGCCAAATATATTCCCTTTAATATTATGTGAAACAGAGAAAAGAATATAATCTCAATATTTAAGAGGCTGCATATTTTCTAACAATTCTGCATGAACAATTATTTAAAAGATTACTGGGTTATCAAAAATAGTAAAGGATTATATTTTTGTCAATCAGCTTATCAAAGAAGCACTCAATACAATACAAAGTGCAATACAAACAAGTAGTTAATAATCATTTATTGCATCAGGAGGCATTGAATCAAGCAAATCCTTTTATAATCAGTTCTTTTGAGTACTTTTTCAAGGAAAAATGCTAAATATTAGCTTGTTCCAGCATCCCCTTAGTGAGAATTTGCGGATTTTTTGTCTTGTCTAACTCTATATTGAAATAATGAAATAAATGCACTAATTCAAATGTCCTTACACAGCCACTCCTGAGAAACGATTTACTCAGCATAATTAATTAGATTCACCTGTGCAAGTGTACCTTGGGTGTGCTTTAAATCAAACAACCATCTGAAAATGTTGCATAATTAGTTAGTAAAGCGTTGGATGCTGTTGGCCTCGTATGGTGTGTTGTTACTCTCAGGACTTACACAAACTGCTGTACGCACTCGAATGACTCGAGCATATGGAACTATATTAACTTACTGGTCTTGTGGTGGGCCTCCCTGCTGTCATGAGGTATACTTGACCAAATAAACCCCGCTGTACGTTTCCTCATCAGTCATGTGCTTACAAGTCTGCATTCAGAAATAGATAAACGTGACCTTACACAACCCTTCACAATGAGTGATGACATTTGAGGGTTATTTATTCTAAAACAAACACTGAATGAAATCATGCTTTGTTGCGTGCAAAAAAAAGCACATTTTTGAGCCTGCCTGCTATAAACTGTGAAACACAATACTAGTACTTTTACCCGTACTTTTCCCGTTTAGTTCCGATAGTGCCTGGAATTTTGCGTTCACACCAAAAAGAGTACTTAGTTCAGAGAACTTTTACCCCCATTTTTATCCTGGGGAGAAAAAAGTACCAATTTCGATTGGCTGGGCGAATTGCAAACCTCGCCCCGTAAAACTCTGAAAAGTTTTGTGAAGCCGCCATTGTATTTGCTGGCATTAGCATTATTAGCATTAGCATTAGCAACGGAGAGAGACTAACTTATGGCAACAACAAAAAAAACATGGGAGCGGTGGAGTGATGAGGATGAGGAGGTGTCGGCGTTCTGGCGATTTACTCGGAAGGCTTCAGTAAATCTAAATACAATATAAAAGTAATGTAACCTGACTTCTTTTGGACTACCTCCATATCAAATGCAATGCGAATAAATACAAGAGAAAATAAATATCATTAATATTTTTAAGATTTTTACTTAAGTGTAGTATGTAAGACAACAGAACAATGTAACCTCAGAGAAAGAGAAAACATTTTGAATTAAAAATAGGTTAAATTATAGGCATAACTACCACAGAAAGGTATAGTTGACAATTGTTTCACTTTAATACATTAATTAAAAGCAAACACAGTGTTCTTATTTAATAAATCAGTTGTCTACCTACTGCATTTAAAAATATATATTTAAAATAAAGAAGAATAAAAGTAGGCTAAATGAAAACCGTCAACCTTTATTATATTGATATTTATTTTAAAATGTATTGTAACTTTGTAAACCTACTAGTAATACCCATTTTTATAAATGGACCCGTAATCTGATTACGTTTTAACCATG
Source organism: Gobionotothen gibberifrons (assembly GCA_943591055.1). Taxonomy (NCBI): domain Eukaryota; kingdom Metazoa; phylum Chordata; class Actinopteri; order Perciformes; family Nototheniidae; genus Gobionotothen; species Gobionotothen gibberifrons. The sequence goes on along the minus strand of CALSBZ010042505.1, from coordinate 405,351 downwards.
GACCATTAGCTAATCGAGTGGTGCAGGAATGAGTCCTCAAACCCAGAAATGACTTAGCATTTTACTAATTCCAGTTTGTCTCAAAGTCAAAGGGTTTTTGAACGTATTTGTAGTCAGAAATCTGCAATAAGGTCAGTGGTTAACACCAGCTGAAGAGATGTTCACGTTTTGTTCTACGATATAAAGATATGTCAGTAAATACCCCACTTGTGAAGGTCCGAAGCTTCTATGTGTCATAAAAACGAGGGTTGCTAAAATATATTACAAAACGTCCTGCTGAAAAAAACGTGTGAAGTATCATTAACACGTGTTGGCCACGAAGCTTATTTTCTGCAATATACCGAAATCCAAATGGGGACAAGTTTAAGCTAGATGTCTATTCTTATGAAATCCATCAGGTAATCAACACCTATCCATGGAGCACAGACTGAGTAGCTTTAACTGGATGTCCCCAGCTGGGCTGTTTGTCCTGTTAATTAACCCCAGTCCCCTGTTAGCTCACTCCCTTTAATCCCCCTTTCGCACAGTGCAGGGCTTCTTCACTGATTGTTGGAGCTCTAATGGTACGATGGTCCTAGCACATCCACTCTATTCACAAAGCTCGCAGTCAGCAGATCTTGCATACAAACCAAGAGTATGGTGTGTGTGACACACTTTGGGGGGAAATGTCAGGAAAGATTTTGTGACTGATGAGAGTCGAAATGACAACTTGACCACTCAGTGACCTCGCACCATGTCATTGTAGGTCAGCCATCCTCAGGCAACACAGCGGAGTGGTGCCCAACATTAGTTCTGCAACTATCAAATATCCTCACAACTGACATTTACAGTAATTGATTGCTATTTCAGAAAATAGACCTATGGGGACGAGGATTTTATGTTTGATATCATAAAAGACTAAAGAATACTCAACTTTGATTGGCTTAAACTAGGGAATCTTCTCCATTTTATCTTAAAAAAGACTTAAAGATTAATCAGTTAACAATAAAGTTGCATACAAATAGCTTTTAACTCAGTAGAGTTCAAATTACTTTAAGAAATATTATTTATTTGTGTTTAAATAAAAAAAATATATGATACAGTATATTTAATGATATTTGATGAAGGAGAGTGTATATTAGTGACGTAGTTGCCATCCATTTTGACTGTTTACTCTTACAGATATTAGCAATTATTAAGCAAATCCTTAATTGAAGATGCACTTATAAACAGTTAAATATATGTTTTGGGGTTTTATATTTCTATGAGTGTAAATCCAGGACTAATGCCAAATTAAATATCATCATTTCACCATATGGCACGCAAAAGCTGTATGTATATATATCCCTGTACCACTTCCTGGCTCAGTGAAGTTTCCAGCGGGCCATTTTCAGCTGTGTTTTTTTTTTTTTTACAGGTGTTGAAATAAGTTAAAGGCAAAAAAACTATTGAAATAATACGACGATGAGTTAACTACATCTAATGGCAAACCAAAACTGTTGCACTGTAGCCTAACTACAGTTGTTGTTGTTTTTGAATGTTTAAAGTCACGTATGCTCTCCTAAAATAGCTTTTGCAAAACAAGGTTAACCCATTTTCACAAGCTAACAACAGGAACATATAACACAAATAGCAGCTGCTGGTGCCTCATCCTCCTGTTCATGGTGTGCCATGTTTCTGATGGCAAGCTGTCTGACATGACTATTATTCTTGTTCTGCCTGTTTCTCATGCATGATATTCAAATAGACCAGGACACATACAAAACAACAAACACATGTTTATGGCTTTACTTAGCATATCATTATGTATCTGTTTTTGGCATGCCTTTGTTAGCACGCCTTGTTACCTTGTATGCAGTATTTCAGTATCACGTTTTCCTCTCGTTCCACCTTCGAGCATCTCATTCATTTCTTTAATTTCGTCAAACTTATTGTCGAGTCAATAATATTTGGTCCGACTGTTGGTTCCCCACCTTAGTCAGAAAGGTCATGGTTGTTCTTTGTCAAATATAGGGGCCGGTTCGTTAGTGACTTCGTTATTCATTTATACGTTATTATAAATTGACTTGATTGTGTTTGTCGGTCAGTGTGTGGCATTTCCTTCAGGGCAATGATTTTAACATTACTATTCAAGATTCAAAGATTCAAAGGCTTTATTGTGTCATTTGCACAGTAGCTACAGTGTAGTTATGGCAAATGAAAAGTCCCCGGCTCCTCCTTAAACAATGCAACATAAATGTATAGAACACATAAAACAATAACAAATAGTGCAAGAAGAACAGAACAGAAATCAGTATTACAATATTATTTTTCAAAAACAGAGCAATGATGCTTTGAAGCCAATTATATCTATACATCCATTTTCTAGCAGCAGCCCAGCAGTCCTTTGTGCCCCATTCTTGGAGATCTCCAAAGAATTCTAAGCTTGCTAGGAAACATAATTTACTATAGTTGTTGGAGATTAGTGGACCGTATAATTAGGGCCAAACCTCCTGATGTATATTGAGTTTTCCAAATGGCAGAAACCCTCATCAAGTCGTGTGCGATGAGTCTAGCCGAAAGCTTAGGACTACGTTGGGAGCTTTGGGTCACTTCCCAAAGCTCATAAGGTTAAAGAGCTTTGCTTTGTGGATCTGCTTCCCCCTTCACCACCACAGTCAATGGGTGCATTACTAAAGAGGGAAAAGTACAAGTGTGTGCCGATGCTCGGGAAAACTCAAAAGTGACTTTGAACACTAACAGCAGTGTCATCTAGTGATTGTCATGAGGTAGAATGGAAAAGTTATGTTTTCTCTAAACAATTGCCAAGATTACACAATTTATCATAGCCAGAAACTGTGATATTTGAAATTATAATACACTTTTACATTTCCTAGTACACATTTTGAGTGACAAACACTAAATACAAATAATGATCTAACCTTGAAGTAGTTATGCCTCAATGAAATTGCTTTATTCTGCATATCTATCAATCATTGAATCAAACTTTATTCATATAGCCCAATATCACCAAAACATGCGTCTCAGGGGGCTTTACAGCCTGTACAGCATAACAACCCTCCTTCCTTTGATCTTGCACCGCACAAGGAAAATTCAAATGTTTCCAGTATTTGTAATATTAATGAGGCGTAAGAAACACCCTGGACTGCTAGTACTACCTGATATCCAGCTACTGAACTGAAGACTTTGTTCTGTTCTGGAACCCTCCTACATGCTCTCCTGAAATGTTCCATTTACCACAAATTACGTAATGTGAGCAATTCTCCTCAGTGTTGGTTAGGGAATGCTATGCCCCTTGTAGGAATGTAGAATAGGGGCTTAGAATGGCTATAAACAACAGTGAACGGTTTAAGTTGCTCTGCTAAGAAACATTTACACCCAGGTTCAATTTAAACATGACTGAATAGAGTGTCATTCTAATGTGCCAAATGTAGCTTAGGGAATAGTGCAGCAATCCCTAGGTAATTACACTCTGACTTCTCCTACGTAACATTGCCCAGAGACTGCTTATGTCCCGTTTTAATACTGCTTAGCTCTTTGTATCAGATATCACAACACAAACATTAACTCACTGCCCCCGTCGCTCACTTTGTAGTTTTCCACCTCAAGGATTAAGACACTCACACACACTCGCACACACACACTGGTGATGGAATGTGCTCCTTGGCTGTTTGTTGTGTACACACGCTCGAGCCTGGGTCATGAGATTGCTGCAGTTGCACTCCCTTCACTCCACACAGCCTTCCAGCTAAAATCGCCCACCCTGTAAACACTGTGCATTTCAATCCTTTCGCTAAAGACTGTACTGAGATGAATCTAGTATTTAAAGGTAACAGAGGGCTGACTTTCATGAAAGAAAGTATCATTTTGCCTGTTGGGAATGTTGGTGACCCTGAACTAGACTGCTTATGAGTGGTAAGGGAGGCACAGCACATTCTGTTGACTTTCTTATTTACAAAGTCTTACTCCATCACTTCTGAAACTGTAAAAAATGTCTCGACCATCCCACAGTTTTGAATCTGTCATAGAGACTCTTAAAGGTCATCTTGCGCTTGTATTGCCTTGTGTAACCACCAGTAACATGCTTCACCTAACGTTTCCTTAACTACTACATTGGACCGTTTACAATGCTACAATAACCTTAATTCACTAAAAACAGATATAAACACTGTTTCTTTATAATTTTGTACACAATTGAACACGTCACTTGACCTAAAAAATAAAGATTCAATACAAGTATTATTTCTCAAATGTCGAGGATGTATTAAGAGAAAAACACATGAGTTTGTTGCCCTGAGATTTTCATAAATCTTCTTATTATTCATAATTTATCATTTCTGAGTGCAACATTGAACATTGTAGGGATCTCTGCGTTAAGGCCCTTACACAGTTTTATATTGTTATTTTACATAAAAAATAGTCATATTATAGAAACACTCCAATTCCTAAAGAATGCCATATGACCTAAAAAAAAAAGAATATGATGCCTGTTTCGTAGTGTAAGATTGTTTTAGCTGTTTTACAAGGTAGCCAATGGTGAATTAGTGTACGTTTAGGATATTAACATTATTTTTAAATATTATTCACACTTTTCCGTGCAAATTAGTACACATTTCAACAAAAATGGCCAACAAATCTATGTATTGATGTTTTCCTACATGCAGGATGTTTATTTGGACTTTTGACTGCCAATACTTGGGTTATGTTTGCTGGTTTAATGCAGATTTGCATCAGACATCCTTCATCATCCTCTTATTGTGACGGTGTCGACTAAACCCCTTGTTCTCTGAGCTGCTGGTGAATCACCGGAACCTCATTAAAGACCCTTTTTAGGTCTAAACAATCTAATTTTAGAACCACTGGATCAGATTGTAGTAAATCACAGCCCTGTGTTGTCAGCTGTGTGACATATGTGTTGTGTTTACCATGCTGTTACATTGATAGCATATCCAGTGATCATGGCCAGGACTATAGAGGTTAGTTTTCGGACATGATCCTATCGGAGATGAGTAGTCTCCTTGGACCACACAGTATTAGACCTTCAGGTTGTTCCAACAGCGTGGAGGAGGATGGACTGTGACGTAGGCAGCCCGGCTGGAGGCGTCGCTGACGTTTGTTGTAGGCTGACTTTTCCGCGAGCCAAAAGGGGCGGAGCTGTATTCTTGTAAAACGGAATCGGCACACAATATGCATTATTGCCACTTATTTGCTGACACCTGCGTAGGCTGATACTGCAGTCAGTATTTGTGTGTTTTTTAGGTGTTTTCGCACAATATAGTAGTAGTATAATTTAAAGGGAAAGCTACAGGTCCTCTATTCGGCGTGATTTGTGAGGTTGCTGCTGTTACATGACTGAATGAATGAATGACAGAGACCAAGGGAAACGTAGTGAAACGTCTTGCTATAGAAAAGGGCTGAACACAAACCGAGGAGCAGGAAACCTTCTCCTCCGCCTGCATAACTCGCACCGGGTCGTTGGCTTCGTTCCTCCGCCAGCATGCCGAGCATGCGACAGTCATACACTGTGACCGTACCTGAGGAGCCGCCGGCTGCAGCTTTCCCCTTTCTGAAGCAGGAGATGCGGAGAAAAGGCAGCATGTCCGGCTCGATGCTGGTGTCCACTTTCGTAGGGCTCCTCATTAACCAAGCCAAGGTAAGAGCTCGTGCTACGCTCCGTTATCCCGGCTCTGTCTAACCAAACCCCATTCAAAAATCAGGACATAAGGTTTATCGCATTATATCTTAATGGGCAGAGCTAAATGTGAATTGGCTGGAAAATAACTATGAAATGAGGCATATATGATATAAAAAGATGAGTACTTATTCAATAATAGGCTACGTATACCGGTTGTCCCATTACAACTATCGTATGTCACTTAAATACTCGGAGTCGGTGGTAACACGTTAAACGTACTGTTAAACAATGGCTTTATACAGTTTAAAGGGAAATGCTTGGAAAGTCTGCTTGGACAAAATGTGAAAAATAATTGACTGCATATCCTGTGGAAGAGTTTAAAATGTCTCGCAGGCAGAGATAATAATTCTGAATAGAACACAGGTGTTTTTTCTCTTATGATGTCACATATCTAGTGAGAGTCTCGGTTTAATGTTTGAGTGAGTCATCTGTGAGGGTAAGCCGGTCTTTTAAGCCGCTGTATTCCGCTGTACCAGGATCAGTAGGCCTGCACTGGCAGGTCAACGGTTACATAACGACCATTTAATCCCCCTCATAACCTACAGCTGCTCTTACTATAGGCTACTGCTCTTATGCATCTCACTGCAACTCTTTAATGGAAATACATTAAGAAATAACCCATTTTGACGGGGCTTTCTTTAAACACTGGAATATGTAGGGCATCTGTATGTTGCCTCTGGCTGTTGCCATATGGACACAGCCACATATAAAGACAATTCTGAGTACACTAAAAAATGTATCAAAAAGCATTTCTGTGGAAGCCAGTTCAGCCTCAAGACAAAAAAGCTAGCATTGCAATACTTTTAATTATAAGTAGTTATTGAAGTTTTGCACTAAGCTTGTAGGTTTTTTAATTTACAATCTCTAATATCTCCACGGGTCGTAGGTATAAAATGATTTCCCTGAGTTATTATTTTAAAAGCAGAAAACCCTTTTTAATATAATTTTGATTCATGCAGGGCATTATATTTTCTCCAATAAACCAGGTAGACTAGTAGCCTGATAGCACATATTTTACTGTGGATTTTTACGCTGAATTAGATCCTGCAACACTGGAATGTTTAACGTAATGAAAAGCTATTTGCCTATACATTATTCTGGCAATAAACCGATATCCTCACCTTAAATGTGTACTAAAATGGGTCTGGTGCTTTGCATGAGACGCACTCTCCTAAATTATGTATTCTTTGCCTTACAGCTGCCGTTACTGTCCAAACCATGTGTGGATTTATGGAGGTTAAAATGAAGTGTTTGGTAAAGTTTCATTAAATAGCCTAGGCTACAAGCTGTATTTGTTCTAATATGAGTAGGAGAAGAAGAAAAGGCTTTTAGTTTCGTGAACATTAGAGCCTCGCTAGTGCAATTGTGTGTGTTTGTGTGTATGCACCTAGGTTACAGCGTGGTGTGGAGCTGCTGTGTTCCAGCTTCTATTATGCAAGGAGAAATCACATTAGAATACACTTTAGTGCTGGGCTGGCAGCTTGGCACGCTTTCCGTGTTGTTGTCAGCGTCCACCTGCTCCTCGTATCCCGTCCTTCCCTTTTCTGTTGCTCATCAAACGTCCTTTACTTCTACCTCACTACAGACCTCTGCAAGCATGGCAAGGAAATGCAATTTGGTATCAATACAAGGACAGCAAGTATAGGTCTTTTGTTATAAACAAGTGATTATTGCAATTACATATTAGTTATCTCTGCTTTTTCTGTATGGTGTTTTGGGTAAAGTCAGCTGGAGTCCAATTTCATAATTAGTTTAATCATTTCTACCCATATTTTCAACATTATGATGTTGAATATGTTAAATTACACTGGGAATTATACATCATGAGCAAAATAACAATAAGAAAAGAACACTCATACATAACAAACACAACAATATAATAATTAAATAATAATAATATGTGACAAAAATCAAATTAATATGATTCCCTTCATGAATTCAAATAATCACAGTACCAATACATATACAGTAGAAACAACTATATCCGTGACAGGTGAAGCAAATTCATGTGTGCAAATACTTTAAAAAGATCATAAACGTCTGACAAGTTGGTTTATAATGAGAATAATCCTGAACTTAAATTTTACAAACTCTTATTGCCTATCCTGCCAATGCCGTATAAACCAAATTAATTAATTTAAATACGATTAAGTGTTCAAAACACAAAAACAGGTTTAAAAAAAATTGGGATATATGGAGGTTTAAACATTGGAATGATGTATATGATTTTGAATGCTAGCTCGTTTACAGATTTCATTCAAAATGTGCCTGTGTAATCATTCTTGTTTGTAATTTCCCATAAAACCGAAATATCAAAATGTCATAGATGTAGTGCTATGCTTATTGACTTTTTTTTAAACCAGAGACAATATTGCCAGCAAGAGCCTGAGTGTGAAACACTGGCACTGTTTTCAATGGGAGTAACTTGGCAGTAGATATTTCACATGAGGATATCATGTGTGGTATTTACAGTATATACAATGTTACCTATAATGGGTTGGCTCTGTGTTTCACATTTGGTTATCGTCTGTGTTCTTGTTGGGCCTGAGCTAGTAGTTCACTTTGCTACCATTGAGGGTGAATTATTTTCCTGCTAGAGAAACACTTACCATTGGAGATGTGTGAACAGGAACAGGCCGGTTATTTAAGAAGCCAATACATTATTTTTCCACATGCATCAGTGGCATGTTATCCAATCAATGTTTGACTTTAAGTTGATACCTGCTGGGTATAGACGCTGTGTGAAAAGCCTCTTCTCACTGCCACATTTCTTTTAACAAAAGCAACAACAAAAAATGCATAATACATACATAACAAACACAACAATATAATGACAGTGTAAACCCACATAGAATAAAATAACATATGATAAAAGGAAATGACAGGTGACAATTGAACATAGTAAGTATTTAAAAAATATTAATATAAAACAGAATAATTACATTTATTATTTGGGGAAAATGTTCATCCAGAACTGCTAACGTAATGTTTAAAAGTCATTTTAAATTAATGTCAGTAGACTTTAGCCTATTTTGGATATCTGTCCATTAATAGGATGTTTTAAGGGATTCAAATCACACTACAGTACAGATACATTTAGAAACTAATATATACACAACTTTTGCGAATACTTACACTTATAAATGTAATTATTATTTGGGGACAATTTTCATTCAGAACGCAAAAACATAATGATATTAAAAGGATCGCAGGAATATTTAGGTTGACAGTACATTTAGAAACAAAAACATACATGTGATGAACATCTATAGAATGTTGGCGTTTCGCAAATACTTTAGAATATAAATATAAAACGGTAGAACATTTTGGATATTGGTTAACACAAGTGTGAAAAGCTTCTTCTTACTGCTAATTTTTTTCAAACATGAAAAAGTTAGCCTATCATCCATCCTTACTATGGCATTTGCCACTTGATTGACATACAGGTAAGCCAGTCTGAGTTTTATTGTGCCATACGGGTTCATGCAGTTATGAGGGGGCCTCACCTCCTCATCTGAAGCACAAATGCGGCGCACTATTATGCGCTTATGCAGCGCAATTAGTGTAAGCGCGCCACAGATTATCCGCTGTTTAGTCCACTAGCACCCCCCACCCCCCCGTTCGCGACACAGATTGGGCAAGGGCGGCCCTGTAGGTAGCTCATTTGGGCTTGGTCATTTTAAAAGTAGCTCCCAAGCTTAAAAAGTGTGGGCACCCCTGATTTACAGGGTTCCCGCGGGGTCTTAAAAAGTCTTGCATTTGATAATCAAAATTGAAGGCCTTAAAAAATCTTAAATATGATCAAAACAATTAGAAAGGTCTTAAATATGATTGAAAAGGTCTTAACATTTATTTTTATCGGATTTGAAAGGTACTTCTGTGTTGCAATCACGTCTAAATGTGTTTTGGGGGAAATGTCCGGGCAGCAAAGTAACCAGTACGGTAATAGCATTTCAGTTCCCCCCAACAGTTTGTATTGAAATAAATCAACATGGAACCAGTAATCACTAACTTTGTTTCCCCCGGCCCCTTATTGGAGAACACACAGCTAGTAACCTAGCAACCAAGCTCCAGCTAGCGAGAGCACGCTCGTGAACCGTTGCGCCGGTGTTATGAATGCCCGCCAAGACATGTATGCACCTCGCGGGAGCGCACACAGCATGCAGGTGCATGTCAATGACTTGTACGGCAAAGTATGGTTTGGAAACTATATCATTTCCTTTTTGGAGGGCATGCATAACACGGCAAAACACCGGAGCCTCGCTGCGGGGAAACTTTTGCGCTGTTCCGAGTTTGTTCTAATCTGTCAAAATGACAGACTGCTTTCAGATTTTTCCGTCATTGTTAAAAAAAATCAGTCATAGACGGAAAATATTTGGTTAACGCGATGTGTGGGTCTACATCAACCCTAAAAGCGGAGGTGCTGTGGACGCTAAATACCGTAGCTAAACACCAATCCTACAACAGCAACAATGAAAGATTGTAGCCAAGGCAGCAGAGCTCAGAAGATACCTCTTATCACACATACATACACAGAGACATACACACAAACACACACACACTTTCACGGTTAGGCAATTCTTTTTTTCTGGTTTTTGTCTAACACGCTAACACAGTTCTGTGTGCTGTTATGTTCAGTCATCGTTCTTATGTTGAACGTGAATACATTTACTTTGAAAGTAATTATGGGACGTATTTCTTCTTTCATAGCAATTTTCCTTCATACTTTCTTACCGTGAAATAGGTCTTAAATTCTATTCAAAGTGGTCTTAAAAAGTCTTAGTTTGAGTTGGTGAAACCTGCAGGAACCCTGATTTAGAAACAATATACATGTGAGAGGTTTGCACTTTAAAATAGAAATATCAAACTGAATAATTGCATTTATTATTTGGGCAGAATTTTCTTCCAAAACCCCAAATATAAACTTTTTAAAGGTGTACATTTAAAATATACTTTGAGTCACCTTAGCCATTTTTGGATATTGCTCCACGAAGTTGCACTATTCAGGCTTTGAGCCAATCAAATGCAACCTAGGACCCAGTTCATGGCATCATAAGCTACATTCGTGTTTCTCAGAAAGACCATTCCTTTTCATTAGAAGATCTCACTGTTTACTTGTTTGTATGCAAGTGTGTATTGGCATGTTCCGGAGAGTTGAGCTGTGGCTCCACGTCACCGCACGATGTCTCAACGAGCTCAGATGACTTGACTTTTTCCCTCTGTGTGCTCTGTAGAAGGGAGAAAGAAATCTCTCTTTCCCTATCAAGTGCCAGAGTGTGTGTGCCAGCATGCTCACACAAAGTAGTGTCACTCCAGCTCACATGGGAGAAACTCGGCAGTAGCTGAGGTAAGAGCAGGGGAGAGGTTGTTTATGATGGTCTGCCAAATAGAGAGACAGGTCAGAACAGGCTGTTCTGCTGTTCACTCTCTCGCGCTGGTATGGCATCCAATCAGCAGTTGGCATCGTGCGCTGCCAGGTGGACCCAGGAATCCTGCTGCCGGTAGTGTTAGGTTTACTTTACAGCTCCAGATACACACGCACAGCAGAAATCGTGGGGGGGTTATGGTTATTGCTATGGTGTAAGAGGCTTATTATTGCAGTATTGCTAATACTGTGATGAGATATTAGCATTGTTTTCCATTGAGCTCTTTCAGCTGTCGTTGATATGCATGCATATTATGTTTTCTTATCAATATTTTTGACAATTATTTTTTCTAACTGTTTCTAAATAGTTTTCCTTTAATTGCACTATTTCACACTATACATGCATAGATATAATGCCATATATACATCATAATGGATGATTTTATCTATATTCTAATGTCACTTAAAAAATGAAAGTGAAAACAAATAAATATTTCTTATAATTTATTTTCACTCATTGACTGGGGGTTTGAATAATCAAGGACATTTCAGCATGTTATAAAGTTTCATTTCTTAAAGGTCCCATTTCTACTGATCATAATTCCATTGTTGAGGTCTACTAGAATAGATTTACATTGTTCAATGTTTCAAACTCACATTGGTTTCTCATACAGCATCTCTGCATAGTATGTGTATTCACTCTCTGTCCTACACGGCTTGTTGGAGCTCCCCCCCCCCCTTCCTCCCTATGAGCCCACTGTGCTCTGATTGGTCAGCTCGCCCACTCTGTTCTGATGAGCCCACCACCGTTACAGCGGAACATCAGTGATTATGTGTTACAATGGCGTTAGCAACCAGAAAATGACACCAGTAATGACAAACGGATGAGAATGCTGCGTGGGGTCTGGGTGCCGTGTTGGCAGGACGTTGCGGGGCTCGCTGGTCCGCCCTGTGGGGCTCGAGGAGCGGACAGTGTGAGGGGGATTACTGGTGTCGTGGGGTCTGCGAGACACCACGGAGCTCAGCCTGAGCTCCGTGGTGTCTCTCTCGCCGGCACGGCAATTGGTCTATATCCAGCATCCAGGGAAACACAGCGGGAAATCCACCTCACACTGTCCGCTCCGGGAGCCTCGTTGGGCGGACTCCTGAGCTGCTCGGGAGTCCACCCTAGCAGAGGGTGTGCCTATTGTTCTATAGCTGTGTGCCAATTGGTCCATTTGGACATAGTGACATCAATAGGCCCGGGAAGAAAAAAATGGAAAAAGAGAAATCTCCAACGAGGCGTTCTGGGGCAGCATTGACAGATATTTTCTGTGTTAGAGTTGTACTCGCGACAGGGTGTACTGTGAAATAACATAAAAAATAACCAAACCGATGATGAATAATGGTATTTCAAAAAATAACAAACAACACCAATTTATTAGCAGTCTCAAACCAAAATGCATCAATATTGCTTAGCATACATGACTCAAACAGTATTAATCACTAGCAAACAGACTGTTTGATAGAAAAGACTGTAAATGTTTGTTCTTATACACTATGAGGAGTAAGCTCAATAGCAGGTGGCACAGAGATCATCAGAATGCTGAGCAGTCATTTATAGGTTGTTATAAGCACCCCTTCTGGGATTCCATTAAGCTATATCATCACTTGTGCTCTGAGCTTGTTATTTTCCCACACCATCTCCAGTCTTCAGAAGGTGTAGATTTCCAGTGGAGTGCATGTGTTAGGAAATGCTTCATGAAAAAACAGGGAGGTTTAGTCCACATGACCTTTCTAAAGAGGCCCTATTATGCTTAGGGTTTTCCCTTTCCTTTAGTGTCTTACTGTATATAAGATGTTGTGCATGTAAATGGTCTGCAAAGGCTAACATCCCTGTGTTTCTCTGTGCATAATAGGGCCCCTTTAACTTATACTTCACTATGTTGTTTTTTGTGACCGGATTTGGTCTTTCAGACACACCTGCTGAAACATTTCCGGCTAAGTTGCAATCGAGGACATTGTTGGGTTTTCTTATAACCAAGAAAAACCCTTTTTATATTCTATATATACTCGTGAAATATTCGCAAAGCAGGTTTTCTCTATTTGTGTAAAGTGCGGCTTTCTTCTTCCTTTCCTTTGTTGGCGCATTGCCATATTTCTTTGAGCTGTTTAATAGACTGAAACATTTAACACTGGCTTTTCTGGTAGTGCATGCACTGAATCCGGGCAGTTTCCTCTTCCTGCTCAGTGCCAAAGCTCATTGGCAGTGGTAAGATGTTTATCTAAGGAGCAAAAAAGCAGCATTTCTCTTTTTCTCATTGTAGTGTCTTCTGGAAAGTAAAGCCGTAGTAAGAGCTCATTCCTTGCTTCATCCTCACCTTGCTTTGACCCATTTCTTCTGCAGCACCACCATCCTCCACCCCTCAGTCCCTCAGTCCCACATCTTAGAATGAAATGAGCACAGTGGATGGCCAGATTTTACTCCCCCCATGCTGGTTAGATGCCAAAAGGACATTTCCTCTGTCTCTTATTCCCCGGCTTTATAGGAAGCAGTTCAACCCGGCCTGGGGAATGCTTTTTAAAGTGGCCTCGCCGTACCACATGCTTCCTAGCCCTCGAGGAGTAAGGTTTCTGAAGTAGCTCGCTTCTGTTCTGACATTTGTGAATAGAGCATTTATGCAAAGTTATCCCCCTGGGCTGCCTCTTTTGTATACAGTATCAGTCCACTCACATGGAAGGACTGGGAATATACAGTGAATGAATGTTTCCTCTTGTGACAATTGTATGTATCTCTCCCATAGGCTTTTACTTTAAAAATATAAATCGTGTACTTCACTTTGCTTTATTTAATTTATTGCAAAAGAAAATGAGACAGATGAACTGGTGAGTGTCTTATATAAGGGAGTGAGGTAATACATTATTATGTTGGTAAATACCCCACAGAGATGAACAGACGTTTATTTTTTACAGTATAATTGCATATTATGGCTGGATGGATGGATGGATGGATGGAAGTGTGTAGGGAGGTCGAGAGAGAAACCGTTACCATAACCGAACATATACAATTATTCAAGAGGCGCGGGATTATTTGTACACTATTGTCCAAGGTGTATCAATAGCATGATGTGATATACACGCTTTATATTTCTTAGTGTTATTTATTAAATGAATGAAAGAGCCGTTCAGAAAACTGGCTAAAGATCTTTGATATTTCTCTATATCATTGAATATTCATGTCCACATTGTGGGTGCAATGAGTGTTATAACCCTTAAAAGACACTACCATATGCGGTTCCCCTCGTCTCAGAATCAATGGTTTTCTGAACGTTTTCTGGGATAAAACCTGAAATAAGGTCTGTAAGATTTTTTACGTTTTGTCCAACGACATAAAATAAGTCAGTGAATATCACAAGCTTCTGGTTGCTAACACGTACATTTACTACGACACGCCGACCCAAGACCACCTTTGGCAAGTGGTGGTGATGTCTGGCCAAACGTGCAAAGTATCATAAATGTGTGTTAGCATCGGATCTTATTTCGGCAATATACCGAAATCCCATTAGCTTTTTTTCCATGGAGTCTTTGCGATGGTAACTTCCAAGTCAGCCTACTAAAATACGTCATCACTGCACCACTCCTAAGAAATCTTTTACATTTTTTTTATTTTAAACATGTTGAATTTATTGTTGCAATGGTGAACCTCTGTACATTGCGTTGCTTCATTTGTTCCTCTTCTCTAATACCCTGAAAAATGTTACCCAGCTTTTCTGTTAGAGCATGACTTTAATCCCACTATGTGCTGGTTTAAACTGCTTATGTGGAAGAATCACGGCAGTATGTGCGTAACGCAATGAGCTGTCATTACAGTCATGCTAGAGCCTGGGATCATAGCGGGAGGCAGGGATGGATTGTCTTACACACACACACACACACATTAAAGAATCCGGTTCGACACACCGCTTAGAAACGACGACTAATGACCTATAAGTGCATTGTACACAGTGTCTATCAAATGAATTATGGTAGTAGGATCGGATAAGAAAGAAATTAGTCCAATTTTACATGACAGATAATAATTTAGTGCCATTTCCTTACAATATAAACAATGCTTATCCCTAACTATTGCTGGAGTATGTAGTACAATAACCCGTATCCTCAAAGTCAAATCCCTTCAGCCGCAGAAGTAATGTCATGATTCCAGTATAACAGTCACATCTGCTCCAAGTCGTTCCTCACACACTGAGTCACACACACTTAGTCTTGTCAACGTGATGTCACCATGTCCTCTAGCTTTCCTTTCCTGCAAAAAAAATAAGAATAGCGTTGCTACGGAGACAGAGCCGGGACGTCGTTTGATCCTCGTGACGTCTCCAGGGCCAGCCGAAGTATCAGCCAATGGCGAAGGGACAAGCGGGCGTTAATAAAAGCAAAGCTGCTATTTTTGGGAACCGGCCGTGGCATTACTCAGCAGAGTGCAGCACAGTCAGACTGTCACATTCCAACAGTGGGAAGACGAGCTGTTGTGTCTCTGAAATGAAATAAAAAGTGAGGCGACCAGAGAGAATCCTTCCTGCTTCCTGTCGAACCGGATTCCTTCAGGAAGTGTGTGTTCAAGTGATATACGGTCGTGGCTAAAGTGCTCTTTTCATTACAGTGGACTTTACAGAGCGCAGGATTTAGATAAGCCACAGTTAATTAAACTGTAGATTTTCCCCCTCCACATGCTGACTCTTTCCTCCTGAATAAGAGACAGATGGCAGAGGGTATTTATGTAATAGTAAAAAGCCCTTCCTGTAACAGTGCTCATAACTTGATAAGCTCCAGGCTCACGTCACTAATGAACAGACCGACATTTTTCCGATCACATGAACCTCGAGAAGGCAAAAAGCATAGCTAAAGACGGGACTACTGACTGATTTCTGCTGTCATAATCAGTGTCTTTTCTCTAAACAAAGCGGATCCCTCTGGGTCTGGAAAGTGACAAACTGTCATCTTAAAGCTCCGATATAGGGTGAATTGCCACCCTAATGTTGCAAATGCACAGCAGTATCCTGGTACTAGTTGCACATATTTGATTGAGCTAAAATGCAGACTTTTGGAGCTGAAGCGGCATTTTCTATAAGCCTCATCGCAAAAGCAGTGCAATACACAAAAAGTCTCAAAAAACTAAAAGTAAGAGAAAGAAATTAATACCTTCATTAATACTGTATTATTAAACCCATATGTTAACCATAATCTCAAATGACAGAAATGAAATAGGCTTAAAGCTGCATTCACATGACATGCTATTTGCCCTTTGCTAACTGCAGGGTTTAGGGCAGAGCCTTTCGTTGGAAACAACTAGTTAAGTTTCCTAATTTGGGATCAATAAAGTACCTCTTATCTTATTTTACATCCCCAACTAGCTTGAGCCATTATATTCAGCTGTCCTCTGATTGGTTGTGTGTCATGCTTTTCAAAAGTCTCAGTTTTTGTGCGGATCGCCCACAGTATTCAATGTATGTAAGTCTCTTTGGATAAAAGCATCTAACAAGTGACATGTACTGTACTGAAACGCAATAATGGAGTTTTTAAATAAAAGGGATTTCATAAGCTTGACTTTTAGGGGTTTGAAAACGCAAGTTGTTGGACTCTAGAATAAGCGTTGCATTTTTAAGCGAAAAAGTAATATGTCCTTCTTATGTTGATGCACAGCAGCGATCTAAGGATTGTGAGACACTTCCAGTCATTTCTCGAACGCTCATATAACACATTCTGACACTACAAGTCTGCCGATACCTTTCTTTATGGTGTTACAGAGGACTACCTTTCTGGGTCAGCGAGGTCATCCATTGACGTCCATAGTGGTCGTTCCTGTGAGGTTGTCAGGTCAGGTCACATCCAGGGTTTGCTGAGCCCTGTGGTGAAAACAGCTAGTGAAGTTTCAATTCTATAACCTCCCCTGCTGGCTATCTGTTTGGTTGCGCGTTGAAAGGTCAGCACTAACAGAGGTCAAAGATGAAATCATTTGAACTTTCATCGCAGTGCTCTGTGAACATTTTGAGCAGCACTTTCTCCATAGAAACACAACGGCAACGTCAGCACAGAAACGCTTTAACCATGTATCATGTGAAGGCAGCTTTAGTTGAAAGTTCTTAACTGATTCTCTTGTTGGATAAAAAATTGGTCTCAAGGTAAGGAAACAAGCTACTATCACTTGTTTTATATACATATTTACACTCGCTGATTGATTTGAGCGAACAGTTAAAGCATTGTTGCTTTAGGGGCTCTATTGAGTGTCTTTTCTTTTTACATTTCAAGCCTCAATTGAAATGACCTTTTGACCATTGAAGCTTTCACTCTCTTACCCTCAAACTACAATTGTACAGTACAGCCCTTTTAGCCTTTTCTGTGGTCTCACCTCTGGTCACCTCATGGTGGTCTTGATAAATAGTTCCTGCCGATATTGCGCTCGAGCTTCACTGCAGGTGAGGGTAATGGGAGAGGGGGGGCCTTGTGGGTAAGATAGATTTCCAGTGCCTGTGAGATCAGGTGACTGGTGTTAGGCTGCCGGCCCTGCACAGTCGTCTCTTCCTAGAAAATACAAGCTCACGTTACCACACTGTTAGTTTCTCTGCTTGGCCTCCAGTCAGATTGTTTTCATACAGAACATAGAAGCTGGTCAAATTAGCTTTTGGTTTCTCATACGTACTGTATCATGCCACAATGAAAACTCTTGAACAGCTAATGAAATGTCACAATAGCAGAACAATGTGACATTTCTTTTGCTGAGGCATGATTCAGCCATGTGAAATGAATTCCATTTGGCTTTCTGAAGCGTTATTGTAAGCTGCTTCTGCTCCTCAGTCGAGTCACAAGTTTATTCCTTCTCCACCCCCGCATTCTTTGTTAGTTCTTCCTCTAGCTACGCAATTATATAACTACTCAACTTATGTCATGAAGTCGAACTGCAGCAAGTGATGACATAAGTTCAGAAAAGCACTCTGGTACCATTCTAAGATCATGATTATAAGCTTTGCCTCGGTTGTGTTTGGCTGAGTTTAAATGTCTAGATTTCATGATGTGTTAAGCTGAGAATTTGAAAGCTGCAGAGTAGAAAATCCTTAAGGTGCACTGATTCCGTGATATCTACCATGAGAGAAACCGACTAAGAGATAACAAAAGCCAGTTCCTTTTTCAAGATAATGATCATTAAAAACCTCCTACTGTTACTCCCAGACCAACACAAAATTCAACTGTGGAGGGTATACAGATCATCTCCTTGTCACATGTCTGGCTTGCTGGGGGTATAAAGTACAACAGCTGATCAGAAACCAGTTTATAGAGTGGCGAAGTCCCTCCCCTTCCGGTGGACCTCCATGGGACCTTATTTCCGAAAAAATATGTATTGAAGTCAATGGAGAGAGAAAGATTATCTTTCGATCCCGTTTGAATTGTGCCACGAATTACACATATGATGTTTGTCAATTTAAAAGATAATTTTGCCAGTCAAAAAAAAAAAAGATTGTCGTAAAACTGTGAAGTAACACATTTGTTTGTGTGAAATGAACTACCTCTCCCGTCTCGCACCACAGATCAAGACGGTCGTCACGTTGGCACATTTCACTTCTTTCTTTCAGAATGAGGTGAAAAGTATTAAAAGAGGTGAAAATCACTCCAAGTCTGGGCATGTTGAGAGCTGTACATACACAAAAGGGGAGTTAGTCGGTTCCGTAAGAGCCAGCATGCGGGACCGGGATTCTGGGATTTGTAGTCTTTCTAGTTGCGTATTTTTCATAGTCTTATATTTCAACAGTTTTACGACAAACTGTGACTTTGTTGACATGGAAATTATTTTTTAAGATTGACAAACATCATATGTGTAATTCGTGGCACAATTCAAACGGGATCGAAAGATAATCTTTCACTCTCCATTGACTTCAATGCATAATTTTTCAGAAATAAGGTCCCATGGGGCGGAAGTAGATGGGCGTGACTTCGCCACTCTATAGCCAAGATAGTTTACAAGGAATTTGGTTTAGTGTGTATAGTGCATACAGACACATTAAGAAATGAAATTGTAAGAAAAGGACTGTAGCGGCTACATCATAAAGAAATCAAACAGAAAATGAACTTCACAATATAGGTTCCACTGAGGCACCAGATGGCGATAACGCTGGGAAATGATCCAATGTCCAGGCAAGAAGTTCCTTTTTGTGCAGTTTATTCCAATGATCCAATAATCCAACAGTATAAAGTGTTTAACCAATCCTACCCTTTTTCCCTTTTCTTGTGGCATTCCTAGTTTCTTTCCCTGGTAAAAAAAAACATTTGCCCATCCTGGCGCACCAATCCCACTTCCACCTGTCAATAAATACCTAAATACCCGAGCCCAAATCACCCTGTGCTAAAAGCTGCCTTCAAAATAAAAGCACGAAAAACTACTTAAATGAACTTTAATCATAACACCAAATAATGATACATTTAATATAAACAAAAACAGCAAAAAAATACATGTTAAAGTATTAAATAATACATCATAAATAACTCCAAAATAGACCTATAATGAACACAATTAAAAAACTATTATAATATAAAGAAATATATACAAATATATATTAAAGGTCCCATGTCATGCTTTTCCGGTTATTACCCATCCCCGTCTGCAAAGTCACAAACCCTCAAAGTACACCCTGTAGCGAGTAAAACTCTAACACAGAAAAGACCTGCTGCCCCAGAACGCCTCGTTGGAGATTTTTCTTTTTCCATTGTTTTCTTCTTATAGTGTAGTAAGTACAGTGACGTATTGGATATAGTGACATAACGTCACGTCTTCCTCACACACACACACTCAATCTTTTCTCAGCTGCAGCTCCGCGGATTTCTCAGCCTGAACTCTGCCTGAGACGGCTGTCTAGGCTCGTTCTGAGCACACACGCAGACTCACAGCCAGGCTGCAGGTGTGTGTGTGTGCTCGGGCTGGGTTCAGGCTGGGTTTCACTGTGTCTCGCTGTCTCGCAGTTCCCCCGCAGCAAGCCAGCTCACACTGTCCGCTCCAGCAGCGAGCCCCGCAACGTCCCGCCAACACGGCACCCAGACCCCACGCAGCATTCTCATCTGTTTGTCATCACTGGTGTCATTTTCTGGTTGCTAACGCCATCGTAGCACATAATCACTGATGTTCCGCTGTAATGGTGGTGGAATCATCAGAACAGAGTGGGCGAGCTGACCAATCAGAGCACACTGGACTCATAGGGAGGGGGGGGGCAGGAGCTCCAACAAGCCGTTTAGGACAGAGAGTGAATACACATACTATACAGAGATGCTGTATGAGAAACCAATGCGAGTTTGGAACATTGAACAGTGTAAATCTATTCTAGTAGACCTCAACCATGGAATTATGATCAGTAGAAACGGCCATGACATGGGACCTTTTAATATACAAAAAACTAAGTAGATTAAAATATGATAAAATACATGGAAAATACAAATATGTGCATTGTTGGAATTGGTGAGCCGTGCAGATTTAAAACAAGGGGGCCTAGAACAGAAATGTGTTTCTTTGTAGGGTTTAAATTATTCAAATGAACCAGATTTGCTCCCATGATGTGCATTAATGTGATGCATAGTGTCTTTTGAGGGGGTAAGAGTCAGTGTCAGTGGGGGGCCCAGGCCTTGTTGATGACACAATGTTCTTTACTGTACTAGCTTACTCTTTACTACTTTTTAAGTGTTTAAATGTTGTTTCTAACTTATTCTTCCTCTTCGGCTAATCATAAATATAGTTATTACTTAATACATTTGTCAGGTACACTCCAGTCACAGGTCAATAGAAATAGTTCCCAAAATGTATTAAACCTGGAGCTAAAACTGTACTGTAGCAAAGGAGAAGAGAATCAAAAGTATTCAAAGTATTTATCAGAGATTTTTGTGACTGATCAATTCAAGATAAAACTGCAAGTGAAGGCACAGACGGAAACATACAAGACAGGAAATTCAAGTTTAAACCAATCCTACATCAAATCTTTTAGGCTCTTTAATCTTACTGTTCTGTTCACATGTCTTATGGCTCCTGGAATAAGAACTCTCTCATGTTTAAAAATGTTCACTGTTTAAAAATGGCAAGAAAATGCGTTTGGGTAGACGACCCTTTATTTCTTCTTGTGTGAATTTATATACATAAATCTAGTTGTCATGTAGTAACATTATGAGATAGATTTTCATCTGTATATTCTGTGTTTTTGTCTTTCAGAATTCAAAGAGTGCCCAAGGCCTGGTAGGATTAAAGAACCTAGGAAACACAGTAAGTACACTCGTACCACATCTAAGTCTGAAAATGTGCGTGGAGCCAAACATCTCATTCTTCACACACCTCCTCCTCCTCC
>CALSBZ010042505.1:338765-363966 GCA_943591055.1 Gobionotothen gibberifrons | reverse complement strand
GAGACACGTTCACACACTGGAGTGAAGCCGACGTAGTTTGCGTCAGTGAGAGGTCAGCACACACACCGAACTCCATTAAGACATGCGCCGATTTAATGAGTTAGGCCTATTGCTTATCTATCCATATAAATGCGTTATGGAGATTTACTAACTGTTTGTTATTAGTTTATATAAAGAGCTTGTGAATTCGGCACGGATTTAAAAATAATCATAATTGTTTTGTCTTACAATACACAGACTACACATGTTGTTATGAACCGTATGACAAGTTAGAATGTTCGCAATTACTCGGTCTTATGTGTGTACTATGTTGGCCGAAGATATCACATTCAACCTCAGAAAGGAATAAGTAGGTACTAGGCTAAATACATTTTAATTAGCCTATGTATGCTTTGCTTTTTGCCAAAAAGCAAGAAATCTATTAAATTCGCATGTATTTCAATGGAGTGTCGTGTAATGTTCCCCAAGCCATGTGTTTGCTGTCTCTTTTTTTCTGCATAAGACTAAGAAAGTATAATTTATTATTTGAAATGTTTCTTCAGGCTGGTTTCCGCCATCCATGCATCTCTGGCTACTGCAGCTGGAGCCACAGTGGTGGCATCCTGCAATGACGTCATGACTGACAGGTAGGAGAGTCATGTTTGAATTAATATGATTTCAATATATTTTTTAAATGCAGTTTGTATCACCATTAATATCATTTACACTGCTGCAATTAAAATCATTTAACCAGTATGGGTTTTTGTCGCAAAACAAAATCAAGTTGGTCTGGGTCTTTTTACGTTAGATTTAAGGTTTGCATAACACTGTTATTTAAGTGCAGATGCTCTCTGTGTCACCATGCAGTCACTGGCTGGTCAACTGGTTTGTTTTGTTCGGAGCTCCCTATATGGCCTTTGACATCTTCGCCATGTATCTGAGCCACTACCACACTCAGAGGGTCAGAGGTCACTCCAGCTCATTGAGCGGCCACTCTCTTCAGACGGTGAAGGCCTTCCTCAGTAAGGACTGGATGTTGGTCCTCCATCACCTGGCGCTGCTACTCATTTTTATGCCCATCACTCTGGTGAGTCTGCAGGAGGAATCCCTGACGTAGTGTGTTTGACCAGTTTGGTACAAACACTGATTCCTGTGTCTCATCTGATCTGCAGTTCTTCAGGAGGGGACTGGGGGATTTCTTCATCGGCTGCTTGTTCACCACAGAGTTCAGCACACCTTTCGTCTCTGTCGGAAAGATTTTCATCCAGGTAAACTATTAAAGGAGGGGTAGGTAAGTTTGAGAAACCGGCTTGAGTGCACAAAAATTCAAAAGTACACAACCGAAAAGAATCCGCCCCTTCCTTCAGACTTCCTACAGAGCACCTCCTCCAACACACATGGACGCGCACACAACACCCAAGATCATGATAGTGAATGTAAAACAAAATGTATAACAAAGTTATTGTCAGTGCTTATATTTTTGAAGCTAGAATGTTTGTTTTGTGAAAATGTATTACAAATGTTACGTCTAGCTGAGGAGAGCAGGCTGCGGTAATCAAATCAAGTTTTATTTATATAGCACATTTATAAACGATTTTTGATCGAGCCAAAGTGCTGTACATATAATAAAAATAGCCTACAGTAGGGACACTTTACATTAAATACAACAGCACAGATTATTCAGAATATCAATATGAGAAAAACGACACCCTCTATCCTTAGAACGTAACGTTACATATCAGGCAAAAAAAAGGTTATCAATACTTCACAGCCCAAGTTGGTTTTGAATGTTTATTTGAAATATTTAGCGTATTCATCTATCATGTTTGTCGACGAACGAAATACAGTACCTAATTACCTAGCTACGCTAGACAGCGTCTGCTAAATGAGTAAATATAAATGCTATGCTACCTAGCGTTTGTTTCTGTTATTATCGGTGACACATTGGGACACACAGGGGAGAGCAACAAACAGTTCAGCTATGCTGCATACAGACAATTTGTTGTGTGGCAATATGGAGCCCTGGGACAGGGTCACAGAGTGATTATTCCCAGTTGCTGTGTCTGGAAGATACGCGACCGGTACCCAGATCCACATATAAGCTCACAACAGTCCAAGAAAAAAAGAGCGAGCATGGCGTCAGATTTCGGCTCGGTGTGCTCCATAAGTAGTCGCCATCGTTGAAAAGCAACTCCGATATTGACTCTGGTTTGACTTCTCCTAGTTTCCACTTTCTTTTTCTTCATAATTTGCTCCATTACAGTTTTTCTTTTGCGACCGGTAGTCCGAGTGCTGCTGCTCGCTGCTGCTCCCGAGACGGGAAACACGCCCAATGAGTGTGTGTGTGTGTGTGTGTGTGTGTGTGTGTGTGTGTGCGCGCACGAGATTGAAGGCTGACAGACAGGTCGGCCAACCAGTTATTTTAGCCGGCCCGGCTAAAATAATTACGGCTTCCACAGATGAAATATTTTTATGGATTTTTTTTCAAAGCACTTATAATATGCATTGCTATCAGGATATTAAGAGCATTCCATGGAATATAACAAAAAGTGTATCTCGAGCCAGTTTCTCAAACTTACCTACCCCTCCTTTAAGACATCAAAACATTTTAGCCATATTTAACACCCTGCATGCTGGCTTGCTACCATCTGTAGTGAATGAGATGTTAATTGTAAAGAGTGTTGGATAAAAGCTATTCAGTTCTTCCAGAGGGAATTCATTCTTGTCCCCTGATCTTCAGCTGGGCCTCGATGACACCAGGCTGCACCGGATCAACGGCGTCATCCTCCTCTGGAGCCTCTTCCCCTTCATGTACTGGATGTACGGCCGGCAGTTTGGGGTTCCCCTGTACAGAGTGGCATTCCATCTGCCGCTGCACTGCAACGTGGGTAATCTGGCCATCCTGGCTCCTCAGGTCTACTGGTTCATCCTGCTGCTGAGGAAAGCTAAGAGACTGTACCTGAGACAGAGCCGAGGGGGGGACGACGGAACCGGGCGGAAGACGGACTGAGGCTAAAGATAGGACAAAGCCATTAAGGAGGAATGAAAAGTGATATAACATATATTATAAAAATCTAATATATTCAGGAATGTGGTCTTTCTTGGACAAAGTGTTACTATCATGCGGAAAAAAGTAATAGTTTGAGATTTAAGTTGTAATATTTTGAGGAAAAAAGTAATAGTTTGAGATTTAAGTTGTAATATTTTGAGAATTTCATTTTTTTCCTTCTAATATATTTAAGGTAATATTTGATCTGAGTTAAATGGAAGAATTTGAAATATACCAAGCAATAACTTATTAGGTAGTTAGTAATACTTAATTACTATTTTTCATTACATTCTATAAAATGAATAATATTTCTATTTTCTGAAAATGTAACTTTTTTTTTAGAGATTATTCTGGAATATTATCACTTTCTCAAAATAATACTTATTTTCTTTAAATGTATGACTTTCAATGACTGGCTCCAATGTTCAATCACTATGCACTACGGCATAATGTAGCTTTAGAACTGGAAATGATTTGTTTGTCTGCTGTATGTACTTTAAATGATGTTATTACTGTAGCTTTACTGTTTTCAGAGAATACTTTTGTACCAATAAAACAAATACTCTTTACTTGATCAAATATGTTTTGCTAATTCTGTGGTTGAGAGTACTAATGTATACATGTCCTAAACACAGGGAGCACCAGGTAGAACAGTTGATCTAACATTAGTTAGTTACATCATTTAATGTAACTATCGGAGCCTCAACATCTTGTTCAAGAACCCTTTACAGTTTGAGAGAGGCGCAGCACAAAAAGACATTTGCTGTGAAATATCTTTTATTCTCTTAAACTCCTTTCCCATCACCCTCATAAGTGCAGTGTATGACATCATCATTATTTCACAGGAGCTCGGTGTGTCAAGCTGCCGCTGACACCAGCTGAGCGATCTTCTGCTGCAGCACCGCCTTCATCTCCTGGCTCTGCAGGTTGTCAGTGATGGTGGAGAAGAAGTGGCGGGTGTTGTCGCTCTCCAGAGAGCTGCTGCTGTGAGGGAACGCCGCCATGATGGCCTCGTAGTGGCTGAGGATCTCCAGGCTGCACAGGAACAGCGGCTCACACTGGCCTCCTGGCATCATCACCTGGAAGAGGAGGGCCAATGAGACTTTCAGTCATATTTAGAAACATTACAGGCGTAGGCCTACCACTCAGTCACATCGACATGAAACACATTTTAAGTGAGTGTTACTACACTGTAGGGCTGTATCCGAATATTCGTTCGTTGGAGTACTATTCGGGTTTCAATTTTGTTATTCGGATATTCGTTTTGTTTGTTTTTTTCTTTTCAAATTGAATTTATTCAAATCTCCAATATCAACGTAAGAGCTTGTGCCTCTTTGGGGGGTGCTAACACTTAACCATAAACGTTATCGTTTACTTTCTCCGTCTTTATATGTAGATATTACTTTTCTCCGTTAATCTACGTCACGTTGTTTCCATAGCAACAACAACTTCCTGTCAACTGCGCTAACTCTCCTTCAAAATAAAAGCATGTCCATAAATAGGAGACATATACAAAACACAAGTAACAAACACAATGCAATATCCTTTTCAATTTCAAAGAACACAAATTGGGTTACACAAATAACTATAAAACAACAATACTGTAGAATAACACAATGAATGCCGTGAATACACCGAAATACTCGTGTTGAAGCGGTTCGCTGCTGATTACTTCGCTGCCATTAAAAAATGGGTTTGTTTGAAATCAACCACGAGGTTGGAAACATAAATCCACGATCATCTCAGAATGAGCTGCTTTAACATCCAACTATTTTTGATAGAGTCACATATTGACTGTTACTTTTGGTAACTTTAACAGTTATAATATCATCTACTTGCATCAAACGTGAAATATTTGTTTAGTCACAGTTATTTAAACTCTCTAAAAGTTGTTGTCAAACAGCTATACATTTCGATATTTGTGGTTTTCGACCTTCTAAAAAAAGACATCTGTGGTGGGGGCAACGCTCATAAACCCTAGCTCTGTGATCTTTAGCTCAACCTCCCAGCCAATCAGAATCCAGACTTCTCCGTGGCAGCGGTGTTGATAACTCTTACCTGGATGTGCTGCACATGGCAGAAGAGCTGGCTGAGGACAAAGAGGACCTCTTGGCAGGGAGCTGTCTCCCCCTCCTCCTCCATGTGGGACTCTTTGGACTTCAGCGGGGATTCTTGACGAAGCTCTTTGGGCCTTTTAGGAGGCGTGGAGACGGTCAGAGGAGCCGAGGCAGGAAGGGGCAGCTTGGCTCTGACTGAGTTCATCACCTCCCTCACGGCGTGGGCGTATAACCTGCCGACGTGCCCCCACCCCTCAGCGGACAGCCAGTCAGAGCAGCTGGACCCACAGAGCAGCTGCAGGACCCGGAGCAGGAGGACGGACAGGCGCAGCTCGCAGGAGAACCTCCTCAGGTCCAGGAGGGGCAGGTACTCCACGTACTCCAGCGAGAAGGGGACGTAGAGGCGGGCCGAGGTGATGAGCTCCCTCAGGACCCCCAGCAGCCGTCCCCACTGGCTGACGGAGCACCAGGGCAGCGTCTGGGTCACGGCCACCAGCAGGCCTTTGCTGAACATGCCCACGTGGTCGGCCCGTCGCTGGTCCAGAGAGAGGCGGGACAGCATGGTGGTCCTCAGGGAGTCTGACGCACAGCAGCACTCCATCCAGGCCAGCAGCCCGGTGCCCTGTCCGTACTGAGACAGATCCACCCCGGACCACTCCTACGGGGGGGGGGGGGCAGATGTTATCAGCAGGAATAAAGCATGGCAGAACTGACAAAATGATGTTATCCTCTTTAGCAGTAAAAATGTCACATTTGAGCTGTCACCGCAGTTACTGTCATTAATTATTGACTCTGCCAGCTGGTCTGCTGAGTCTCCAAGAACAAAGTTCACTCAGTTTATCGTGTAAAGATTTTTGCAATACAAATGTTACTGGAGATCTTGATTCAAGCAAAACCTCATTGGTGTGAACCCTTGTGCCTCAACGGCTTGGGGAGTAACCGATACATGTAACAGGATTACGTAATGAGGATACAAACACAAGTTATTGTTTTCCCTTATAGTTAAAACATTTGTTATTATATTCTACTTTTTCAAAAATGGGGATCACCAGCAGCATAACAATGTTACAATACAAATACATATCATTTTTATTGTAGTAGGTGGACTGATCTGATTTTGGACGTTCGGCTTCTAGGACAACTCAAAAACAAACTGTAGCTAAAGTACAGTGACCTTGGAGGATACAAATGTCCCAATTGAAGCCACATTTTATATCCAACTGCCATTCTATTTGATCTGGTTTCACTCCAGAGCCCTTGCTTTGAGATTGAGACGTTTTGTAGTTTTTGCCCTTTGGGGTCAATACATGCCGTTTTCCTGGTTTCCACTATTGCTGCTGTATTATGTTTTTGGTAATCATTAATACATCTCAGTTTTTTTTTATCAGGAAAACTGTGGCATTTACAGCATTAATAATAAAAGAAAATTGAAATTCTGAGTGGACTGAGGCCGATCTAATTTAGATTATTATTACTACTTGTTTCAGCACCACTCAATAGGATACAGAAGTATCCACAGAAGGTCATATACTGTATGGTCAACCAGATCCCTTTAAAGTCCCAGAAGCCTTAACGTAGAGTGACCAAGAAAAGATAGAGACAAGCTGTCATTGGGTGAAGCGGCATGCACATAGAGACAGATCATCTTACCTGCTCCGGCAGATCACACACAGTCAGCAGAGAGGCGGGAACCTCGTTTTTGAAGTGATCCCTCCAGACGGGCTTGAGGTGGAAGCGAATGGTCCAGTCCAGTCTCTCCATCTTGTGGTAGAGCCAGAACAGAGCTCTGGACCAGCTGCTGGGGGACGCTGCCACCTCTGCCCCCACCAGCTGCCCCAGCCGGGTCAGCAAAGCCTCCAGCAGCTCCTTGGTGTCCATGGACCAGCGGTGCACAGCGCCCTCTGGTGTCTGCTCCCAGCACCTAGCAGAGGATGGAGATATATCAAAATTAAATATTATATAGAATGTGATTAAGTTATTAGGTCTTTTTTAAACAAGAACCGTGCATAACATTCAGATGAAAAAAAAGATTATATAGGGATACTTGTGTCGCGCGTGCATGTGTGGAGCGAGAGTGAGTGAGTGAGTGAGTGAGTGAGCGTATTGTGTTTCTGGAAGTGAACAGGAGTAGCAGCAGTATAACAAAGTCTCAAATATAAACAACGGCCACCTAGGAACATTGAATGTTGGACTTCATTAACCGCTATACAGGGTATAGCCTGGCAAAAGTCCTGCATGCGTCCCTTACTGATGTATCGGCGCATCCCTATGAAATATACCATCGTTTTCACAGTCACTGAGCCATTGGGCAACTTTGTGTAGCATTACTGAGAGCTAATATGAATGTATATGACCATTATCATTAATATATATATATGCTCAACAACAGTGGTCCAAGAATTAAACCTTGTAGCACTCCCATTGAAATGAGTGCACGCATCTTACAAACCTGAGAGTCTGGTTTAGCAGCTGGGCGAGGACATAGAGGAGGGGGAAGGGAGAGCAGCCCAACACCCAGTGAGGAGAGACGGGAGCGTCCACAGACAGAGCCGTGTGCAGGAGCTGCAGACTCAGCTCTACGTCGAAGCAGCGGTGGCCTGGAGGAAAGATAAAGATTACATTAGCAATGGGTCAATCAACTACATGTGTTAAAGGTGTAGTTTGTAAACTGTGTTGGCAAACACAGAGCATATACAACTCTGCAGCCGTACCAAGCATTTTGGCATTATTATTCATTTCTTTGCCCACTTTCATTCTCAGCGCTCCGCTCAGAGTTAGCGCTCCGATCAGAGTTAGCGCTCCGCTCAGAGTTAGCGCTCCGATCAGAGTTAGCGCTCCGATCAGAGTTAGCGCTCCGCTCAGAGTTAGCGCTCCGCTCAGAGTCAGCGCTCCGCTCAGAGTCAGCGCTCCGATCAGAGTCAGCGCTCCGCTCAGAGTCAGCGCTCCGATCAGAGTCAGCGCTCCGATCAGAGTCAGCGCTCCGCTCAGAGTCAGCGCTCCGCTCAGAGTCAGCGCTCCGCTCAGAGTTAGCGCCTAATTGGAGAATAATGTGGAGCATTTTGCACCTTAAGATACTGAATAATGGAGAGTGAATGTTATGTTTTATGGCCCCAAAAAGACACTACATTGTAAAGAACTACCTGACCATAGAGACTGATGTTTAACAAAGAAACAGATTAACAAAGTACATACTCAGTGCTCATAGCCTGGCCATAGAAAAACAGGCAGGCATAAGAAAACACGTCTGCTGGAAGAGGAGGGAGTAAACAGTGTGGAGGAGCTGCTGTGGAAACAGAACAGCACTTCCTCATACATGCCCAAAATGTCTGGACACATTTCCCCCCAAAATTCTATAAAAAGGTATCCACAATTTGGAGAAGCAGAAAATGAAAAACGAAAAATCGTACTTCGGGAATTTAAATAAAGCCAGTTTGTCTCTGCTTGCCACAAAATGAATGAAATAAACTCTTTTTATTTATTCGTATTGATTTATTATAGGAATAAATCATCAGCATTATCCTGTACAATGATCAATACTTCGCCTTCGGTTTTGTGTTGTTGTTTTGTGTCAATGTTGAGGTTTAAGAAGGTTGGGAGGTGATTTGTTGAATTTGCTCATTCATGTACAAAAAGGTATATTGTTTTAAAGATTCTTACACTCTGATTGCAAACCTGCCTGGAAAACAGATTTGTTTAAAAGCATTATAAATAGGACAAAACTCTCACCTGTGGTGGAGAGGTTAGGCAGGACGAAGACGTTCACGACCTCCTGAGGGGTCAAAAAGCTTTCCATCCTTTCTTCTTCTCCCTCAGCGGCCATGACAGGCATCATCAGCAGACCCAGAAACTTGAGCAGCTGCTCTCTCTCATTGGCTGACAACGATTTGGTCTTCGTCATCTCCTGTAGACACCTGCAGAGCAGAGCGCTACCACTCTGAGTGTCTTCTTCTTCTTCTTCTGCCTTTTTGCTTGCGTCTTCATCGTTTTGTAGTTCATCTTCCCTTCCCCTCGGTCCTCTGAGTCCTGGCAGCTGCTGCAGGATCTTGGCCATCAGAGTGAAAGCACCTTTATTGAACACAGCGGAATGACAACAAGACCTCAAGGCGGCTTCAGGGTTCTGGAACACGACTCTAGCTACCAAAGACACTGCTGTGTTAAGGTTGGCCTGCAACGCTGCTGCCGACGCTCCGCCCCTCCCTTGGATGATGCAGTTGAAGGCCATGTTAAGCTCCTGTTCGAACGCGACGGTCACCGCGGAGGGGACGGAGCCGCCAAAGAAGCCCCGGCTGGACAGCCTCAGCATGGCAGCCAATGCTTTGTTCTTGTCTTCTAGTGAAAGTGCTGAGAAAATGTCCGCGACCACTTTCATCAGCTTCCTGCACTGGCTCACGTTGGAGCTCTCGCTGTGGAGTTTACTCACGATGGTGGAGGTCAGATTGATCAGCGTTTCCTGCCGCTGGAAGGCTGCCTGGTTCTTCTCCAGGCAGTCGAACCAGAGCTCATCTTGGGCGGCCCAACTCTCTCGGGCAAATAACTCTGCGAAGTTCTGGTAGTCGTCCAGACGGTGTTTGATGATGACTGCTGTTACCCGGGCGTTCAGCTCAGGGGTGCTCTCTGCGGCGGGGAAAGATAGTGACTCCAGGAAACCTCTGAGAATGTTTTTATCAGACTTCTGAAGGTCTATTTCATTCGTAGTTTCAGGCGCTTCGGCTTCCTGTAGAGCCGTCAGGACTCTCTGGACACTTTGTTCTAGTTTAAATGCTGAGCCGCTGGATTCAGAGGTGCCCAGGAGCCCATTGCTTTGCCAGAACTGAGCCAGATCTGTTATAATCTTCAAGGCTTCACCAAGCTTTATCCTGGTGGGTTCAAAGTGAGATGGTGTGTGAGACGCATGTAGGTCTCTCAGAGCCTCCTTTAAAAGTTCAGGAGTCAGTTTCTCGCCCATCTGTTCTCTGATGCGGACCACTTTGGACAGGATATGCATCTTCTCTATCGCAGGAAGTGCGACCGCTCCGTCTATTAGGAATGCCGTGTAAAGAGTATCTAGAGCAATGGAAAGAGCCTGGAGGCAGAGATCTGTTGTAGATATGTTATCTTTTATGTCTGTAAGTGCATGAAGGAGGATGTTTACGACATCAGCGGTTGGCGGCGATGCAGGTAGATCTGAAGCGTCTAGCTTGAGCCTCTTGGCAGCCTGAGGGGAGAGACTGGAAGATTTAGACGAGAGCCGAGCAAACTGTCCGGCAAACATCTTCTCTATACTATCCTCTCCTTCCTCTTTCTGCTCATCTTGCCCTTTCCACAGTTCCCACCACACCTCCAGGAGAAATCGAACATCGTCCTCTCTAGTGGGGCCGCTCCTCACGTGTTGCACCAACCTTTCAAGCTCAGTAGCGATCTGAGACTGGGGAAGATGCAAGAGGAAACGGGCAAATATCGGAGCAGCTGCTAACGACCTCACCACTTCCAGCAGGACAACATAGTTGACTTCGGGGAGGCCGTTCTGGAGGGGGAAGAAAGGGTTCTCCCTCCAGGACAACTCTACGTCCGTTACAGCCTCCCTGCATAACACCTTCAGCCAAACAGCACAAACTAATTTCTTTATACAGCTCACAGCCGCTGCAGGGAGGTGAACACCGAGTTCTTCCTGTCCGCAGATTTCCCTCACTGCTTCCAGGACCAGATGGCCCACCCTGCTCCAGTCAGCCTTCTGAAGGGAGGACAGGGACGAGGGGAGGGACAGTTTATCAGCCAGGAGGAAAGCACCCTGAAGAACCGCAGAATCTGAAAGCACAAGAAAGAAAGCGTCAATACTAATTAAAAAATACAATCTTTCAGAAGTACACATCCAATTCTGCCACTGGATGTTAGCTCCCAGAAGGAAGATAATCTGGTCTCAATTCATTGTTTAACCAACAAATAAGAGCACAAGCTAGCTGCATGGATGTTATTATTGTTTAGCGTTTCATCTTAATTATCCAAAGAAATTCAGTTTAATATCAAATGACAAATTAAAGCAGCTGCATTAGTATACTAGAAAAGGGATAGGGTCAATAACATTATCCCTTACTTCATTATCTGTAATTTGACTAATCCATTATTCAAATATTGCATTTCTGATGTAGAACAATACATGTTAAAGATAACTTAATTTCTATCAAAATATAGAACATAACATATTTCTTAACATATTTTGGAAGGCGTTGGAAGATGTTTATATTAAATGATTAACCATGTATTTATTTATTTTAAACTCTTTGCAATTAGGCTTTGCATATGTCGCATTATTAATAGCAAAATGTAAGACAATTTTATGAAAGAACATACTGTATTTCCCTTTATTTTCTGCACATTGCGTTTCAAATGATGATGAGTGAAGCTTTAAAGACTTTGAATAAACTGCAGTGTCACATTTACAATATTTAATACATTTGTGTATGTCTACATTGTACAAAAGGTGTACATTACCTTTGTCCATCAATGCCATAACTGCTGAACTTAGTTAGCAGGCTAGCTATTGTGCTAATTTAGTCCGGTATCTCAATTCCCATTCATGAGCTGTACCACAACAGGCGGTCAGTATTTATTTCACAAAACCACCAGTGCTGCACATTATACCGGAGTATAGCATAACAGACAGATAAAGTCTGCTAACATAATTAGTTTTTCACACGATTTTAGAAGCATGTCAACAGTTTTGTATCTATCAAGCGCTTCCGCTGGTCACATCAACGTGTGATGACATGAAGAGGGACCCGCAGAGTTCAGACATCTTCACAGCGACACCGCAGGAGGAGGCCGGTACTGCAAGTGTGGCGCGGTGTGAAAAACGAAACCTGATCAATAATAATAATAACTCATTGCAGAATTAGCTGTAATAAGGACGTTAGCGATTTATGTGTGTCTTCAACATAAATGCACCCACTTAAACATCAGAACATTTATTCTGAGTGACATTCAATCACGTGATGTGTAAGAGGCAGGCAAAGCAAGAAATATTCCCAGTGAAATGAAAGTGAAAGTCAATTTTCAACCGCAGAGAATTCGTTGGTGGGCTCGAGCAGCAAGTATATAGTTCTACCAATAGATGATCATGTATTTCATCTTAAAAATACTTAGTTTCTTGTATCTTTGTGCAGGTAAGTTCTTTTCTTTAGCTTTTTTACATATTTTGGCTTGTGAATTAGCCCATAAATCATGAATGAAATGACTATACTCCTACGAAGTACTGTACTGTAGCCTACTATTGTATTTGACTATATTACCAATATATATATATAATACTATATATATACTATCAGTAAACTAAACTGTGCTATACACTCTTCTACTATGATGTGTTCTACTACAAGTATAGTATATTTGGACTTCTGGATAAATCTGACTTTTTCACTGCCTAAAATACGAGTATATAGCTGTAAAAGCGTTCTTCTGTTGAACTCTGTTGTTGCGAATTGTTGTAAATTCTTCTAAGGTTAAACCATGGGCTAAACCTAATTTCAAGCTTTCAATATTGAACTTTAGTTAGTTTTGGACTGCAAAGACTAAAGGTCCCTGGTTAAACCTGTTAACAGGCCCTTGTTTCAGGTGAGGGCAATTTGCATCCTGGGAGGTGTGGTGAGCACATTTCAGTTAAATGTAGACAAATGACTCAACTTGCATTTTAACTTCTAGATAAATCTGACTTTTAGACCCCAGAAAAAAGTTGACGTATATCAAATCGTTTAGCCCAAGTGAATAATACTTTCTGTCTGTTCTGAGTTTGTATCGTAATGGTTAATTGCACTAATTGTACTTTTTTTGCACTCTACTGTTCAACACTATTAAATGTGTTATACTACTGTATACTATACTATGCTACACTATACTACTCTTCATTATACTGTAGTGTATTATTTTGTACTCTACTGTACTATTATTAAATAATGTGTATACGATTTTAAACACTATACTAAACTGTACTGTAATATACTATGCAAAAGGAACCATTTTCAGAAGCCTATATTATACTACGCTGTATTTAACTTTGTTATTCTGCAATATGCTGTACTCAAAATTCTGGAAAGGAATCTGTACCCTAGTCTAAGGATCACAATAAAACATACTTTTGGATTACCTTAATATCTAATGCAATGCAAATAAAGACGAGAAAAGAAAAAAAATGTATTATGTAAGACAACAGAACAATGTCAACTTAAAAAGGAAGAAACCAAGATACTTTGTTTAAATTTTTTTTCCTCTGCACAGCGATTCTTTAAAGCTTTCCTCCAACAAATTCAGGCTATAGACCAACAATGAAACACATGAACACATACTACAGTTTAAAAGGCATACATAAAAACCTTAGCAAATAGGAAATGCTTTGTTTTTGTTTAATACATACAGTTGGCTCTATCGAGACGTGTGCCTCTTGGTGTTGTAGCCTACTTCTCGTGAAGTCTAAAAAATTATATATTCTTTCTTCATTTAAAAGATGTATTGTAACCTTGTAGTCTTGCTAATAATCCCCATTTAAAAAAAAAAATGTAACAGTAATCTGATTACGTCTTTTACTTATGTAACTTTAAGGGAATAGTGACCTTTTTTCGTTTCCTGATTCATAAATCCTGTTACATGAAATGCCTTGCTCCCCAAGCCTGTGTATAACACTACATTATACTGTACTATATGTTTGTAAACTACACTGACTCCCTCTGTGTCTCTCAGGTGTGCAGTGTGCCCATCAGGTGCCATGGCTGCCCTGTGAGTTCACTGATGAACGTGTGTTTAAGAATGCAGAGGGTCACACGGAGACTCAGCTCATCCCCAGAGAGGCCCTGCTGCAGTTTGGTCAAATAGGAGATGCTGCTGTTAATCCACTTGGGATCACTTTCCTGATTACTGGTAAGACCTGCAGCCTATTGAGTTACAGACTAAAATCTATTGTTTTCTAATGTAATCTTTTGTGTTGTAGTCTCTAAATTGGACCTGCGGCGATATTTGGAGGGAGTGGAGGCGGAGCAGTTGGAGTGTGAGCTGCGTAGGTACAGCACAGCGGGCATCCATGTTCGCTGGCCGGCGCTGGGGGCCCGGGAGTACAACCACTGGTTCATCTGCACCCTGAAACACACCAACGGCCAGTTCAGAATCACAGGCTTCCTCAGACACCCATCGGACACAGCAGCCCCGGGACAGCAGGACTACAACAGCTGGACTCCCATCGAGGACAGAGAGATGCTCGTCACAACAAGTAACACTTAACACAATGTCGTTCTATTCAATCATTTTTGGATGCAAAATTGTATTGTGAATTCACAAGTGAAAGTTTTGGTACAACTTTATTCATCAAGATCGTCATCATGGTAATGATGTTTATAGGACACTCTCATGGATCTTATGAGATCTGCTTGAAACGTCATGTTAGCAACCACTCAAAAGGTGGAGTTTTCACACAGTTAAAGAAAAACTTTACCTGCTACATTTCTATTGGTTAGCACTCCAACATATTGTACGTGAAAAGCTAAGGGACGGGACCTCTTTAACCCTCCTATTGTCTTTCGTTTTCCCCCCTTTACTTTGGTGTTCGCGGTCAAATTTGACCGATCCTGTTTTAACTACTATTACATTAACACAAAAACCATTAATCATCACCAAATTTCATTTAACACCCTTTCAAACTGTAAATATTGTATCAGACTGCTTGTATACATGAACAACTGCAGTAAATATACAAAGAATAGACACTGAACATGTATTGCGTGTGCCAGGTGTGATCCATGTGGGGGGATGGGCACATAAGAGCGGGAAATGTGTCAAATTGTTCTGTGTGTGTGTTTGTGTGTGATTCACATGGGGGGATGGGCACATAAGGGGGACACACACATCTAGAGTATGTGTGTGTGTGTGTGTGTGTGTGTGTGTGTGTGTGTGTTTGTGTGTGTGTGTGTGTGTGTGTGTGTGTGTGTGTGTGTGTGTGTGTGTGTGTGTTTGTGTGTGTGTGTTTTATCTGATCCGGATGGTTACTAATTCCTTTTCTTTATGGCGGTCATTTTTGACCGGGAACAAAGTTGACTAAATCATCCAAAATGCAATGAAAGTGGTGATCAGCAATTGTATATGTTCAAATGTCTTCTGTGAAGGATATCAATAAGCCTTAATGCAATCGAATCTAAAACAAAAAAGTTATGATTGATGAAAGTAGTAAATTGGTCAGATTGGTCAGAAGACAACAGGAGGGTTAAGCGGTTGACCAATCGCAACAGAGCATGCCAGCTAACCAATCAGGGCTCTGGTTTCAGAAAGAGGGTGAAAAGAGGTGTTGAAGCACAGGCAGAATGAGAAAAAAATCAAGAGCTTTCTGAACATTAAAGCATGGAGACATGTCACAGTAGAGGCACAAAACACAGATATTAATTATTATTGTTACCTAGGGAAATGTTGTTCTTATTGCATGTCTTCTCGGTAAAAGAGAATCCACACTCAGAGAAAAAGTCCTGTGAGTGGAAGTGAATGGGGGCCGAAATTAACAAAATCAAAATAAATTACTCTTAAACACTCTTGCAGTGAACTCCAAGATCAGTACTGTTGTGTTTTGAATAGCAAGGTTTCAGTGACAATGCATGTGTTGGGTAGTACTGAGCATATGAGACTGTGATGATACTGCATGAGTTTCTGACGGTTTGTAAATGGATGTTTTGATAACCTTTTGTTGCTGTGAAATGTTGGCCCCATTTACTCAAAATCATTAAAAAAATTCTTTGTTTTTGGATTCTTTCGTCACCTTGAAGATATGCAACAAATAACACTTTAAACTTCTAATTTAACGTCAGTTCCATGGTGAAATGTAATGCTGGCCATTTTTTGCTTTAAGAACTAAGTGTGTCTCTGTGTGCCTTTGTCTTGTCTCTTCCGTGTCCATAGCTGCCATGGTAATGAAAACACTAACTCCATCAGTGAGAGCAGGCCTGGGCTCCAAACAGAAGCTCCACTGCCAGTTTGCTGTCGACCACCATGGACCAAACTTCGATGTGGAGTGGCTCCTGCAGCAGCGTGGAGAGAGAACCAGCCTCTTCAGTCACAGCAGCCGCTCAGTACAGAGCAAGGGGTCCGGGGTCGTACATAGGAGCCTGGCAGACGGGGACGCTTCCTATACCCTTCCCTTCACCAAGTTGAGCAGTGAAGGGACGTACATCTGTTCAGTGTCCGTGCTTCCACTGTTCGTCAGTATGGATATTGTTCTGCAAATCGAAGGTAAGGAAGAGTCAAAGAGAGGATCAGACCAGACTGACATTTCTGGGCTATTAATAATGTGAGTTATAAAATGAAGGTCTGTTTTTCTGTATGACAAAAAAGGATAAATGTGAAGAATCTTTCATAGTTAAAGAGTATCTGTTTCAGAAATAAGAAAACTTGCAACTTGCCAGCATTCTTTTAAAATTGATTCCAATGATGATTCAATGATTCCAATCCATGCCGTCGGTAGCGGCCACCGAGTGCTTCACTCGAGCACTTCGAGTGTCAAATATTTAAACTTTTCAGTGAAAGCACTAGTGACGTCGCCGTAGTAATTGGAAGCCTGTTTTGGACTGTTTTTGTCACAGGGATAAATAATATATATAATAATAAAAACAATGTGATAATGACTTAAGAAGAGAGGTGATTTACAGTGACAGAAAAACTAAGTTACAATGAAATACCCAACCCAGTCTCACGGAATTTCGTGTTATAGTCACGACATTTAATCTATTGATTCGTGTTCACCAACACGATTATCCCCTTTTTTTCGTGTCACACAGGACGATTTTAAAAGCAATGTATTTCTACTGGTAATGCGTTTCGTGCCTGCAACACGTCTTTTTCTCCGGTCGGGTCGTGGAAGACCGGAAGCTGTGTGGTTCATAAAAACATGATTTTACTCAATATTGAGCCACGATTATTGCTTTTATTTTAAATCGTATATTTCGGACATTTGTTGCCGTCTGTGAGGAAAATAAATGGGGCTCAGAGCCTCAGGATACTGAAATCGGTATTTTTTAAATATTTTTTTCCTTCTAATTTGTTATTCTTTTCAAAATAACACACTGTTATTTACTCACCAATAACACACAATTATCCTTGTTTTTATTTATTGGCTTATTTCCATAATCTCTGGGTTTTTTGGCGACCGTCAGGAACTGAATTTCAAAATAAAAATGACCGGAAACAGACATTGGCCTGTAAGGGACATTTCGAGCATTTTCGAGTTTAAAACACAACACTAAACAGACGGAAACCGACGTAAGCATTTCGAGTGATTACCCAAGATCCTCAGCTATGGTTTAAGATTGCTGATTGGATGTTTTAGCCGCAATGCATGTTGGGATTTGGTGTTTATATGATATGAAATCGGAAAAACATTAAAAAATAATCAAATAATACTTAATTCCGAGTGTTCTTGCTTTTCTCTTTGAAAGTCATCACATAACGGCATTGTAATACACGGTTCGGCTGCATTACATATTACATATCTGCCGTAGTTCTTTATTTATAGAGCCCTGATGAGAAGACCTTTGGAAAAACTGGAAGAAATGCCGCCGAAACTGAATACTTGACGTGGATAATAAATATATCAACAATTAAACAACATCTTCAATTTCTCTTCACACAATACGTCTCCTTGCAGTATCAACACTAATTCGGCTGACTTTTACATTTGATCTAATTCGTAGATAGGTTATATTTACACCATAACGGTGTACAGCTGATATAAAAGGACTTGTAGTTTTTAAAGATATTACTGATTTTCTTTGAATATAAGAATGTAAATACTGAGTCTGAAATAATATAGCAATATGCTGTAACATTATGTGAAAACATGAATAAAACTACACATCTTCAGATGTTGTACATACATAAGTATCCTACACTAATAATACATACAGTTATACAGTTATTATGGCTGTGTTTACCTTATAGCCAGCATGTGTAGTTCTGGGGGGGGGCGTTCGATTCCAGTTTTGGATAGTCTGGCGTGGTTTCGTTCCATTTCAAACAGCTGGTTAACGCTCGGCGTAACCTTGGCGCACTGCCACTCCAACATCCAATCACAGAGGTTGAAGATTAATCACGGGGACTGTAGTCCTAAATGATAGCTGGGGATTATGGGTAGTGTAGTGTCTTCGGCCATCCTAAACTCGAAAATGCTCGAAATGTCCCTTACAGGCCTACGTCTGTTTCCGGTAATTTTTTATTTTTAAATTCAGTTCCTGACGGTCGCCAAAAAACCCCGAGATTATGGAAATAAACCAATAAATAAAAACAAGGATAATTGTGTGTTATTGGTGAGTAAATAACAGTGTGTTATTTTGAAAAGAATAACAAATTAGAAGGAAAAAAAGATTGAAAAAATACAGATTTCAGTATCCTGAGGCTCTGAGTCCCATTTATTTCCCTCACAGACGATTTAAATACGATTATACGATTTAAAATAAAAGCAATAATCGTGGCTTAATATTGAGTAAAATCATGTTTTTATGAACCACACAGCTTCCGGTCTTCCACGACCCGACCGGAGAAAAAGACGTGTTGCAGGCACGAAACGCATTACCAGTAGAAATACATTGCTTTTAAAATCGTTCTGTGTGACACGAAAAAAAGGGGATAATCGTGTTGGTGAACACGAATCAATAGATTAAATGTCGTGACTATAACACGAAATTCCGTGAGACTGGGTTGAAATACCTGTGCTGCCTGCTTTGCTTGTATGTTTCTTCTAGGCTAGCTGTTTCAAGTGATGTGCTAAGCTAACAGTTTTATTCACACCAGTTTATATTAAATGTACAAACATGGTATTGACACTGAATTCAGGTGTCAAAAATGAGTCCTAAAACCCGATTCATCCTCTCGAAGTCAACGTTTTTTTTATTGTGTTTCTTTGTAGTTAGAAACATCACATAAGGTTTTGGCTAGCTTACAATGTTCTAAAACATAAAATACTTCAGAAAATAAAATACTCAACTCATGAATATTGAAAGCTATGTGTCTTGAAAACGGCGGTTGCTAATCTTCAGTGACTAAATGAGACTACTAAACATCATCACGCTGACCCGAATCCTCCTTTAGCTTAGCGGTGGTGATGTGCAGCCATGCGACCCTGATGTACAGTAGCTTGTGAATAGCATGACATTAGCTTTTTACTTCTGGCGATTGCTTTATGCTTCAAAAATCACAAAGTAGTTGTATTAATATAATGAAGATTATCCTGCTAAACAAAACGTATTAAGTATCATAAACGTGCATTAGCCTCAGATCTTATTTTATGCAATACACCAAAATCCAATAGGGAAATCCCATTGCTTTTTGTCAAAGGAGCCCTTGCGATGCTAACTTTCGAGTCGGCCTATAAAATCACGTCATCCCTGCGCCACTCTATTGAAGTAACTGTACCACCTAACATACTTGCTTTTGCACACAAGATTGGCAGCTGGAGTCAAACTCATAATGGAACCCTTTTGCTGAGAGGATCTGACTTTATTCTCTCCTCAGAGGCTCCCAAGGTCTCCCTCAACGTTGGACCCACTCTGACGCTGCTGGAGGGCGGGGAGCAGAGGGTGACATGTGAGGCAGACAGTTACTACCCTCTGGATGTGGAGATCGAGTGGTACATGCAGGACCCGGCGGTGGCGGGTCAGAGGGTGGGCGCTCCTCTCCCCGAGAAGCTCCAGAACGTTCTGCTGTCCAGCCACAAACACAACACCGACAAGACGTACTCGCTGACGGCCTTCTTCTACCTGCGGGCTGCACTCAAGCACTCAGGAAGGGAGTTCACATGCAGAGTATCCCATAAGTCCCTGAGGGTGCCCATCAAAAAGAGCTTCACCCTGACTGTGGAGGGTGAGTGGAGGAGGGCTGAGTTAATAAGCTTATTAGGTTTATTTGTAATGATGATCTTGGCTTCCACTAATTGTTGAAAAGAAGATAATCCAGATAAAATGATTATTGTGCCACATTCTGTTTTAATCACACTAATTTTAGTTGTGTTTTTAATCCAGCGTATCGCGCTTTTCCTTTATAGTTGTGCCCTTACACCAGAATTATCTTTTTTAATGAAAAAACAAAAATATATATTGATTTTATTCAACAAATATATATTTTATATCCATAAAAAAATACAATATATTTATTTAAATATGTGCATATATGTACATTGTCAAACATATACATATTTTTTTGTATATATATATATTTGATCTCCACATCATGTATGTATGTATATATATATTCAAATAAATAATGTATGTATATAAATATTCAAGAAAATCCACCTTATAAGTCAATTAACAATGTGGTCAATATGTTGATGTTTCAATCAGTCAATATATTGACCAAAATATTTGTTATGACTTCTGCCATAATGTAGCTGCAATAGGACCATAACACACATAGTAACACCTAATACACTGCAGTTCTGTGAGCTACCACTGAACAGCAGCAGAGGAGCATATCTAACACTAGATTCAAGATTCAATTCAAGGCTTCATTGTCATGTGCACAGTAGCTACAGTGTAGATATGGCAATGGAAATCTTAAGTACCAGAGTCCTCCAACAATGCTAATATATTTCGGACATATAAAACCAATAAAATAGTCATGTTTATTATAATCAGAATACCTTTATTCGTCCCACAGAGGAGAAATTTATACCTGTTCCAGCAAGGAGCCAAAGATATCTTAAAATCTCTCAAGAAGCATGCATAAAAAAAAAAATAAAGATAAAAAACTAGAAATTACACAATTTACAAGATACACATCCAGTACCAATAACAGTTAAGGGATATAGCAGCCAGGTGAAAGTATAAAAGATGGTAGTATAAATTGCACAGCTATTTACGGTGTGTATATATATATATATATATATATATATATATATATATATATATATATTGCACATAAGTATTATTGCACAACAGGAGTGTTAGTTAGATAGTCTTTGTTGTTATATGTGTGTGGGGTATACCAGGGTCTGTGGTGGTTGTAAAGTCTGACTGCTATAGACTGTATATACATTTATATAAAGGTCATGTTGGTTTTCTGTTTTCTCCTCAGAGCCAACCGGCTGGATGTTTTACATTTTCATCTCGCTGCTGCTCACCCTGTGTGTGCTGCTGTGTTACTTGCACTTAGGTGAGTGTGGGGAGCCTCAGACAAAGTCATTGAAATGAGATCCGCCTTACCTTTATTAGCGGCAAAAGGAATAAATATATTAACGCATCAATAAACGTATTCCATCAATGTGATAATTATGTACTATTCTGAAAAGGACCATTCTGCATACCATTGTACAGTACTTCTACTTAAACATGAATGCAGGACAGGCTATTTCTTTTCACCACTGTTGATGCCTGAAAAAATGATTGTCATTTATTTTCTCCACAGCAAGAAGAACAGCACGACAGGTAGGATGATCTTATAACAAAACATGTTTTGTTACCACTGTTTCAAGGGTTAATGTGTTTAGACAAAACCACAGAAAAGACCCAAATCAGACATGGTAGCGACCTGTCAATCATAAGTTAGCCATGCCTAAAAGGTCCCCTAGTATACTCTTTTTCAACACTATATTATAGTTCTCAGTTAAATACAAAACATGTCTCTGAAGTGTTTGGCTCAAAGTACCAAACAGATCATACATTGTTGCCATAATCCCCTCTGT
This sequence comes from Gobionotothen gibberifrons, assembly GCA_943591055.1. Lineage (NCBI taxonomy): Eukaryota > Metazoa > Chordata > Actinopteri > Perciformes > Nototheniidae > Gobionotothen > Gobionotothen gibberifrons. The sequence continues at coordinate 342,212 of CALSBZ010042505.1, read as the reverse complement.
TTCAGCCCTATTTCAAAAGTGCTGATTCTGTGTCTGTAGCTTTAAATGCTAATGAGCTACTGCTGGCCACGCCCCTCTGTGAATTGATTGGTTAAAAAAACATAATAGAGTGGCGAAGTCCCTCCCCTTCCGGGGGACCTCCATGGGACCTTATTTCGGAAAAAATCAAGTCAATGGAGCGAGAAAGATTATCTTTTGATCCCGTTTGAATTGTGCCACGAATTACACATATGATGTTTGTCAATTTAAAAGATAATTTTTCCAGTCCAAAAAATAATAATGTGTCGTAAAACTGTGAAGTAACACATTGTTTTGTGTGAACCGCTCAATGACCTACATCTCCCGTCTCGCACCACACACCAAGACGGCCGTCACGTTGGCACATTTCACTTCTTTCTTTCAGAATGAGGCGAAAAGTATTAAAAGAGGTGAAAATCACTCCAAGTCTGGGCATGTTGAGAGCTGTACATACACACAAGGGGAGTTAGTCGGTTCGTAAGAGCCAGCATGCGGGACTGGGATTCTGGGATTTGTAGTCTTTCTACAGTAGTTGCGTATTTTTCAGTCTTATATTTCAACAGTTTTACGACAAACTGTGACTTTTTTGACATGGGGACAAACGGGATCGAAAGATAATCTTTCTCTCTCCATTGACTTCAATGCATAATTTTTCAGAAATAAGGTCCCATGGGGCGGAAGTAGATGGGCGGGACTTTTCAATACACACACAAATGTGTTCCGTTTCATATACATGTAAATAAAATCCAAATACAGAAAAAAGTTTTATATATGTATTTTTGATCCTCACATTAGTTTTCCGTTTAAATCCCCTGAACCTGCAAACACAAACCGCTTTCTGTGCATGGATCGCTGTGCATTCGTGTGTGGGTTTTTTGAGACTCCCCTGATGGTCACCTGATTCGTACTTGTAATTTTTTCTATCTATAGCCAATCAGATGTCTCCTTCATTCTAAGCCAATCACATGAGCGCGCCCCCATGAGGGTATGATTTGTTGCGTTCATGACGTCGCGCTTCATGTACGCATGTTGCGCTGTCCGGTCAGCTCGCTAAACAGTGGGCGGAGCATCAGGTGATTATGCAGAGCTGCGTGTCTCCGTCAGACTCAGCAGCTGATCTGATCTCTCTCTCTCGAGTCCGGTTATACTTCACTCGCGTTTATGTCCATATCGATCAGATCCAGCTCTCCTGATCGGCCTTTATAGAGAGCAATGATCAAACTACAGGGGTAGACATTAAGGGTAAAATGCCACTGGCGGAGCATTCGTCCAAAAAAAACAACTAATAATGAAGAAAATTAACACATTTGTTGCAATAGTAATGTATGCACAAACTGCATTACTACTTTTACTACAACATTCGAATCATCAGTTCTTCCTCATTTCCCTCAATTGTTCATATTTGGTTTATTAAAATAATTATATTGTGGTCATTGTTAAAAAATGTCTGCTATTATTATGAGTATTATTATTAGTATAATGCGCTTTCTGCCTTCCTGTCATTAGGAGTTAGAAATGTAATGGCTATGTAATAGATTAGATTAGAACCTTCATTATCCTAAACTGCTGGGACATTTCCCTATAGCCAATACCTTTATATTTTCTACTCTTCACTTACTTGTCAGCATAGGTCGGCATTGATGTACAGAGCCGACAGAATACCTTGTCTATATTGGCATCATATTGAGAGGTGCAGTGACGCGTCCTAAAACCAGGAAGTAAGCTGCTGGTTCCCTCCATGGATGTATAATAAGAACTGGATACAGCGTGGGAGGCGGGGCCTCATTCATTCCTATGAGAGTTGCTCATTGGCGCATGATGATAAAATGGCCCAACTTTTGAGAGAGCGAAACGTCACAGATTACCCGGCATGCCTGAGAAGTACCCGTATGTGCGCTCATAGCGCATGCGCAACTTTAACCAAAATGCTCGTTCACATCAAGCACGTCAATTTGCGTACACGTAACAGCACCGCACGTTCATGACAGCATGGTAATGATTTGTTATTATGATGGATTTGATATTAACGACGTGGCAGTTAGTAGCTAGCGGCTAGCTAGTAATTATGCTAATGTCAACATCAATCGTTATGTAGGCTACTTATATTACGCTGTAACAGGATCTAGTGATATCCAAGCAACAGAGCTTCATTTAGCATGAAATAATTATTGCACTGTATATATATATATATATGTATATTAATATATATATATACAGTGCAATAAGCTTCTTAGTGCAATAAGAAGCTACAGGGACGTTAATCTAACGTCGGTAATATTAACTTTATTTAATACAACATTTACGGTACAAGATTTAATCATACAGCCCATGTACAGTAGTATAATATTTTACAAATGATGAATTACAGCAAACATGTGCAATATATCCATTATTACAGCTCCGTGGGATGGCTGTAAGACGATATGGGTCCGTTCTTATTGTGCATCCATGGGTAAAGATAAACGCATGTAGTGAGTCTGGCTTGGTTCCCTCCACAAAAAAGCAATGGGATTTCTCCATATTGTTTTGGAAGTAGCTGGAAATAAGGTCTGTGGAAAACAAACCTGTTTGATAAATGCACGTTTTGTTCAGCCGGATAATATCCACATGTCTACCCTACTTTTATAATTCTGGTGACTTTCTTTTATATGAAGATCGTTTTTTGCCCGGCGCTTGGCCGGTCTGTGTATGCAGGTGCAGCAGTTTTAAACGGAAAACAAATGAGGGGTTCTTTTCCAAAACGCTATATATCCATTTTAATAGTTTTCAGGAAAATGACATTTTTTACCTAGACCCACACATTTTGTTAATATTACATTTATATATATATATATATATATATAGGATATATAGCGATTTGGCATGAAACGTTGATAGAGCAGTGAATAGGTTCAGTACACAACAAACTCAATTTTCAATTTGGCTTTTATAGCGTTTTGGAAAAGAACTGTGTGTGCATTGAAAAACACAAGTGTGGATCCGGAAATACAAGTGTGAATCCTTCTGTGTGCATGTGTGTATTATGAGACTGTTCTGAGCCCATAGGTTATTGGCTAATTGTTGCACAACCCAAAAATCTGTTGTGATGTCACAACATTGCCAAATCTGATCAGCTAATTATCAGACAGGAAACATCATTCTGTATTGAAGACTTTAAACTATAATTGAGACCATAATCACAGTTAAATATTTCCTGAAGTAATAAATCATGTGAGAAGTAAAATTATTTTCCTATAGACTTTTATACAATCTGATTTTTTTCTTTGTGTGTGTATCGAGCAGAACCGACTATACTGAGCAGCAGCCTTGGAAGAGTGAGCAGATGAAGCCGTAACGGCGAACCTCCTACCTCGTCAGTTTGTTTCAGAGACTCATTTGATTGGTGTGTGTGTGTGTGTGTGTGTGTGTGTGTGTGTGTGTGTGTGTGTG
>CALSBZ010042505.1:313414-325968 GCA_943591055.1 Gobionotothen gibberifrons | reverse complement strand
TGTGTGTGTGTGTGTGTGTGTGTGTGTGTGTGTGTGTGTGTGTTTGTGTGTATGTATGTGTGTGTATACAGCGACAGCGTGTTACTGCCCCTTGGCTAGTAAACACTTGTCAGTTGAATTTTAAATTGAATCCCTACTTGCATTAACATTATTATTTTACTTAATTTGAGCCTCGTTTGCTTTCATTACTTCTCTTCCTTCCGGCTGGTAAGAGCATGTGTCTACAAATACCTTTTTTCTGGCAGAAGGGTGGTGGCAGGTTGCTCTGCAGATCCTCTCAGCATTAAATTAAAAATACTTTCCCAGATCTTTTTTCTTATTTCCATGACAAAATCTCGCCAACGTATCACCATCAACCACTGTTTTATGACAAACTCACATCGCCCCTTAAATGTTATCATCTGTTTGGGCTACTATATCTGTTTAACATTGTTTTGTTCACAATGAGGACCAACTTGAAGATGCTCTCACACTACGTATGAATGAGCTTCACCGCTCAAAGCCGTCTTACAGCCGTAGAGCGGAGATAAAAGTCTAACATTCACTGGAAGCAACAGTCAGGGTCCACCCGACTGGTCTGATCCAACAAACAGGCGTCTCAGTCTCTGATACCATTCTTACTGTCTGACAGACATGGCCAAAACCACATATTTCATCCAATCTTTACAGTTACGTCACCCAAGCTTTCTCAAAAGTTAAAATATTTGCACCTTGAGTGAACTATAGCACAAAAGGAGTGCTCAGAAAAATGATACTGGGAGCAGTGCTTTTTCTCAATACAAAAAAAAGCTATATGTGGACAGGCGTCAGAATTTATTGTACAAAATGTGTCCATATGTGTCTGGAGATTTATGCTAAATTCTAAGTTAGCATTAGAAAATCCTAAATTAGCATTCGATGAAGTTTAAGTAAGTAATGACCTTACATTAACATTATTCACCTTAAATGTCCTAATTCTTTGCCATACCTTTGAAATGGTTGTTATCTGCTTTAAATTTGACTGGGTGTTTACAACTTAACTAAACACTCGCAGGGCACATAGTGTAAAACTCTGGGGGTCTCAAAGTGACATGGACACTTCCAGAAGCAGGTGTCAGCTTGGGGGGGGGGAGCAATAGGGCAGTTGATGAAGAGGATCCATGACTACCACGCTCTGCTTTGTAAAGTGTTGTGTTTGTTGATGGCAACACAGAAACACAACAGTCCTCATGGTGATTATTTGAACTTATGGCAGCCTGTTATGCCAGCTGGCACTCAACGTGGCTCAAACGCTTTGAGGAGACATTAGATCTTTTTGAAGTGCTTGTGTTTGTGTTACTTTAAAAAAAACGAACTCAAATTAAATCCGCAATATATACAGTCCTTTGGCTTATGACATGTTTACCTCTAATGAAACAATCTATATCTATTTTGTGATTTTGTTTTGGGTGAAATTTGACTTATACAGATGACTATCACAGTTTTTTTCACTCTCTTTATTCAGATGTTTCAACACAAATTAAAAAGTAACTCTGCCTGGTTGCCAAGTTTAGAATGCTGGTGAACAGCTGAGGATCCTGTCTACACTGAGCGGGAAATCAAAATGACGCACTAAACATAAAGTATCTACATTATATATTACTAACACTAGAATTTAAGGGTTTTATTTGTTTTACAGAAACATAACTCTTCCCAAATACCCTAAAAATAAGATGTATTCAAACTAATACTTATGTTCGAAAACATTAACTTACATGTAAACATTGGGTCTAAACATTGGTTTAAAACAGGTAAGATATACTGAACACAGAAACGTAACAAGGGGAAATGAGGATATATATAAATGCATTTCAGAGTAAAGTAAACTGGTATAGAAGTCCCCAGCCATTTAGTGATTTAAATCTCTGACTTACAGTATATGCTTAACAAGTTCTGCTTTAAGCACTTTTTGAAAAACAGACCGATAAAGAAAATGATTTTACAATTGAAAGAAAAAAGTTTCCATTTCTTTGACTTTACCTTTAATCACTTTACAAACTATATAAACATTATATCTGCATGAAGAAATGACCACCCTATATATTGTATGTTTCTCTGAGTTATCAACACTTTCCATAACTTCCAGATCCTTCTGCTCAGTAATACCCAACGAGATTTGTCTCCTATCCATGAAAAAACCTTGACTATATCTCAGGCTTGTCCTCATGTAAAATAACCCTTCTTCTTAATCACTATACATTTTCCAAGACTTGTATGGAAACCTCCCTTACTCCAACCCGCTCAATCCAACATATTTCTGATTACATCCTTGCTTGTCAGCAGAAAAACTGGCTTCAAAATATTATTGTTGAAAGATGGTCTTCTCTCAGCATCTCTCCAAATGTTGAACACTATAATTTAAAAGGAGACGTCCAAATACCACTAAAGTGGAATCCACGGGTGATATTATGAGTAGGTGGTAGTCAGGATGGATCCCTATATATCGAGGGAGGATTTGAATGACTGAAGGGTAGGAGATTCAGAGCAGAAAAAAACACTCTGTGGTCTTAAAGTATTTAGCAACCACATTGTAATTCCTGCTGACACTGGGATTAGGCTCAGTCCTAATAAACCAGATGTATGTGCGTGTGTGTGTGTGTGTGTGTGTGTGTGTGTGTGTGTGTGTGTGTGTGTGTGTGTGTTTGTTTGTGTAAAAATGTCGCAGTGCCGCCAACGGCGTAACAAGGGAAAGGTCAGAATGACGGATTCCCAGACTGTTAAACAGCGAGAATGGACGTTCAGTGAACTAAATTCAATATGTTCCCTCTCTGCATGTCTGTCTCTCTTGGTGGGTCTGTGTTTCACACTCACACAGACACACACACGCATGCATGGTGTAAAGACAACACGCTCCTGATTTACTGGCTCTCCAGGGCCCCTGATAAAACCCATCCTGAATGACCTCATTTGTACTGCTGGAAGATGGAACAGACAGACACGGACTGTGGGTTAGCATGGGGGGGCAGTGAGTTTGTGTGTGTGATTATGTGTGTACTCTTTTGCAACACTTTCGTTAATTTAAAATAACTAAACGCATTGTGTTTTCTGCAACTGACATGTTTTTGTCAGTGCTATGCGACTTGTTTCTTTTGCTATATGATTTCAATGCAAGATTACAACATTAAGCAAGGCGCTGCAAATCAAATACATGCACAATAACAAATCACTGCAATGTACGGTTATTTATGAATTTGGTCTTCCCGGATCTTAGTTCATCATCTCTCTTGTATCTGTAGCTATTGCTGCCCCTTGCATTACAAACTTGGAAATGGTATTTTAATAATAATATTTGGTTACAATATGAGCAGCCCTAAAGGCAGCCTGGTCTCCTAGAAATTATGCTCCCTTACAACAAACTGCATTTTCAATTACGTTTTGAAAGACCATTGTTTGTGTGATTAACAGGAAATCCAATGTTGAGTTTTAAATTAATGTCCAAGACTATAAGAATGTAACAAATGTACTTATTTTAAGATGAACCTTGCAACATGAATACATATTTCTTGAGTTCTGGTGCAGCAGATTTCTGCTCCAAGACTTCATTTTCAATGTGCCCGTCAATTGTTGACCAATTGTAACTGTGAAAGAAAGAAAGCAGAAAACATTTCCTTTTGTATTTGAGTAAGTGGTGATGTTAAGAATCGTGGAAAAGGTAGGACCCAAATGCAGACTACAAAAAAAAGGTAAAAGATCTAGAAACAAAAGGCGAGCTTTATTTTAAAAGCTGATGAACACAAAAAACATGGCATGAAAAGCACAGGTAGCACAAGGTAACAATAACACCAAAACTGACCGTCACCAACATGGAGGGAGACGGGAAAGACAATGAACCGACAAGGCACACAGGGGAAGACAAGACTAAATACAAAGAGGGTTAATCACAAGACAAGACACAGCTGGGTAATGGAGGCAGAAACACAAGGGCAACAGGTGAACACAATCAGACAATCAGACACAGGAGGAAAAACATAGGAAGGAAGACAAGAGACAGGGAGAACAGGACAGCAAAATAAAACCCACCACAAGACAGACAAACCAACATTGTGACACAACACCAGGATCATGACAGGTGATAGGAGTATGGCATGGTCAATTATGACAAGTATGAAAACTGTAAATCGTACCTTGTGTTCATGCCAACATTCAGAGAGCTTGGAGTGTTGGGATGAGCTGGACAAGCTAGAGGAGCGCTGCAGGACGGTGGTGGTAGCACCTTGTCGGCATCTATGTTATAGATTCCTGACACATCTGTAAACAACAGGATAATAACACAATTTCACTTTATAAAAAGTGGCATTAGTATGGGAGTATCTGACAATGGTAGAAAGTAACATGCTAGCGGTAGCTGTTTTTAACTTCGAGAAAAGTACCACGCTAGCGAAAGCTGTTGTTAAAGGGACAAAGTAGCATGCTAGCGCTAGATGTTTTGTTAACAGGGAGAAAGTAGCATGCTAGCCATAGCTCTGGTTAACATGGAGGAAGTAGCAGGCTAGCAAATAGCAAAATAGCTGTACGTGAAAAACTCAAAGGCTACTTTTACATATATGTGTTATGTCATATGATCTCCATACTGCACTGGGAAATCCTTTGTGGGTTTTTTTTATTTTATATTTTATTACATGCAACTAGGTTTATGAATTCCCTATGTTCCCATATGAAGATCTACATGTGTCCTTAGCTCTGGCCTTGGTTTTGACTGCAGGATCAGTGGCGCTGCAGCGTATGACGTCTGGCTTTGACAAATCTCCTCCTGTGTTTTTAGAAGTGTTCACAGATTACATGTTTCTCTGCTGCTGGCCAGAGCTAATGATGTTTTTTTTCCAAACTTTAGCTCTGAGGAACCATGGCTTGGCGTGATGGATGTTCTCTAACAGCCCTACTAATTGGTTCTGTGCTTACGTGCGTGAGTTTGTGTTCGGCTCCAGGGCCTGGATGAGGGAAGGGTGATGTAATGCTGGATCAGGGCCTCGCAGACAGCTGAAAGGCTGATTAGTAACGTGGGGTTTGATACAGCAGCCAACTTCCGTGTGTGTTTGTGTGTGTGCCGATAGCAAAGTAAGAACAATTGATGGATATGACTGAGTTGTATTTTGGCTCAGTTCAAGTGAATGACATCATCTTGCACAAACACACATTCTCATACAAACTTGTTGAAGAATCAGTGATAATTGTTTAGTGTGTGCTTCTAGGAAAACATATGATTTACTCACACCATGTGCAGTGTGTCTGGGGTGGGGGGGTTATACATTTTGTTTAGGCTGTTACAACATGGAAGCAGGAGTGTGAGGGAAAACCTTTTTTTGCCACAAAATGTCTCATTTATGTAAAATGACGTCCTTATACAACCAAACTCATTACATCATATTTTAACCGGTTTATACGTTAAATGCTGTACATTTTAACAAAGCAAAATTGGAAACCAAACAAAACTACTTGGTTAGGTTAAGACAACCAAAAAACTGGATGGTTTCTTAAAAGATCATTATGCATGAAATAAGTTTGTTTAGTGACTTATAAGAAGCGTTTTTGGGTTTTCTCAAAAACAGAAAAGGTACAGAAACAGTTTGCCCTCGAAACATGATTGGGGGTTTTTCTACGTACATACTATTTGAGGACCAGGCAGCTAGGTGAGGACGTCCATATACAGGTAAAAATAGTAGCAGAAACAGTCCAAAGAAATACCGGCTTTGTAAAATGTAACCATAGTGTGCGCATGTTGGTTCTTGTCTTTTATCTTCTTGCTTATGCAGTTAACTTCCCAAAGTCCATCAAGTTCTTGAGGTCACATCCTCACAGAGGTCCCCAGTATCCTCTGTACTGTTGACATTAGGGGCCGGTCCATTTCCACACCTATCTTATCCTGAAGCCGTCCCACAGAGGACACCCAGTCCAGATGTATTCACTGTCATTGTGTCTCCCTCCATCTGCTCAATGTCTCTTAGATGTCAGTGTCCTTGCTGCAAAGTGCTTCAGCTGGCCAGTGTGAGCTTCATACACTCAGGTTAAAAGGTTAGCTTTAATGTGTCTAACAATTTACCACTAAATTAAAGTCATACACACGTTATCCATTTGTCCAAATTGAAACTTTGCACACTGGTTAACTTGAGAATAACACTGGATATTCTTGATATATCTGTCTTCTGTTGAAAAATCAAATAGCAGTTTTCTCTGAGATGTCTGCTTCCTTTTTCTTATGCATGCTACTTAGGTAACATTAAGCTGTCTCTGGCTCTTTTCTGCTGTAACGATGTAAATGTCCCCTCTGTGGGACTAATAAAGGCATTCTGATTCCATTCAAATTCTATGTAATTGAGTTTACACTGTTTGGGGGTCGAACAACATTGAAAAATGTACATTTAGAACTCAACAGCAACATTGCAGTCAAACCTCCATTCCTTTAAAGTAAAGCCAATGCGGACATGCCTTGAACTCTTTCTATTTTCAAGTCTTCATACATACAGCATGATAATGTAATGTGATTATGTAAATAATAGTCTCTTTTGGGAAAGGTCTGAGTAGTTTGTCGACTAAATCTAAATGCAACCATTTCAAAAAAACACTTAGTACAATATTAACCTCTCTCAAACCTTCTCTGTCAAGATACTACACACCCTTCGTGGAAAAATATGAAAAGAAGGAATAAGATCTATGATACACAACTTCTCCTCCCCTGCTCTTTGCCTGGATCAGTTTAAAACTAAAAGTGTTGTCATTTCTCATCCTCCCTTCGTCTGCACTTCGTCAACCATCCTCTTTCTTCCCCCAACCAGGCACTCTCACCTCGAGCTCATCTTCCTTGTCTTTTAAAAAACGGAAACTGTATTTTCCCCAGGTCAGGGTCAATTGACCAGTTCTAAGCCCTGCCATTAGTCACTAGTCATTGATGTTGCTAGCAAGAATGTGACCGTTTATTTTAAAACGAGAGTCTTACTACCTGATGGATACAAATAATGGATATTCTAAAAGACTGAGGCTAAAGCTGCATGTCCTAGCCTAAAAATGAGCATCCATGCCACTTAAGTAATAAGGAGCAGTCTTGCTAGATTTGTGCAGGATGCAGCTACCTAGTCCTTGTGTTCATTGTACGATATTTGGACTAAACATTTTATTTATTCTGACAAAGCCATTGCATTTTTTTTATCAGACTATAACTTGCTAAAAAGTCATGTGTATGATTAATGTTCATAATTTCAAAGAGTATATTTTACTTTTCACCAAGAGATAAGGATTTAATGACAAGCAACCATTGAGTTTAAACTAATCCAAGTTAGAGCGTAAACTCAATAAGGAGCACTTTACACTCCGATATACTGGCTTTTCTAGCGTAAAGTGTAGTTCCATAAAAAATATTATTCACTAATGACAGAACCTATTTGCATTTGGACCTAATGGCAGTAACATAATTAGCATGCTAATGCAGTTTACGTGCATATGAAGACTTTCATCTTTGTTGGATTGTTTGTTTTTGGGATGGTGATTAAAACAAGTTACTTTAGATACTCAAAGAGAATGACTCCCACCACAGCCCAATGCACACTGTTTTGGCATGTGGTGAAAGTTACGCTTGCTAATTTCTCAAAACATGTCTGTTTGCGAACGGAGTTAAGCTAATTACTCACTTACTAATCTCATATTATTCAAACCAAGTATTTGAGTTATTGAGAAAGTTATATTGACTCTATTATTGAAATGATCCTCCTATTTATCTGGGTGGCCTTACTGGTAATGAATCTACTTTGCCAAAACATGAGTGGAACTTAATAAGATCCAGTAGAAACATGACACTTTAATAGCAAATTTGTACTGATTGCACTAAATGCATTGTTTTCTCTTTTGTTTGCCTTCTCTCAGCACCACATGCAGTTCATTACAGTTTTTCTTTGAAGTGTCAATGACATAATCTTGGCTACCGCCCCTGCGGCCTTGTTTAGGCCAGACAAGTTCCCATGGAAACTATGATGTCATGGGGGGTTGAGGCAAGGCGAGGCAAGTTGGAGTAGGATATTTTTTTTAAGCCTGATTTCTGGTCAAATGTGATGTCTGTTAACACATGGACCGGCAGGAGCAGAGCTGTGTCAGAGGACTGGGATCACAGCCAGCAGGTAGCCGGTCTGTCAAACCGAAGACTCATACAACGGACTTCCTGGCATGATCTGCTGTGTTTTATTGCATCTCACCAGGCAGAGATGTCAGAGCCAAGCTGTCCTGGATTCACAGTGTGAGTTAAAGTCGGATAGAAAGAGCAGTTTTCCTTGGGAAAGTACTTGGCCTGATAAATGACCCAAAATCTGAAACATAACTTTAAAACTTCCCCTGGGGCACCAGTAAGCAAATCTTAACGCAGGAAAAACTTCAATGTCCAGACGAGAAAGTTGTCTTTATTCATTTATTTTCTTCAATTCCAATAATACAATTCATCAACAACAATCGTCTCACCTTTAGCCTTACCCATGTTTTTCCTCGTAAAAACACCAGGTGTCCTACTGTATATAAAATAATCAACAGGTGCCAAACTAACCCGGTGTCCAAAACCTTAATATAAACAAAAAACAGCTAGAAAATGAAATATGAATGACTTAATAACATAATCAATATATAGCTCCAACAGAAAGTACATTTCTGCTACTAGGGGATTCTCATTCACTACAATGACAAAACATCGACGTCAAGAAGAATCTTAGAATCGTGGCTGATCATTACAAAATGCTTTAAATGCTTTAGAAGGCGAATTGTACTGAAACCATTGACTTTGATTAAATGTATTTGTCACAATCTGTCATACCAGTTTCCTGTATTATTAAAAAAAGATCTTCACCCCCTGGTTGCGGTCGGATAATCAAAAAATCAGCTCCTAACATCTAACCCTATCGTCATACCTTGACCTCTGAGTGAAACGTCACGGGGTTAAGGGGATAGTGGATAGGAGAATTCAAAAGGATTTAGGAGAAGAGACTGAGGTACTTTAGAGAATCCAACTGCACTTTCACTATCCGACGTGTTTATGATGCGCCAGCGGACGTCATTTTGTCCGTCTGCTGCTGTGGGGAAACTATGGAAACTACAGTTTTCTAGCGGACTACAACATGGATGTATAATAAGAACGAGGGACTACTGTAAACTCATCTAGAGACTCTGCACCGTGCTCTGATGCTGTTATGTTATGCTTTATGAACGTGGACAACAGAGAAACATATTCTTCATGATCAAAGTTGGAATTGAAATAAAAAAGGAAAGTGAAAGTTATGCTCGTCACCCTCTCCGGTCCACATTAATACAAATGATCCCAAAGATTGTATGAACTATGAAAAGATCTTAAAATCAATACAAATGCATTTATTAGAAACGTTAGTCCTTAACATCCATCACTGTGTATATCACCATTCAAACATCTTTTAAAAGTTGAACAAACCCCACACAGCTCAGTAAACACTGTGAAATGTTGACTTTATTTGATCATTTCAGTAAAAACTAACGCTCATATTTCTCTTTTTGATTATAATACTGATGAACGTTCAAAACAAAGCACTTTGGCAACTTACCACATACGCTTTAAAAAGCTTAATAAGCACCGTAACTTTCATGATATCATTTCTCGGTCATAATCGGTTGTTTCCGTGAACGGCCGACTGTTGTGTGATGGCAAATGCTGCGGCTGCAAGGCATTGTGGGGCAGCATTTTCTCCTCTCCTTTCGGTTAGGGAGGTCCAGTGGTTCCTAAGCTAAAGGGGGCTATAAAGGAAGTTTGAAACCTCCTTTCCTATCATGTAGAGAATTAGAACGGCACTTATCATGGCTGCCACTGAGGGACTTCCGGGTCATTTCACTCCGTTAGGAAGGTTCCTACGCTAAATGGACTATTCGACTTCAGCCCCTGTGTTATGTCTGTTTTTACTTCCTGTCTCTGGCTGAAGTCGAATAGTCCATTTAGCTTAGGAACCTTCCTAACGGAGTGAAATGACCCGGAAGTCCCTCAGTGGCAGCCATGATAAGTGCCGTTCGTATCAGTATTATAATCAAAAAGAGAAATATGAACGTTAGTTTTTACTGAAATGATAAAATAAAGTCAACATTTCACAGTCTTTACTGAGCTGTGTGGGGTTTGTTCAACTTTTAAAAGATGTTTGAATGGTGATATACACAGTGATAGGTGTTAAGGACTAACGTTTATAATAAATACATTTATATTGATTTTAAGATCTTTTCATAGTTCATACAATCATACGTATTGGGATCATTTGTATTAATGTGGACCGGAGGGAGAGGGTGACGAGCATAAGTTTCACTTTCCTTTTTTATTTCAATTCCAACTTTGGTCAGCATCAGAGCACGGTGCAGAGTCATAGATGAGTCCGTCGTTCTTATTAAACATCCATGTTGTAGTCCGCTGTATAGAAAACTGTAGTTTCCATAGTTTCCCCACAGCAGCAGATGCACATTGATGACGTCCGCTGGCGCATCATAAACATGTCGGATAGTGAAAGTGCAGTCGGATTCTCTAAAGTACCGCAGTCTCTTCTCCTAAATCCTTTTGAATACTCCTATCCACTATCCCTTAACCCCGTGACGTTTCACTCAGAGGTCAAGGAATAGATGATAGGGTCAGACGTTAGGAGCTGATTTCTGGATTATCCGACCGCAACCTCTGTGTTCTATTTCGTCCCTACTGACCGCCAGAGGCGGTGCTTTAGCACTGGATATGTCCATCGCGCGCATGCGCAGCTCGAGTACCAATACCAACAAAGTCACCTGTGATCCACGTGACACCGGCTATATCAGCCGGTGTCGTCAGAGGATCTGTTCCTTTCATCTTCTCGCTGCGCGAGAGTGCCACGGCTACATTTTTGTAGCCTACAACGTTCAGGTTTGAACGTTTGATCTGAGGGTTTTCTCTGCAAGCAGCTGGCCGCGTGCAGCTTCGCGACTGACAGTCGGGGCTACGGGTCGTTGGCGCGTCCTCCAGGAGCTGTGGCCGGCTGTGCGCTGTGCAGAGCCTCGACAGACAGGTTTGTGTCAGCTTGTTGCTGGTGTCCTCGCACCCTCTCCCAGCCAAGTTGTCCTGATTGCCGTCTTATTTCTGTCGGCTAGACTTTCTGGTGACGACAGTGTTCCCGCTTCCTCTCCCATAAAGTTGCCCTTATGCTCTTTTGAAAGCTGTGGCGTTGTGCCCGAGCTATCATTAGCATTCAAGTCCCAGCTTTGGCTGCGTCCCTCATTCAATTTAGTATGGAAAGCACAGAGTGTCATATTAACATTTTTTCGTTTAGATGCAGAGAGGTAAGTACTAAGGTAAGTACTTTCTATTCCATAGAAGCTAATTATTCGGGTCTTAACATTGCGTTCTGACTCGGTCGCTTGATTGTTAGCAGCAGCCGCTTGGCTAACACCTTGCATAGACTGTTAAGCTTAATTATTTAACCCAGCCGGTGAGGGCAGCGCTCTCGCTCCCGCTCCCAGTAACATAGGGTTTGACTGCAGTAGCGCTATTTCGCCGTATTACTGCTCCTAGTCACTGCGGGTGCTGTGTGCTCTGCAGGTGTGGTTACTACTGTAACCATGGCCTACGGTTCTACGCGGGCTGTTCTCTTTCTTAGAAGCTAATTATCTGGTCTTAACATTGTGTTCTGACCTGGTTGCTTGATTGTTAGCAGCAGCCGCTTGGCTAACACCTTGCATGTACTGTTAAGCTTCATTATTTAACTCAGCCGGTGAGGGCAGCGCTCTCGCTCCCGCTCCCGCTCCCGGTAAACGCATGGTATGGTTGCAGTAGCGCTATATCGTTATATTTACCGTAACTACTGTAACTATGGCTTCAAGCCGTGTAAGTACTGGCCATAGTTACTACTGTAACTACGGTTCCAAGCCGTGTATGTACTGGCCATAGCCAATACCGTAACTACGGCTCTATGCTGTGTAGGTACTGGCCATAGTTGCTACTGTAACTACAGTTCCAAGCCGTAAGTACTGGCCATAGTTACTACTGTAACTACGGTTCCAAGCCGTGTATGTACTGGCCATAGCCAATACCGTAACTACGGCTCTATGCTGTGTAGGTACTGGCCATAGTTACTACCACAACTACAGTTCTAAGCCATGTAAGTACTGGCCATAGTTACTACTGTAACTACGGTTTCAGGCCGTGTAAGTACTGGCCAGAGTTACGACTGTAACTACGGTTACATGCCGTGTGAGCACTGGCCACGGTTACTGCTGTAACTACGGCTCTGTGCTGTTCTCTTCTTTAGAAGCTAGTCATCTGGTCTTAAACATGTATGTTATTTGACTTGATCTCGCTTGATCGTTAGCAGCAGCCGCTCGGCTAACATCTTGCGTGTACTGTTAAGCTTCTTTATTTTACTCAGCTAGGTGAAGGCAGTGCTCTCGCTCCCGCTCCCCCTGCCGGTAATGCGGATGTAGCTACATCCCTTTCTCTGTTCGGCGAGTAGCAGCACCGCTCTACTCTTCCCGTTCAGCAGGTAGCTGGTGAAGGCTGTGTTCCCGCACCCGCTCCCGGTTACGCTGCATCTGGCATTCGTCTC
>CALSBZ010042505.1:258165-276355 GCA_943591055.1 Gobionotothen gibberifrons | reverse complement strand
ACACACACACACACACACACACACACACACACACACACACACACACACAAGACTGCAGACAAAATGTTGCCAATTACAGTGGCAAAGTAGCCATCTCAATGATCCATTGTGTGGCTTCTTGTGCTTCATTGGGAATACATTGAGTATGGAAGGATTACAGAATCGACCCTCCTCTCTGACTCATTCCTCTACGTCTCCTACCCGCACCCTTGACTCAACTCCACAAATGTTTGACTAGGGGCTGACAGTTTGTGCAGATATGACTCATTCTTGTGATTGGTTGAGGCATTGGCAATCGGTTCTGATTCATTCATGTTCAGGCAGTAAGCTATATACTTGTTATAGTAGAAACTGTAAACCTAAAACAAACTTAATATAATGTGCACTTAAAAGGTTCTTTCAAAATGTTCATCATCTCACACTATCTTGTTCAGCGGCTCGGTTGTTATCAGATGATCTAATGTGGTTAATTTGGTCATGTGATAACAGGTGGTCATATGCCGGTATAGAGAGTAAAACTCTAACCCAATACATGTATCTTTAGGTAAATTGGTACTGCACAGATTTGACATGTCTGAGAAAATGGATAGATGTCAAAGCGATATTATTAGATCAACGTGATTGCTCAGCACTACTCAAACTACAAACTGACTACAAACGGAAACCAGAACACGTCCAATACCAAAATATTGTCAACTTTATAATGGAAAGTCTCTGATACAAACTAAGTTGTGGAGTATGAAAGATCTGGGGATTTGCCAACACTGAGTTGCATTTTGAGAAATGTAGGATTCTTGTGTATTTACGAGCTTAACAGAGACTAAGAGTAATTTGTCAACCTCTTTTGCTTGACTTTGAACATTCTTAATTGTCTCTTGTGAATCTTAAGAACATGTCATACTTAAGTGCATGTTTAAGATTGCTTGTGAGAAAAAAATACTATTATTTGAAATTTCACACAATTACGATGACATTTCTTTATCTCTCCGTTTCATGTACTGTCACAAAAACACTTAATTTTCCTTCTTTCCTAAAAATACCTTGCCAAACCACACCTGTACCACTCAAGGCTCCAATGGTGCAGCAGAGCTTTAGACAGTACATTCCTCTTTCAACGCATGTGCATGTACATACGCAAATGATCAGATTAGCTCTGACAGGACAGAGGTTTATCTACTGTTCGTTATCAATTCACTGACACTATGTGCCTGATTTATAGCTCAGCTCAGCACTTGCATCACATGTTACATAAGAGGGGATTTCTTTAAAAAAAGGTCAGGCTTTATGGATGTCATATACATTTACTCATAATTTAGTGATTTAACTCGAGTAAATTGTTACTATGATCCTTTTGAGGTTTTCCTACGGTCATCCCTTTGGGACAAACTGAGGAGGCGTTTTAGCACTCACCTGACAATCTTCTTTCCTTTTACAGAATGAAACATCTTTAGACATTTGAGTATTATCATTAGATTGCAATCCTAACATGGGCCTTGAAGTATTGAAAATTCTGATACAGTGGCTTTGCCCCGTACTTGCGAATCTGTCCATCTGTAGCTTTCATCTATCCTAGAACTAGACAATTTCATTGGTTTCAGAGGTTTATTATGATAGATTAATGAAATTGATAAACTGTGTGGGTGATAAGTGCTCTATATCTAGACAGAGATATTGTGGTTGAGATCCACAACGTTACTGCAAGGTTGAGATTGGATCGAGTGCTCTTGCTTGAAAATGGTTATCGACATAATCATTCATTACCTCATAAACTTCGATATAATCACACTTCTTTTGCATCCAGTGGAGTTTCCTACTGCTGGCCATTAGCAATCATTTACATTTGAGACACTTCGGCATTACTTTCACTTTTGAGACCCAGGGTTGGCAGCCTGGTCTAGATCCAGCAAGTCACTTTTACTGATAATTAAATAAGTGAAAGTGTGATTCTGTGTGTAAGCTCAGAAGTACGAAGGTTTGTAGAGGGCGTGGTTTAGTTTTGTTTATCCTCATGACGAAGACATTTGACATTTACACACTGTCTGGAGACTCCCCCGGCTTAGCCAGCTGACTGTATCAGGCACGGTGACGTACAACTGCTCAAATCTGTGTACACAGATACTGGAAGTACTTATCCATCTATCCGTCCATCCAAGAACTCCTCCCTGGCTCTGTGGCCCCTTCCTCACCCTTTTACCCCTCCCCCAATCTCCCCCAATCTCCCTCACAGACCTCAGCTGCATTTTAAGGCTGGATTCCTGGCACCAACCCCCCTATGTGGCTATTAATACAGCAACACAGAAAACAGAGCGTCAAACACTCATAAACATTTATATTGTTTACTAAAACACAGGCTGACTTAAGAATCATAACTTTAATTTAAAACCCGTAGTATTTCAAAATCAGCTCTACACTTTCCATCTGACAGCCTGTTATTAATTTGGATGAATTATTTGACAATGCAACTACAAATTACTAAAACCATTTTGAATTCTGGTTTGGCAATACTTATTCTGATAAAGACATATTTTAAGTTAGAAGTTTAAATAGATTTGGAATGATGTAGAAAGAAATTGAAAACATGGCACAAATGCAGTGAAGTGTGTGTGTGTGTGTGTGTGTGTGTGTGTGTGTGTGTGTGTGTGTGTGTGTGTGTGTGTGTGTGTGTACACATGCTGGGGGTTTAACAGAGGTATGCGGCCACTCCCTGGCTACCCCTGGCTCTCTTAATGACTTCCAGACAATAGGCCGTGTTCCTGTCATCATCTCTGTGGAAACAGGTTAATAACTGACTGGCCGGTGGGACAGTTGGCCCCTGCTACCCTCTGGAACCAGTAAGCTTTACTGGAAGTCAACTTGAGGAGGGGGATTTTAAGGTTACCTCTGGCTTCGTCAGCTCAATCCACCATGTGAATACTTCACAAAGTCATTTAACTGCAAATCCAGTGTTTTGGATTCATGCCCAGAAGGCACTTTGAGGAGAATTGGTTTTAGAGGTTGGGTGACACCAGCGCGGGATAATATGGGAGAGCATGGGTTTCTGCTTTTGTCAGACATAATCACAACCAACACAGGAAGGTGACCCAGATAAAACTGCTACTTTGGGCATTTCTGGGGTCAGGAGGAGTAAGAATATGAGCTATCTGTCTGTCAAACCTCCGAAGAGGATATTCAAAGTGTAATGTTTCCAGGTCGCCTCCTCTTCTTTTTCTCTGAGGAACTGTGAATCTAAATTCTCAGGGTGGTAATATCTACTTCTGCTGCTTCTCCATCTTTTATAGATGTGTTTATGTGCTCTGTTACTAGCCTCAGGTCCAAGTATAAACACGATTCAGGCCATGATGTATGCAGACTGAGTAGTTTATATTATGAATGACGTTATGGGATGTCTGCTGTCTGGTGTCTGATAACTTATCAGTCATAATGTTTGTGTCACTCACAATCTTAGTTTGCTGACACTTTAAACACACAATACTGTACAGCTGAGGCGGATGGGAATTTCATTAGTTATGCAGGTAAATGGTCATCAACCAAAGTCCTGTACTTGCAAAAAATGCATTCATCTTCAGTGGTTCATGAATGTGCAAACCACATTTCATGGCCGATGTCTTATGTGCCTTAAACCTGCATTCTTTCTTATAGCCAGCAAGGGGCAACTCCATTGTTTACAAAGGAAAAAGTATGATTATATAAAGGTCTATGAGAAAGTTACCCTACTTCTAACTTGATTTATTAACTTAGTGAACATATTCTTAATGAGTTTATAGATCAATTCTAGGTATTGAAGTCTTCTTCAATACAGAATGATGTTATGCTCAAAGCAAAGCTACCTTGTGATTGACAGGGCGGTAACTTTCTGGATTAGGTCTTGTCCGTGTTTCTGTCTAAGAACCTTAACCCTTTCATAGCGTGTTTTAACTTCAGGACTCCTGGTTGCAAAAAACATTGAAAATCAGTGATTTCGTAAACTTCTTACATACAGTCGTTCTGGACCCTAGTGGTCCACCGGCAGCCATTGGCATTGATAGCTGAAAAAGAAAATCAATCAATCGCATCATATCCATTGTATTTGAGCTGGATAAGTCTGGAACCAGATTGGAAGTACCCCAAATAGATGTGAGGGAAGAGGTGATACAGACTGTCTGTGTTCCCGGACCTCTCCCCCACCAGAGGTCAGAGTGTCAGACTCCCCCCTCCTCTGCCTCCCCCTCTTTCTGCCTCACTGCCAGGAACAGTAGGAGAGGAGAACTGTGGAAGACAAGGAGAGTCACTCTCTATTGTTAACATATTTTGGAGAAACGAGGGAGTAATAGAATGAAAAATGATATATTCCCCTACAGCTAGCAGGACCTTTCTCTTGTAGATACTTGGCCTGAAAGAGACTGAAACCATGCTGTTATTTTCCATGGTTCTTTCACATCTTTAAACAGTCAACAGACTGATTGGACAATGGGCCAGTTGAGCAAGTTTGACAGTATACTGTATATATACACAGTTCATAGTGTTATTTGTAGAGTATTCTGAATCCAAACTCGTCAAATAGTGCAGCCCTTTGCCCCTTAAGTCAGTTTTGGACATGCAGGGCCATTGTAATTAGGGGTGCACCGAATGGGAAATTCTTGGCCGAAACCGATACCGAAAATAGGAAACAGTTGGCCGAAAACCGAATGCCGAAAGGCCGAAAATGATTAATAGAAAAATATATATATATATATAATGTATACATGTTTTACCAATGTTGTTCAGCTACCTGATTATGGAAAAAGACATGATTATGGCAAAACTTAACTTAAATAATAATCACTATTATGGGTCCATTAAACATTTATTCAGCAAAATGAAATTACAATTGAATTTCAAGAATCTGCAAATAAGGCTGTCTGTCCTCATAAGCAAAGTAGTAAACATTGTATAAAGATACATAAAGTGAAAACTGGATACAAAATCCACAATCAATTACAAATTAAATTAAATACAATTTCAAGAATCTGCAAATAAGGTGGTCTGTCCTCATGAGCAATGTAAACAACATTGTATCAATAGCCGCGTTCACACCGAGTACTTTGCTGTACTTAGTTCCCGGCACTTAGTGCCGCGGCACTTAATACCCCAGGGCACTAAATACAGATAGCGTTCACACCGGAAATAAGTCCCTGGGGACGTCACTTCTTCTTCTTCTACTTTGGGTTTACTGGCAGGCCGCAAACAACTTCACGGCGTATACTGCCGCCGAAAATCCCCGGCCGGAAGTCCCCTGAGTTGGGGACTGGCTTCAGTAGAATCTGCTGGGACTCCCAGCAGATTCTACTGAAGCCTTCCGAGTAAACGGCCAGAACGCCGACACCTCCTCATCTCCACCGCTCCCATGTTTTATTTTGTGTTGTCATAAGTTAGTCTCTCTGCGTTTCTGCGCGGGGCTAATGCTAATGCTAATAATGCTAATACGAGGATAATACAATGGCGGCTCTACAAAACATTTCAGAGTTTTACGGGGCGTGGTTTGCAATCGCCCAGCCAATCAGAACTGGGGTACTTTTTTTCCACAGGAAAGTGCCTGCTCTCAGCAGGCGCTAAAAATGGGGTGAAAAGTTCCCGGCACTTAGTTATTTTTTTGGTGTGAACGCAACATCAGGGGTACTAACGGAACTAAACGCGAAAAGTACGGGTGAAAAGTACTCGGTGTGAACGCGGCTATTTAGATACCGAAAGTACAATATATTGAACACTGTGCTGCTGTCATTTCCCCCTAGTGATAACCTGAGATGGTGAATTATAACTCACAATGAAAATTGTTCAGGAAAGTGGGTATAGAGTAGACATGTAGAACTATAGATAAGTCTATGATAAGCCTATGATAAGCCAGCCTTGTCTACTTATTAAGGAAAAGGAACCTTTTCAAAAAGGTCCGCCACAGAAGGAGTCGGGGTGCTGGGAAGGACTTTTTTTTTCTGTGCGCTAGTGATTTGATCATACTCCACATATTTGTCCGGGTGTTTTGATTTCAAGTGGTGGAGTAAATGTCAGCTGAACACGTTTTACAAATCGCAATCCGCGCCTCTTTCTCTGATATTTTGAAATATCTCCAAGCGGCAGACATGTTGGCTGTGAGCCAGCCGCAAGCATGGTCGCGCGCCGTGCTTGTCGCCACGTTTTGATTACGTCATCACAACAACACGTTAGGTTACCAACGTAACCCTGTTCTCTGACATTCGGTGCTATTTTTTCGGTGCTAAAACTCTTTCGGCCGAAAGCCGAAAGGGCCTTTTTAACCATTTTCGGCCGATAATTTTCGGTGGCCGAATGAAATATTCATTATTATTTATTATTTAATTTATGATGGCAGTAGTTCAGTCTGTAGGGACTTGGCCCGTAAGGACCTAAATACGTAATGTGGACTCGTAGCTAGAGAAGTACCAGTTCACCTCCTAGGCACTGCCGAGGTACCCTTAAGCAAGGCTGAGTTCATGTGCATATCAGCTATATGTTTAATGTAATATATACAACCAGAGTGAAACCCTGAATTTCCCCTCTGGGATAAATAAAAGTCTGTCGTTCTTTCTTTCTTTCTTTAAGATGAAAAAACGATACAAATGTATTCTAAAAATGTATTTTTCCTACAAAGAAACTAGCCAATCATGTTTCTTGTGAAAGGTATTTTGTCCAGGATCACAACCACGTTTGTAATCATAGTCAAGGAAAGTCCAATGAGGAAGGAGGTTGGGTTGGATAATGGATATACAAACACAGGACTTTGCCGTAGCACAGGAGTTTGCTGTAACAGGTGAAACCTTAAGTCAATGTTCAATTATAAGTGTTTTTTTAAGCTGCTAAAAAAAGTCCTGGTGTATCCAGGACAACATTATGGTTTCATGTTGATTGCAACGATGCCATTGTGGCCATAGAGAACACTAGAAGCAGTTGCTGTTGCTCTTGATCAAAAGAGACAAATGCACTTCCCATCCATTGTCTTTGCCACCAGTAAAGTAAGAACTGTCTCTATCTCTTACATTAAAAGAGAATGCAACAGATTGTTACATACCTTAAAATCATAAATACATTCTTGGTTTTAAGATGCACTTAAAATGGTGTCTTGTCTCCACCTGAGACTGTATCCTGCATTTAGCAGTACTGTGTTTATGAAGAGAACTTTTCTCTGTACAGTAGCTCTCACCTGCAATTATGTTTTTATATCCTCTCAGTTCAAAGCCTGCACATATTTCCCCACTAAACTCAAAGTGGTATTCCCTGCGATTTTTCGAGCAAAATAAATTGCAGGCTGCGTGGATGTATTTGAAGAACAGGTGGCTTGACTGTGTCTTTCTTCCTCCGAGAGGATTCCTCTGGAGACTCCCAAAAGGAAATTACAGAGCAGTAACCTCTGTCACTAGCTGTTTCCTCTGGTAGCTGAGGACAACCCAGCGGATTTCTTTAAAGAAGCATTGCGTACACCAGAAAATGCATCTGCCCTTATACTGCTGATGTTGCTGCTCTACAAACCCAACACCACTTTCTGAGTGCACTGCGTTTCCCAGCAGCCTACAGTGTATCTTTGTCAAACTGTCACCCTCCAGCGGCCGAGTCGTCCCGTCCACACCTCACCCCCACCCCGACAGGGTCTTTATGAAAGTGTCAGTGATGAAGGTGCCTCTGACAGCTAAACATTGTCCTCTGACTGAACGCCCAGCACATACCTCCTCCTGTTTGAATAGATGGGTTTCCCAGTGCACTTTGTCTCAAAGCAAACAGCCGATATTGTAGCATCTGCAAATATTCTGTTATAGACCTACATTTGTTTTTTGTTCACATTACATGTCCTAACTTCCAGTGAGTTAACATTGGAAGATGAATGGGAATTGTTTTTAGTTACCTCTTACTTATTTTTGGTTCGGTATCCCTTAAGTTTTCAGTTTGGTTTGGTTCAGGATAACGGAAAAGCTTCTGGAGGTGGCATGATCAATTTAGTTTTCCTTTCTTAACATTTCATCCTTATCCTCTTCTTCCTTCTCTGCTCTCATGCTTTCCCACATTTCATGCTCTGTTTCACTCATTTCATCCAAAATAATTGTATAGTTCCCCACTCATGGTGCAATGATGCACTCCAAGGAAGTATGGGAAGTATTCAGTGGAGGTAGTCAGTACGATTGCTATCCTCCAAAACAATTCTTAGTCAAAAGAATAATGAACTACATGAAAGTCACTCTGCTTGAATAGACCAGTCAGAGGCGAGTAAGTTTTGCTCCTAACCTATAGTGTTGGCATGCTAACGGTTGCTAATTAGCACTAAACCTATACCGAACAACTGAAGTGGGGGAAAATGTCGTCATTTAAAGAGCTGACAACACATTTCACTTTGTTCTCAGGAACTGTCTCTAAAGAAGCTGAAATATGTGATATTTTATCTATAAGTTATATCTAAGCTATGGCTACACAGACTTTGTGTGTCTTGGAAAATGTTGAACTCTTGTCACATTTTTCCCGTTGTGTAGCATTTGTTTAAACAGAAGCAGATAGAAGTTAATATGCCCAGTGGGAAGCTTCAGTATATTTACACTGGTTTTCCTTGCTGGCTATGGTCTTATATATCCACACTTCTCAATGTATAAATATTTGCCGTGTAGCAGCTGCTAGCCGCAATATTGACCTTTGGGTAGAACATTGCACTTGAGAGTTTCCTGGCTACGATAAAAGATCAGAGGTTGCTGATGGTCCTTTTTAGCTGGTCTTGTGCTTTGATGGAGAAATGTGCATTTTTATTTCTTCATTCAATCATTCAAATGGTCTCCAAATCAAACATTTAGCACATAAACAAACATAAAGAAAATGTATGAAATTATAAAGCATGGAGGAATAAATGCAATGTTTGCCAGGAAGCAGGGGGGAAACCATACAGGACTGTTTCCATTCAAAAGGAGAACCTGTTTGCTATTCTTAATTAATGACAGGTCATAATACTTAAAGTATAAATCAGTCTTTGTTTCCTTTTTCACTGAGTCAGAATGGAAACACAACTTACTCATAAGTCAGTAAGACAGAGAGTAAATATTTAGATCAGACTTAGAGAATGGATCATTGGATAAGATGAATCTCTCTTGCCTTTCAGGGTTTCCGTATAGTGCGGAGTAAATCCAACAAATAGCTGTTGATGTTTGTATGCATACTCATGAGGCTGTGGTGCCAAAGTGTTTGTGCACTTGTGTTGTTGTAAGCCACATATGTGCAGCAATGTCCTGGGTGCAGCATGTCCTCAGGTCCCTGGGCAGTACTGTGCCACGCTAAGTGTCGAGCACCAGTGTGTTCTGCCAGTAAGACCTCCAGATACCAGAGAGTGTACAGGACCCTCAGCAGCTCCGCTATCACGTTT
Organism: Gobionotothen gibberifrons; assembly: GCA_943591055.1. Taxonomy (NCBI): domain Eukaryota; kingdom Metazoa; phylum Chordata; class Actinopteri; order Perciformes; family Nototheniidae; genus Gobionotothen; species Gobionotothen gibberifrons. The sequence goes on along the minus strand of CALSBZ010042505.1, from coordinate 266,997 downwards.
CCCACTCCGACATCTGACGATCTGAGTACTTAAGCTGGGAAAGCTCCCCTCCCCAAAGCCAGACATTGTGCAATTTGTCTCCCTCCTCCTGCTGGATGGCCAGCTGTTTCCACCTCACTCCCCCAGACCCTCTGCCTCATTTCCCATCATGCAATATACAACTTCTCCCCTCTGCCTTGCTCACCTTCTCATACATAATGTCCTCACTTTTTCCCTTATTCCCCTCTAGGTGTGTCACCCCTCGCTCTTTATAAAGTGACGACCCCCCCCCACACACACTCTTCTTGCCTTGCTTTAACACACACTCCCCACATGCATTCCTATATGGTGAGCTCAGTGAAAAGCACAGACACGTTTACACACTTTCCTGAAATGTGCACTGCATGCAATCTCACAGCTAGAGCAGTATATTGTTTTTTTTCTGCCTGCATTTATATGTGAGACAGGAAGGGATACAGTCGTGGTGTTAGGTTTCAGACTTGCTAGAGACGTTATCTTCTCACTTCCTAACAGATTTATTTACGCAAATTCCAAAACGTTTTCCTAGTACCCTTATCCGTAGTGGTATCCAGCCAAGCAGAAAAAAAGTTTGGGTTTTCTTTGTAGAGGTTTGAGATATCCTTCTACCTTTTGAGCCTATTTGAATGATGCCTTTTAGCATCTTTAAGCTTATTTTCTTTGGTTTTAGGGCCTGCAGCATCACTGATTTGATTAATCTCTCTTAAAAGTGTTGATCTAGAAACAGCTTTTTTAAGGAAAAAAGCTCTGATAAACCCACTTTCTTCAAAAGGCCAAAACTAAAAACTTTATTTCATCAAGTGTACACAAAACCTACTGTTGCTAACGTTGCTCTGTTTTTAGATGTAGATGTTTCTGACAGCAGGGACACGCTGACCAGATGCTGCTACTCTGCCTCCAAACATGCTGACGTTATGCAAACACAGAGCTGCATGCAGGGTGAAATCATGTGTTTGGGTCAAACACAGCACTCAAATCAGCCTCGGCTATTTACTTCCAAAGTGACAGCCAAGTTTGGGTCACAAGCAGCTGTTAAGAGTTATTAGCCGCCAAAAGGTTAAGAAAAAGGGTGAATTACGTCTCCTGAAAGCCTCTTTCATTTTCTGTGAGTCCAACACAGATACAATGTGACATGTGGTTTGATACTGACATGGAGAAAACGTGCATATCTATCAGCGTTGCACTATTGACCCGAGAAGTGTTGTTCCGTGCCAAAGGGGCCGACTATAAACACATTGAGCTATATCTATCGTTCTGACAGGGCCACATGGAAAGTGACAGCTTGACCCACAACCGATGTGGGTCAGCAGCACCCTGTGGTTGAGAGTGTGAGATAGAAGTATCTGCTCAGGAAAGTGATTAGCTGTTTCCATGAAGCTGATTGTGTTTGGAGAAGGGGGGGGGGGCATCACTGCAGGAATACAGATACAGGAAATAGACAGAGTCACAGAGACAATGAAATGCAGACTTGAGATGCTGATGGTGTTTGACATTAAAACTTGATCTCAATCACTTTAACGGTGAGCTGCCAGATCACCGGATATATTTGAGTCAGTCAAAGCGGTGCCAAAGACTTCCCAAGTCTTATCTCAGGGGGGGGGGGGGGGAGCGCTGAGACACAGAACCTTCTGGTGCCTTTCATGTCTTCAACCAACTTATTTATCTGGCAAACTTTGAAGTACGGAGGTTGGATTTGTTTTGTCTGAAGTCCAAAAGCCCATATGTCGTCCAAAAAGTCCAGAACCTGAAAAGAGTGAAATGGTCCAACAATGACTCAATGAGCATCGGACATCTGGAATTATTTCTTTGTTCAAACCAGAGCAACATGATGCCCTGACTCTGAGATCAAAACACAACTTTTTTGTTTATGACAGAATATCCACAGTATTACAGGACAATTATAAAAAAATAAGGTTTGGCAATCATTCAACTCAGTGCAACCACAGTGATCATTCCACCTGGTTCTTATTAAAAAGCTTTCTTTCACGACGAATGTTTTTAACTTACTGCAGTTAAAACCCTCCACAAACAACCCTCTTACTAGTAAAGGTCAAACATGACTTAATTTGCCTTTTTGAAACCATGAAGAGTGCTAGTGTTGTTTTTCACTCTGATTCTATGTGTTTCAGAGTATTGAGCGAGAGGAGCCCATAGAGGTGGACCCCACCCCAACACATGCTGGACTGGAGAATGGGCACGCTGCTACCACAGGTAACTACGTCACCCGCTGATTTTACACATGAAAGTCAAGCTTTGTAAAGTCTGGAAAAACAACCCTGATGATGTCATAAGGGATTATGGTTAGGTGAGGTGTTTGGCGCTTGACTCATACTGTTCTGAACTCAGAGTGTTTGTGTCCCCTGTCTTAATGGAAGTTAAATTCCAAATAACTGACTAACTTTATATTTGTTGGTAGAGTTAATAGGGATGATTAAGGCTTATTTCTTTCTTATAATTGCATGATGTTGGAGAAGTCACCCCAAGAAGGATTCAAAGACAAATTATTATAAAACTAAAACACGTGGTCACACAACGCAACAGAGCAGTGTGAAATACTCACGTGATTTCATCTATTGATTTGTGGTCACGCAAACGAGTTTCCCTTTTTTTCTGTGTCTCACAGAACGGTTTTTAAAACAATGTATTCAATTAGAAGTATCTTTCATGCCAACCCAGTCTCACTGCAGTTTTAGACCATTTCTAGTAAACAACAAATGTATCACAAAACATAACAGTAAAGTTTCCTGTAGTGCATTTTTTACATTTGAATCATAAGGAATTTTTACGGCAAGAATTAAAACAATTGGGATTTTTGTGAGGGAAATTCTGGTGATAATAATCTGTTGGTTGGTTATTCGGAATGGTGGACATAAAAGAATGGTGGGGTAATGAGTCTTAAAACCAGGAAATTAGTTAGCATTTAACCACTTCTGGTTCTCTTGTCTTGAAGTCATCGTTTTTTAATGTGTTTGCAGTAAAATGAAATGTTCCCGTTTTGTTCTACGATATATAAAAAACCTCCGTAATACCCCACTCAGGAATCTCCGAAGCTTCTATGTGTCATATAAACTGCGGTTGCAAATAAGTGACTAAATAGACTATTTGTTTATCCTACCAGAACCGTTAGAGTTGCTACACGGAAAAGTCTCTCCCCCGAATAACTTCCCACACGAGCACACGGCCCCTGTCGCCATGAGGATGCCCCACCTCCCCATCACCGCTACAACCAAGACGGCAGAAATGAAGGGCCCAGACTCTCCCAGCAGCCCTTCTGCTTCTCGTTCCTCTCCAGTCTCTGATGACTCACCTACTGGCCAATCAGCTGCTAGCACTAACCGGATCCAACCAATAGAGGAGTTTCCAATTCAACCAGGTGGGTCATGGTCTCAGTTCTAACTACTCAATGGACAGATGAAAGATTTTACCATCTATACTGTTATGCCATCGTAATTTCGCCTTTTCTTCGTGGCTATTAGTATCTTCTACGTGGACCCCCACACCTATCAGAGCACTGGGATCTCCCTGCCTTCAAGGTGAGACAAGCTTTAAGACACACGTGCTACCCTCTTTGACACAATATCATGGATATCATTTACTGACTTGTTGTCTTTTGCAGAGAAAGCTAATTCCGTCCCAGCAAAGTCTGTCACCTACTCAGGACTTGTGCAGCATGACAGGTGAGTGAAAGGTGACTCATGAAACTTTTAGGGTAGGTAAAATGTGTTTGTCTGACCCTTCTGTGCTCCCGTCCTGCAGAGACGGTGATGTAAGCAGTGACAGATCCTTTGGTCAGGTAGGAGAGAGGAGGCGGGAGCTTGTGAGGTCTCAGACTCTGCCACGTAACATTGGTGCCCAGGCCCGTCGATCTATCTTCGAAAGGCTCGACTCTGAAGCCAATACCAGGTACAAGCAAAGTGCATTTGTGTCATGTTGACAATTATGGTCGATTTCTTAGCATTGAAACTCTCTCATGTTTACTTTCTCTGTGTCTACTTTTGTACAGTCACCCCAAACCAGTAGACTCTAAACCTAAACTGAAGCGGTCTCAGAGTTTTGGGGTATCCAGCGCCAGCAGCATCAAGCAGATCCTTCTTGAGTGGTGCCGATCCAAGACCATAGGCTACCAGGTAAAGTTATAGACTGTGCACAAGAAGTATATGCAGCCACTGTGATGTGACCCATTGAGCTGACGATAAAAATGTGGAGGTGTCAAGTTTGGCATTTTGGCTCTCTTTATATCAGTTTATTGGAGCCAGAAGTTAATATATTTTGATGAGTGGGTGGAATAGAAAATGCTAAGCTATCAGCTAGCTTGCTTAAATGGCAAGATACATTCATAATGAATTCCTACTGCAAACACAGGGGCAGCAGGTGAACACTAAGAGAACAAAAGGGAAAACACAGGAAGTAAAAACAGGACGAGACACAGGGAGAAAATACATTTCAAAATTAAATTGTAAACTAAAGCACAAAAACTAAGATCATGACAAATAATTGTTTATTTTGGGGTGTGTGTGTTTTAGGGGATAAGGGTTCAAATAGTCTCAGTCATGGTTGAGAACTCTGACACATTGCTGCACTCTGGTACCCTTTCCTTCACAGCAGCCTGTGCCAGCCGCTCCATGTGGCTTAGGTTATAGTCAAGCCAGGCAAAGCCAAGACTCTTATTAACTGGGAGCACACACACACGAAAGAGAGAGGGGGTGATGACTTGACAAGTTGCGATTTATTTCAAAGCAAACTCCAGACTAATAAAGGGCAGCCTTTGAAATGACATGATTTCAAAAGCATGTAACAGAACCAAAAGCAGGAGAGCAGATGAAGTGGAGGGGGGGAAGTCTGTTCTGTTCATTAGAACTATGGGCTAGACAGTGAATGGGGAGATGTTTTAAAAAAAGTAACAATGACAGTTACCTAACAAGTCATGTCTTTTTTACCTCCTTCAATCTTATAGCTGTCACTGCTTTTCTCTACGCACACACAATTCCCCCACTGCCACAACATCACCAAATCTGCCTTTTCTCTGTTCCTCTGTAGAACATCGAAATCCAGAACTTCTCGTCCAGCTGGAGCGATGGGATGGCTTTCTGTGCTTTGGTCCACTCGTTCTTCCCCACTGAGTTTGACTACACCTCTTTGTTGCCTGCCAACCGCAAACACAACTTTGAACTGGCCTTTGGAACTGCCGAGTGAGTGATGGTGATATCAGAATAACCTTTTAGGAGTCACTCTGATATGATGGAAATTAGGCATTTTAATTAATTAGATATTCATTGTACAAGTGTGCTGATTAAGGTTAGCATTAAGAGCTAACATTAAAACATGGTGACATCTGATCATATGTGAGACAGTGCTGTTTCAGAGGCTTTTAACATTAACTAGACATAACATACACTCGGCTGGAGCACACACACACACCCGCAGCCTGGCTGTGGGTCTGTGTGTGTGCTCGGACCGGGCCCTGGCCGGGCCTCGCCGTGTCCCGCTGTCTCAGGCTGAGTCCAGGCTGTACTCGCTACAGGGTGTACTTTGAGGGTTTGTGACTTTGCAGACCGTTTACATGCATAAAAAGCTACATTACACACAAGGGGACGGGTAATAACCGGAAAAGCATGACATGGGACCTTTAACACCGCCAGTGTTCCCCCCCCCCCCAAATAGAATCGAATTCTGTGGGAAACACTGACCGCTGATATTGATTTTTTACTTTCAGTCTGTTCGATTTGGAGTTTGATAAAATATTTTACCTTTTTTTATAACAGAAATAAACATTGTTTTGCAATATATTAACCTACAAATGATTATATTGAAATTCAAGAATAAAGTATTGGCAAAATAGAAGTTTATTTTCTTATTAAAAAGTTTTCCTTTTCTGTTTTCAATTAAATGCTGCGAAAAACACAGCATGCAGTCTTAGCTAGGACATAGCTTAGCTTAGAGATCAGAAACAGGAAGGAAATAACTTACTTAATCTCAACCTACACATCATGAGTTCTGTAAAAAACACAATTTGTAACAATTCTTGAGAGTTATGTAGCGTAATCACTCTTTTACACATTTCTTTACATGCTAACTGCTTCCCCCTGCTTCCTTTCTTTAAGCTAGGCTAGCCACATCCGGGCTGCTGCTTACTTAACAAGCACACATGAGGTATCAATCTTCTCATGTAACTATCCAGAAGAAACCAAGCATTACCCAAATTGTTATATTATTCCCTTAAAGCCTCAGTAGAAATTGAGCTACCATGAACTCATTGGTTTCATTATACAACAGCAAAACACATTTTTGTTGGTAGAAAGTCAGTTGTGGTTTATACATTTCGCTCAAACAGCCTTGAAGATTTTATTTGGCTTGACTGCACCAACAATGCAATACTTAACTTTTTTGTGGTTTTTGTGCCTCTTAATGGGTTTTCTTTGTTGCTTTTGTTTTATAGAACTCTTTATGCCAGAACATTTTATATGGTGATGCTTTTGCTTTGACGTGTTTGGTGAAAGGTGTGCTGACTCTGTTGCTTATGGTTTCCACAAACAGATACTATATGGCCATGTACACATTGTACTGTATGTACGGCTTAAAGAATGCCACTCCATTTACATTAAGACTGTGTTATTCTATGGCCGAAAACACTGCTGCAGGATTAAGCTGATTTGACTGAAAAACAATATTCACTTGCTCACAGAATCAATCCTTTATCTATAGTGGCAGCTTTACATTTGCCCCCTAAAGACTTATAGGGTTCTAGATGTAGATTAATTATTACGCTATATATTTTATACTTAAAGTTCTCAAAACATGTTTATGAGGGTGTAAAGGGATAGTGTTTTTATCAGTAGCCTACTGTCCAAGACACAATATTAGATGCAGAAAAGCGCTTCGACTGATACATCAGGATGATATTGGCTGTTTTCTTATATTGGTATATTCATCATATGATCATCTGTCACATCATGTAGGAGCTGAAACTATAGAAAATAGAAGAAAAATCATATCAATTCGTATAGGTGAACAAACATTATCCATTGTCTGTTCTTTGTCATTGTAAAGTGGCTACATTTTCACTTTAAAACTGCTGATTTCAATGTCATCTTGTGTTTTAGCATGACCTTTTGTGCACCTATCAATAGAACAAAGAAAGCTTAAATTGAGTCTGTGGCATCATAGAAGTGCCATAAAAAGAAAGGAATAGAGAGGAAAAAATAAAAGAATCAAGAAGTATAATTTAGAAATGTAGAAATATAATTAGAGACAATAAAAAATAACATTTATTTCCACATTTAATCTATTAATTTTTCTAAAATTATTTGAATGTAAATTAGTTATTGTTTTTCCTTTATTTTATTTTTGCTTTTTACTTTTGCCATCCTCTCTGCCTGTGACTCCAGGTTGAAGGCCGGCTGCGACCGTCTGATCGAGGTGGACGACATGATGATCATGGGTCGTAAACCGGACCCCATGTGCGTCTTCACCTACGTCCAGTCCCTCTACAACCACCTGCGCAAGTTTGAGTGAAGCTCCAAAGCATCTAGCTTCAGACTTGACCTTTTAAAACCTCGTATTCTTTCTATTTACAAAACTTTGAGCAGAGTGGAGATCCACAGCTGGCATGGTGGAGCACTTTGGAAAGACTACACTGCCCCCTGGTGGTGGAGTGATGAACTTTACTCCACATGCTGCAGGAAAAGTCATCACAGCTCACTTCTCAGAGGCACAGTGGACATTGACTCTGGGATAATACTGTGTGTGATGTGATAGTAACTGTTTGTCTGGTTTGGTTTGTCAACAGTTTTGACAGTGTGTATGTGCTTGTGTGAGTTTACTTTAAAAGTGCAAATATATTCTGTGTTGTATAAATCTTTATATTCACACACGTGTTTGAATGTGGCCATATTAACCTTCATATTGCTGGATTTATGTTTCAAAAAAGTAACTGTATATCTAAAGTGTTTGCGATGAAGCGCTGGGGCATAACAAATTATATATTGCTGACTGATATTTACATTCACATATGATGTGATACTCTTCGATTGAGATGAGGATGAGACATGGAAGAATAACTGTTTGACACCTACATTGTGTTCATTACTTGGCATCAAATAAACAAGTATCTGTATTTTAATAAAAAGATTGGTTGTGCAGTGCAAGGTTAGTGGTTGGAGCCCCAAACCCTACTGGGTATACATTTTGAAAGAATAATGATTTTATATGATTTAAGTGTTTTTTCCTTGTGTCACGATATTAACAACTTTACTATTATACATTGTAGTGATACTGAAACAAGCTTTTGAATAATTTTGGTGATTTTCTTCGAGTGAAAACATTCAATAACTTTATTGTTATTATACATTTTGTAATGCAGTGTTGTGCTTTAAAAATTACGCCACACATCACTTGTCTCCTGCTGGCTGCACTAAAACATTTATTGTAAAGTATTATGATTTGGAAACGTTTTGGTGAATTCTTTCTTGAGCAAAACTTTTAATAACTTCACCATTATACGGCAAGGTGCTACCAAAAGTAATGGTCTTCTGTTGGCTGTACTATACGAACAAGTTGGGAAAAGCTCCCTTTTGCATAATTGGTGAATATTTCTTGTGTAAAATATTCGATTACCTTACTACACAACATTACACTACATGCCACATACTAGACTGTTTTATCCAAAGTGACTTTGGGCAGTCCCCACAGGACCAATTTGGGGTGAAGTGTCTTGCCCAGGGACACAACGACAAGCTGACTGCACTTGGGATGGAACCAGGGGCCTTTCTCATTTCATCAAATCCCCCTCCTCGACTCCTCGACTCCTCGGTCCTC
>CALSBZ010042505.1:241965-253165 GCA_943591055.1 Gobionotothen gibberifrons | reverse complement strand
GAGTCGAGGAGGGGGGTTAGCTGAAATGAGAAAGGCCCCAGTACTCCCCTGATCTGTAGATCAACGCACTAGCCAACTGAGCCACAGACTCACAGTGTATTGCTACCAAAATCCATCAGTGACTTGAATATACTTGAATATCATGGGCAATTTTGCGTTAAGTATTTGACAGCAGAGGACCCTATGCAGTTTCCCATCAAAGTACTGACCCGGCCCGACCCTGCTTAGCTTCTAGGACACATTGAGTGAGCTTTGATCCAGTGCCATTGGCCTCAAACGTCTTGGTAGCCTTGTATTCTGTGAACACAACTAAATCAAAGTTTTAACAACATCTTTGTTACGATATTTTCTTGGCTCTCAACACTCCTACGGCGGATATACAATCTATCAATTTCATTGTGTTTTGTATTATTTCCCTTCCTCTCACAAGTTCCACTTCAATCAATCAATCAATGTTTATTTATATAGCCCAATATCGCAAATGTTACATTTGTCTCAGTGGTCTTCACAGTTTGTACAGAATATCAGTATGACAATACGACACCCTCTGTCCTTAGACCCTCACATCGTACAAGGAAAAACTTCCAGAGAAAACCCACAGTTTAAAGGGGGAAATGGGAGAACCCTCAGGGAGAGCAACAGATGAGGGATCCCTCTCCCAGGACTGACAGACGTGCAATAGATGCCGTGTGTAAATTGAAGAGATAGTACATTTTACAGCGTAGGTAGTCCAAATGTTTGGAAAGACCAAATGTTGTGTCTATAATAAAAATTTGAATCCACGAAAATGTCAGCAATCCTGTGGGAGCCATCAGGGAAGTAGTATGATGAGAGTCAGGCAGGACCGCAGAGACTGGTTCAGCCACGACTCGAAGTCCAGGACTCAGATCCAGTACTCAGGATAGAGGATCCAGGACACACGACCACAGCAACAGGATTAGCTTCGACTCAGGATCCCGGCGTATATATAGACACAAAAAAAAGAGATTTGGGGAAGCTGGGTTAATCGGAACATGAGAGTACACAGGTACAAACAGACAGAAAGACGAAGTAAGGTGCCCCCCCCAACAGTCCAAGCCTCTAGCAGCTAAACTAACGTGTCTACATACATGCACTCCCTTAGGATAGGTTGAGGGAAAAGTGTAGCAAGTAAGAAGTAAGAAACAGAGGTGGAGAGGCACACACAGAAGGTCCCCACTTGAACCTTAATTGGAATTGGTTAGAGGTAAGGAGTAGGTCTGTGGCTACGTTCCACACTCCCCGGCCGGGCTAGGCCTTCTCTGCAACCTGTTACCCTCTAGAACAGGGGTCCCCAACCAGTCGATCGCGATCGACCGGTCGATCGCCGGGAGATTCCCAGTCGATCGCGAGATGTGTCAAAAAATAGAACAACAATATTCTGTTTTCTCGTTAATGTCCTATAACATAATCTTCCTGTGCCAGAATAATGCACTTGAACGCATCAAAGCTTTGTGATTGGCCGGCGTGACCCCATGTGTCGGGGCGTGGCTAGTGGGCAGTGGGCAGTGAACTAGTTCGCTGACGTTGTCCGTGTCAACAGGAGTGACAGTCCGCACACACACAAGACCGCAGTTATGGCAGAAGCAAAAAAGCCCAAAATATATAATTTGCACTCTACAATGCGAGCGTGGCTTTATCGAAGAAGGGTAATTTAGGAGCGGCATTTCAAAACAGTGCACAAACGCTACGAGACGGAATTCCCTCCTAATTCGAGTATTTATTTTGTGGTTTATTATTTTAGTTTTCGTTATTTTGTTTATTAGAGATGGAATGACATGGTGATACACACTCGCTAGGTGGTGGCAGTGTAACTAAAAGCTGTTTGCGATCCGCCTTTTATAAAAGAGAAGAAGGCTCCTGAAACTGCTGGTCTGAAACTGCTGGTCTGAAACTGCGGGTCTGAAACTGCGGTCTGCGAGGCTGCAGCTTCATACTATAGAGAGGCGAAGTCCCTCCCCTTCCGGTGGAGCTCCATGGGACCCCGGAAGCGGAAAAATATACATTGAAGTCAATGGACAAAATTGAGAGGAAAAGGTTATCTTTTGATCCCGTTTGAATTGTGCCACAAATTACACATATGATGTTTGTCGATTTAAAATAACATTTTGCAAGTCAAAAAAATAAAAATGTGTCGTAAAACTGTGAAGTTACACATTTTTTGTGTGAAACTGCTCAGTGAACTACATCTCCGTTAGGGCAGAACAACACACGTCACCAAGATGTCCGTCTGTCTTGTCAACAAAAGGATTGACTACACTCACTATCACCACAATGAAACACGTCCAGAAGAATGTCATGCAAAGCTGCCTGTCTGCCTTTGATTCTCTCTGAACTGCCTGGTCTTTTTAATGTTTAATGTCAACCATTTGTGCAGATAGCATGAAGTACAAAAGATCGCGATGCTAGCGTTACCGTTAGCATTTCTCCCCCAGGCTTAAGTTGTGTATTATAGAATGATCACACCGCGAGTTCACGAAATATGACTAGCCTACTACTCTTACTGTTTAACATGTTGGGTTACTTAATGTTAAGGCTAATAAAAATGACACGGGTGTAATGCTAATAACGTGCTAGCTACTAGCTAGGTAGCTAACTTGATCCAGCCACTCCTGTTCCTTTCATCAGACGGGAGGCGAAAGAACGAGCAAGACCCATTGCTGGTATGATAACAACCTGGTACTAAGCACACAGGCATCTTGTTAAAGTTATCTTATCTTAGCCAGCGCCATATATTTAGACGATATATCTATATAGCGCTGACATAGCTCTCTCTTAGTGGAGGAAAACAATGGTGACATCACTTACGCGACTCTGGGATTTGTAGTCTTTCTAGTTGCGTATTTTTCATAGTCTTATATTTCAACAGTTTTACGACAAACTGTGACTTTTTTTACATGGAAAGGATTGTTTAAGATTGACAAACATCATATGTGTAATTCGTGGCACAATTCAAACGGGATCAAAAGATAACCTTTTCCTCTCCATTTTCTGCATTGACTTCAATGTATATTTTTCCGCTTCCGGGGTCCCACGAGCTCCCTCGGAAGGGGAGGGACTTCGCCTCTCTATTGCCTAATTCTGCCCTACGCTCCCAAAAGGTGAGGGACCTGAAAGGGCAGCTAAACGCACAGCAGTCCATTTTCACCAGGCCCAACAACAAGAGCAAGGCTGCTGCCATAGCATATTATCGAGTCGGTCACGTTCTTGCGAAACACATGAAGTCTTTCAACGACGGCGAAGTTGTGAAAGAAGTATTCCTGGAGGCTGCTGACGCGCTTTTGGTGGACAGTAAAAATAACAGTAGAATTTCAACAGGTTTTTGATATAATAAAAACTCAAGTTAGATACCGTTATTAATCAGCTGTACGTTTTAGTTTGTTTGAACGTATTCATTATAATTATTGTACACAATTGTATAAGAATGCAAACATTAAGATCTGTTCTGTTTAAATTGATTATAGTCTATTATCAATTCAGGTTAAGAAACTAGTGTTGCTTGCATCCTATTTTAAAGGCATTTCTTTTTATACAAAAAAAGGGTTTGATTCTATTAATTCTGTCTTTTTTATTGCACTTTGGCAGCAGATTCCTGTGTAGCTTCAGATCTGAGTTGTCTTATTAGTAAGCCTAATTTATACTTTTGCAGCAACACTATTTTTATATAATGGCAAAGAAAGGGTTCAGAGTCTTTTCTTTTTTCCCTGTGTCATATGTGGCAGCACTGTTCAATGTTTCTTGAAAACATTACCCACTGTAGTATGTGACGTGTGAATAAACTCCAACTCTGGATCAACAACATTATTGTGTAACTTCAGTTAAATACTTGTATGTGTGTAGATTAGAAAGAGGTAAGATAAAGGATCTGCAGTATTTTATGAAGTATTAATCGTACAAAGGTCAGTTTTATACAAGTAGAAGTGTGTATTTACCTGGTAGTAGGCTGTCACTAATGGCTACGCCTCTCTATTTGGACTGGTAGATCTCGGCAGACTGGCAACTTTAAAAGTAGCTCTCGGTTCAATAAAGGTTGGGCACCCCTGCTCTAGAACCTCGAGAGGTCAGAGAGGGGAAAGATTTTGGATAAAGTTTTAAATATATGATCTAAGTTTTTAGGATTTAAGTGAAAAAGTAAGAACTAAAATGTATAGGTGAAGAGGCACAACGTATCTACGTCAATGCACTCTTATTAGATTATTTTTATTTTATCACTATAAGCTTTATCAAAAAGGAAGGTCTTAAGCGTACTCTTAAAAACGGATAGGGTGTCTGCCGCCCAAACACAAACTGGAAGCTGATTCCACAAATGTGGAGCTTGATGAGAAAAGGCTCTGGCTCCCATTGTACTTTTAAAGACTCTAGGAACAACCAACAACCCTGCATTCTTGGAACGCAATGCCCTAATAGGACAGTAGGGTATAATGAGTTCTTTAAGGTAAGATGGCGCCTGCCCATTAAGGGCTTTGTAGGCGAGAAGAATAATTTTAAATGATATCCTGTGTTCTATAGGGAGCCAGTGTAAGGTAGCCAGAACAGGAGTAATTTGATCCCTTCTCCTAACTCTAGTTAGTACACAAGCTGCAGCATTTTGAATGAGCTGAAGCGACTTAACTGACTTTTTGGTACACCCTGATAATAAAGAGTTACAATAATCCAGCCTAGAAGTAACAAATGCATGGACTAGTTTTTCTGCTTCGTTTTGAGGCAAGATATGCCTGATTTTGGCAATATTGCGTAGATGAAAGAAGGCGGTCCTTGAGATTGATTTTATGTGGGCGTTAAAAGATCAATCCTGATATAACACCAAGGTTCCTTACAGTCTCACTGGAAGCCAAATTAATGCCATCCATAATTAGTATATCTTTAGATAGTTTGTTTCGTAGATTCTTTGGGCCGAGTATAATAACTTCAGTTTTAGCCATGTTTGACATAACAAAATGTAAGGTCATCCACGTTTTTAAGTCCTTAAAGGAGGGGTAGGTAAGTTTGAGAAACCGGCTTGAGTGCACAAAAATTCCAAGGTACACAACCAAAAAGAATCCGCCCCTTCCTTCAGACTTCCTACAGAGCACCTCCTCCAACACACATGAACGCGCACATGACCTCAGTGAAGACTTGAGCAACAATCAGATGTAAAACAACACCCAAGATCATGATAATGAATGTAAAACAAATGTATAACAAAGTTATTGTCAGTGCTTATATTTTTGAAGCTAGCATGTTTGTTTTGTGAAAATGTATTAAAAATGTTACATCTGGCTAGCTGGCGAGCGCAGGCTGTGGTAACGTTACATATCAGCTCGGTGTGCTCGATAAGTAGTCGCCATCGTTGAAAAGCAACTCCGATATTGACTCTGGTTTGACTTCTCCTAGTTTCCACTTTCTTTTTCTTCATAATTTGCTCCATTACAGTTTTTCTTTTGCGACCGGTAGACGATGTTGAAGCAAACTCTGCCATGGTGAAAGTGTCCTGCAGCGGCTGCTGCTGGCGATTGAGCAACAGCTGCCCAGAGACGGGAAACACGCCCAATGACGGCACACGCAGTGTGTGTGTGTGTGTGTGTGTGTGTGTGTGTGTGTGTGTGTGTGTGTGTGTTTTTGGTCGTCGTCGTCGTTTTTACAGTACTACGGCTTCCACCTACCCCTCCTTTAAGGCAGTATTGCATTTTATTTAGGTGATTGGTTTCATCAGGCTTGATGGAAAAATATAGTTGAGTATCATCCGCATAACAGTGGAAATTTACAGAATGATTCCTTATAATATTGCCTAGCGGAAGCATATATAATGTGAACAAAATAGGTCCAAGCACTGAGCCCTGTGGCACTCCATGGCTAACTTTGGTTTACATGGAAGATTCATCATTGACACACACAAACTGAGAGCGTTCAGACAAATAGGACTTCTGAAATGTTTTAACAAATGTAGGCCTACTTGTGTCTTTAACAATATCTTTGCTATTATAATTCCTTTCCCAGGCAGTCCCCAATCCAAGCATTGACCCAGCCTGACAGTGTTACAATATCAGGCGAGATATGGGTTATTGAAAGTGTTACAAGATCATAAGAAAAAAGTTAAATGAAATGCCAAAAATGGGTGTTTTAAACACAATTCTTTTAATCCATGCCCCGCTTCTTTAGCCCCCAGTGCAGTTCCTGTATGAGTATTTTGTAACGTAAAATACTTAATAAAACCGATCATTGTCATCTTACGTATAAGAATATGATTTCAATTTGTGAGGAAAAGTGTCTGGATGGCTTTGGCTCAAGGAGTAAATGAATGTCTACCACTGGGGATCAGTAGTTTGACTCCCCAGCACGTCATAAAAGAGTTACAAGATACTTTAGACCTGTCATTGGAAATGATGGTGAGAGGGCGAGTTTAAAGGTCCCATGTCATGGCCATTTCTACTGATCATATTTCCATTGTTGAGGTATTCTAAAATAGATTTATATTGTGCAATTTTCCAAAATCACATTGGTTTCTCATACAGCATCTCTGTATAGTATGTGTATTCACTCTCTGTCCTAAACGGCTTGTTGGAGCTCCCCCCTCCCTGTGAGCCCAGTAGCCGTCTGCGAGACACAGCGAAACCCAGCCCGAACACACACACACACCCGCAACCAGGCTGGGAGTTTGTGTGTGTGCTCACACACAGACTCACAGCCTCGCCACGTCCCGCCGTCTCGGAGGAGAAATCGGCGGAGCTGCATGCAGCTGAGAAAAGATTGAGTGTGTGTGTGTGAGGAAGTCTGTGGATTGGTCCTTAACGTAACGGCTCCGCGGACGTAGCGTAACGGCTCCAGGGATTGGTCTGGATGGGTCCAATGGGTCCATTTGGGTATGGGCACATCACTGTAAGAAAACAATGGAAAAAGAGAAATCTCCAACGAGGCGTTCTGGGGCAGCATAGACAGGTATTTTCTGTGTTGGAGTTTTACTCGCTACAGGGTGTACTTTGAGGGTTTTTGACTTTGCAGACCGTTTGCATGCATAACAACCTTCATAACACACAAGGGGACAGGTAATAACCGGAAAAGCATGACATGGGACCTTTAAGGCCAACAATGTGTGGCTTTTATTTAGCTAGTTTTACCATAAACAATATTCACCAAAATTGAGTGAATGTACGGAGCCTCTAAGGGACAAAACAAAAAAAAAAGAGAGAGAAACTAACCCGTTATCGGAACTTTTTTCTTTTTTTCCATGTCCCATAGGGGCTCCGTAGTAATGCATAATTCTCCTAATCAACTTGTGTGTTCAGGGCTGTCCCTCCCTACAGGCCGATCATGGAGGCTGCATGGGGCCTCACATTGCGCAGGGGGCCTCGCGCAGGGGGCCTCGGCTTATGGGCTTGTGCGCAGTTCATGTCAACCACAACACAGAGAAATACTGATAGAAATGTGTGTGTAGTTGTTGATACAATGTTGACAGAGGGAACTATTTGCCCCAAGTTGGCCAGGGACGACCCTGTGTGTTTTGTTCAACCAACAGGAGACCACAACGTGATTTTTCAAAACGTTTTTTTTCATACCTTGTTTACATGTAGCATAGTATAACCAAGAGGAGAGCAATACTATGTGTGGAGTGATTTTACTATCAGGGCCAGGGGGAATTATTTAGCCATTTCCACAAAACATCTTATTTTGATTACGTTGTAGCTCGTTGTCTAATTTACAGTTGTTGAGAGAGTTTGTTTGGGTTTAAAATCATTTCGTTTTTTGGTTCGAATCCATCAATATATTTGTAACTTAACCGAAATGTATCCTCAAAACTCAACAAATAATGCAATGCGGCATGACAATGTTTCGCTCGGTTCTCTGAAATTGGGTCAGAGGTGAACAACACCTGGATGTGGGTGCTGGGTGGAGCTGGGTGTGGCTGCTGGGTGGTGGGTGTCCGATCTGATGGCTATAAGAGTCGGTCCCTCCTCCTCCCCTGTCAGCAGTCTGTACGAAGGATGTCTCTGTTCATGGACTCAGACGTGTCTTCACTCAGGCAGAACCAGTGCAAAGACGTGATGGAATTTAAGACGTTATATGGAGAACCGGAACAATGTAAAGGTTAGTACAATTATTTACATCATCTCCTAAACAAATTAGTTGTCATTGACAGTAATATATTTCAGTTGAATAACCACACCAGATGTAAATGTCCTTGAATAAGATAATAGAGCAAACGATCATGGAACTCTTTCAAATTAAATAATTCGTTTATAAAAGAAATGTGGATCAATATGATATCGTTTAAAGGAAAAAGAGGGCTTCTACAAAAGCCATAGCAGAAATAAGACCAAAATATAATCTATGAAAATGTTATAAAAAAATTGCTTTAAAGCCAAAATAATTATCGAACGCAAGCTCATATCGGCAATATAAGCCTACATAAGGACAACGAATGCAAATTGCTTAACTAAGTTATTTATTAAGTTTTTATATTTAAGTGTTTTTTCTTTGTAAAATGAAAAAACTAAAAACGTTTTATTTAGTTCTGTCTTTTACAGTTCGCTAATTTTATTTGTGTTGTATTATCCCTTTAACTTTGAATTGTTTCCTATTGGTCTATAAAAAATGCAACTTGGCGAGATTAAACAATAGCCTACATCAAAATGTAATAGAATTGTTTGAATTCTTTTTTATTTTATTTTATAAACGCATATTTTATTATTTTATTTTAATCTCGCCCCTTCCCTTTTGCCTTTTCTCTCAGACGGCCGCAGTGAGCGCGCGCTGTCCTCCCGGGAGCCGGAGCGAGCCGCGGGGCCGATGGAGGGCCAGAGGAAGAGGAAGAGGACCATCTTCAGCCGGGCCCAGCTCACCGAGCTGGAGCAGGCCTTCGCTGTGACTCCGTACCCGGACATCACCCTGCGGGAGAGGCTGGCTGCACACACACACCTTCCCGAGAGCAAGATACAGGTGAGTGTGTGTCTGCGGCTCAGCTCTGAAACTCCCCCAAAACAGGAAACTACATTTAGAAAAACAATTACTGACTGTATTGTCAGGGACAATTATTCGTTGTGCAGTTTTTAGAATCATGTATAGTCTATAATATAACTGAATTATAATTATTGATGCATTAATGTTTTTATCCCTTCAATTATGCATCTGGTAAAGGAGAGGCTTATTTGATTTACTTTACATGCTGATGGGTATATATATCTTAACTTTTATTTTTGTATTTTATATCTGTCATGTTCTCTTTTAGCTTGTTTTATTTTTACATTATTCTCTATTCTCTGATTTCTTTTTACATGTTTTTAAATGTCATTTTCTGTATTTCTGTTGCATTATATCTTAAAGCTTTTAATGTTATTTAAAATTATTATTATTATTAGGACTTTGAATTGCCTTGGGTTGAAATGCTATCTAAATAAACGTGCCTTACCTAGTCTTGCCTTAATCTATAATACTATTATTACTACCACTACTACTACTACTACTACTACTAATAATAATAATAATAGTTAAACCTGCAAAGAATACATTTGAATCTGTAAGGTAAGAAGAAGTAGGGGAGTAAAAAGTACAATATTTTACCTGTTGTAGAATATAGTATAGTGCTTAACATTGAAATGCTCAAGGAAAATACAAGTCCTAGCACTCGATGTTAACCTTTTCTTTTGTTCCAGGTGTGGTTCCAAAACAGAAGAGCTAGAAGTATCAAGACCGTTAGAATCCCCAAGTCCACCAAACCCCCCCTGGGAGGGAGAGGTGATCCCCCCACCTCCGCCTTCCTCGGCTCCTCATCCCTGGCGGACATATTCCGGCCCGAGCAGAGCCACTGTGAGGAGGTGCAGCAGATTTACTCTGACTGGATCCAGATCTACAGCAACCCTGTGTCATCACCGCCATCTTGCTCCTCCCTCCACCAGCACCAACCCTGCAAACCCTCAGACTCTCATGTCTGGGAGGATGAGTTCCACCCGCGGCAGCACCTGGGACCAGCACTCCCCGCCTTCCTTCCTGGTTCTTTCCCCCAGCCCGTCAGCAGGCAGCCTCACCCCTCGGCCTCCGCCCGCTCCTACCAGGCCTTCAGGAACTTCAAACCCCAGACTATTGCTCCATCCCCTCACCAGGCCGTGTACGGAGGCGGCGCTGCAGCTGGAGCCCACACCTCCATAGATCAGGTGGTCCCTTCCCACCATCAGCCGGTGTACTGGGAGGTGACTCAGGGCCAAGGACACCATCACCCGCACCACAATCACCACCCACAAATGGGAGCTCAGACCTCCATGGGCTACATCTCAGACTTGATCTACAACGCCGCCATCGTCACCAACTTCCTGGAGTACTGATCAATTTGGTTATCCGGATGTGGACGAAATAGTAGTTTCAGTGTCATGTTGGGAACATCCCAACCAGTCTGGAAAAACAAGACTGATATTTGTTACAAATAATATTAGCAGCTAGCAAAAAAGAAATAACCAGGAAATGTAGAGAGTAGAGAGAGTAGAGAATCTCCAACAACTTCAGACTGGAAAGCAATAGTTCAGGAAATTCATACGGAACAACTGACTTTCTCTCTGAGACATAACTAAAATGTGAAAAGTACTGAAAAACTGTAAATGCTATTTGAAACCCAACTGATGTCCTTATCACATATACTCTCTGTGTTTGGAAGGTTTGCTTTACTTGGCCCTGTACTTGGGCTGAAAAGGTGGACCTTAATCTAGGAATGGAGGGGTCACAGACCCAGGACAGATAATTGAAAAGGTCAATCATGGACAGAGAGGACCCAAAGACTCTGATGGTGTGATGTACCCTGCTTTCATTAGCCTTATGTGTCTAAATATGTGTACACGTCAAAGAAGTATCTAAGTAGATAAATGTGTGTTCAAATGTATAGGTGTGTGCGTATGTATTGTATGTAAATTATTTTCTTTCATTCTACATGATAGTAAGCACTTCATTTTACCCATGACGACCCTGTCTATGTTCACACTGTTTGTCTCTTTTTTACAAAAATGAAAAACAATAAAACAAAGTTTAAAAAACAAAAAAAGGGAAATAGTATTTCTGTCAGACTCCTTTTATTTTCTGTCAAACAGCTTCCTTCTACGTCAGTCGTGTGTGTTACCAGATTGTTCCTTAAACACATTATGTGTTACCCCCTGATCCCACTGGGAGCGTCTGCGCTGCGTTACGTTGTGGCTGTGCCGTGCTGCGACCTCCTCCTGCGTCGTAA
>CALSBZ010042505.1:202534-241565 GCA_943591055.1 Gobionotothen gibberifrons | reverse complement strand
ACCCATTGACTAGAGTGGCCGCGATCGCTAAAAACCCTGTGGCGCAGCCGTAACACGGCGTAGACGCTCCCGGTGGGATCAGGGGGTTAGAATTGGATGGTTTTTAGATATTTCTGGCTCAATTTTCACAGTTTTAACATGCTAAACCTTCAATGCAAAAATGGTTGCCATTATCTTACCTTTAGACACAAAACAGTCAACAGTCCCATGCTCAGCCCTCAGATTAGAAAGCTAGCATAGCATTGCACAGTCACTGAATGACAAGTAACACACTTTTAAAACGTTCTTCTTATTTTAACTTAATTCATTCAAATGACTGAACTACTTCTGCCTTGGGCATCAAATGTACCAAAGTAAAGAAATACAGTTTTCTTGTTTTCCGTGTAATTTTATTCTGTTGATCTTTTGTTTGATGTTATTGCCCAACCCTGCAAAATTGAAACTGCTTTTTAATTACATTTAAAGGGGAAACATTTTCTCAAGATTTAACACATGTTAAACGTTGTAAATTGTAAAAAGAAAGTGGTTATGTTTATGTTTTGGGGTTAAAATAAATGTTTGAATGTTATGTAACCCAAGTTACGTATATACTGTTCATTGAGTATGTTACGCACAGTGGTATCCTGAGTTAAAACCTTGATTAGAAAACACATTTGTGATAAGCCAAAAAAAAAAACGTTACCTGGAAGAAAATACATGTCATGTCAGGCAAATTACCACTGCAGTTTTATTGTTGGGAAACAATTTTGAGGGGACCGGGTGGGATAAACTTGTGAAGGAGTGAAACATCAATGGTGTGGTCTCTCAAACAATACTAACGTTGGTCACTCAGCACAGAAATATTGTATTAGTTTTTTCTTGTATGAATACAAAATCCCCAAATTAGACTCAATGTTATCCATTGATAACAATACCTTTTCTAATACTGATAGCATAACAGATACATGTAATGAAAGCTTTCAAAAGTCATTTGTAGTCTATAATACTTTAAATACTGACATTTATTGAAATTGCACTGTTTCTAATTGCTATTCGTGTTCTATGGAGGAAACAACAGTTGATGTTTTAATGAGAGCTGGATTCTGTTTGAGAGCAGTTTTATAAAAAAATAATAATACACACACATAGTGTTGTGATGCCCTAATAAATGCACTGTATACTGTAATATCTTATTTCCTTTGCTGCAATGTGGAGTTGTGGAATTAAGAGTTTTGTGAGTCTTGCAAATTGAAACTCTTTTTGTGAAAACTGAGCCAAAGGACACTGTAAGATATGTCTGGAGTCATATATAAGCCTAGGACTTAGTTTCAGTGTTTTTCTCGTCTCATTTTGATATTTGTTTTAATAAATGTAATGTTCTTGACATGGATTCTTCTCACAGATGCCTGCTCCTGTTTTCCTGCTGTAAGCCAACCATGGCATGTTTAATGCTGCGACCCCGCGAGTATTATCTTTCAAAACATCCTGATTAAAATGATTCCTTTTGGTAAGATACCATGACAGGAATAATTATTTTCTAAATCAAAATATATTGTTCTCATATCTCTCTGTACTGTAAGTATCGGGAGCATTAGATGGATGGAGGGGGGAAAAATGAAAAATAAGAAGTAAATTAAAGCCGGAGCTCAGGGTCTATCAGCTTACAGGCTCTGTAATTCTGCCTGGATTTAAGTTTTGAAATATTACATGAGAGGTATAATACAGAGGCCAATATGACGGACAGCAGCGCACACTGTTTGTCCAGAGATCTCTGCATATCATAATCATCTTTAATACCAAATAATCTTTCAATAAACCTTTAATCCGGGTGTCAAATCTCAGATCTTCGGAAAATACTCTTTTTGTGTGTTCCAGATGTAGTGACATCTTTTAATCTTTCCGCTGATATAACAGGACTTGATCAGAGGAGGATGGGAAAGTTTACCAAAAAAATATGATTTCATACGGTGAGAAGGGATCATAGAAATCAGATCGGATGTGTGGTAAGAAATAAGAGACATGGTGTTATTGTCCTGAGGATGCTAAGTCTTCTGTGTGCCTGCGGCACAGTAATCGTTTGTTTTTCAAGAATGGGATGGCTTTTTAAATCACTTCAAAACAGTAAGCACATATCAAAGACAAACATTAGCACATCTGTCAGGTGGAGTAAGATGATCAAAAATAATTCAAAAACAGTTTAGTAAATATTATTAGTAACTGATGCCACAGCTGGTGGATTATATGGAGGTCAAAACCAGTCAGAGTAAAAAAGAAAAAAAAAGAACTCAAGAGCTTTTGTACTCATCTCAGCTCTGTTGTGTCAACTACTTTTTTGAAAAACTACTCTTTAGATTGTTAAAAATGAACAATAATGCTCATTTAAAGGGGACCTATCATGCAAAATGCACTTTTGTACGTCTTTTATACATGAATATGTGTCCCCGGTGTCAGGGAACTCACCAAGTGTCAGAAAACACAACTGTCTCTCTCTTTTCCTCCATACCCAAATCTCTAAAAACGGGGCTGCAACGGATCTGATACAGACTGATACAGATTTGAAATTGTTCTGACGTCAGAAACGGGATGCTCCACCTATATGGGCAACTCTCCACCTATCAGGGGAATGAGAGGTTGCGTGGCATGGTAACCGCATGGTACCCGCATGGTAACCGCATGGTAACAGCATGTTAACAGCATGGTAACATGACGCCCATGCCTCGCCCCCCTCCTTTGCAGGGGGGCGTGGTCAGCTGCAGCTCATTTGCCACAGAATCAGCTCTTGTGAAGACAGGGCTGGAATAGAGCAAATAGAGCGAAATGAGGCATGGCTAAAATGCATGATCTGTTAGGTATTTTGAAAAAAAACCTTCACAGACATGTTTTATATAGGTATGGCCCTACAATATATTATTCAAACATAGCATGATAGGTCCACTTTAATATTTAATAGGGATCTTGGATACCAATTTGACTTGGCCATATCAAAAACATGACATTTAAAAAAGCCTTAAAGGTTTAAAATAAATCATTAAACACCATTAGTCTAATATACTGTACAAATACAACTCTCTTTCTGTTCTCAAATGTTTCAGACTTTTCACCATGGTGCAAAGAAAATGCCTATAATCTGGCATAATTGATATTTTCTCTCTTTTTGAGATAAGTGTATTTTTATGCATGGTCCTTGTTCAATAAAGACATACATACATTTCAATCAGGAGAGATTTCATTTGTTTAAAGAACATTTATTGACACATGTCATATGTTAAGTCTTTGGCGATTAGCCCCTGATCCTGAAATCGTATATCTAAAGGGGGAAAAGCAGTTTGAGCATATGGAACCCCCCGAGGTCTAGACACTGGTGATGATGCTGAAGATCTGGATTTGATGAGGAGATGGGATGAAGAGGGGATGTGATGAGGTCTTTGGATTAGCTCTCCTGGCACTGGATATGATGAAAGGAGGTGGATGGGGAGGAGGCGGGCGGCAGCATGAAAACCTGAAATCACAGCTGACTGCAGGAGAGAGAACCATTTTAAAGTTTGGCTGCAGCACAGTGATTGGCTGCTGGAGAATGAGGTGAAATGTAATAGGTTAAAGAGAACGCCCGTGATGAGCTGATTATATGCAGCTGCGGAGTGAATGTATACCAGTCTTCCTGAAAGAATTGCGCTGAGCTTAATTTGTTAGGTGTAGGTTTAAAGTATACAAGTAGTGTTCAATAATATTTTCTGGAGCTATAGCTTAAAGGGACAGTTCACATCAAAAATAAAAATGTTCTTTGACCTGTAGTGCTATTTAATAGTCCATAGTTGATGTACGATGTAAGGTGTTGTAGATATCGGCCGTGAGATGTCTGCCTTCTCTGTAATAAAATGGAACACGGTCACTAAGCTTGTTGCATATGAAAAACTCAACAGGAATGACTTCTTCCAGAAATCATAACCAGGTTGCTCAAAATAATCCACAGACTTTGTGAGCAGTTTCATTTGGGAAGTATTCTCTTTTTAATGGACAATAAGCTCAACATGGGATGCAAACGTTAGCGGCGTCTTCTGAACAGCTTTAATGTGAACTTGCTGAAGAGAGTAGATGCACAATTCTTTTTGTGCAGTAATATGATAGAAACTAAAATGTGCTGCATTAAATTGCTGACAAAAAGGCCTGCCAATTATTTTAAGTAACTGGGTCATGAATTCAGGAAAGATACATTGTTGATGAGTTTTTCAATTGTAATTTTAGCTTGCACATTTCAGAACAACAAGGCGAGGGCCATCTGGTTCCAAGAAGGCAGAATCTCCACGCCCAATAAACCAACACTTTGCAACTCACACAAAAACAATCTAAAGGATAAGAGTTTTTAAGATTAAGATCACTTTATTAATCCCCGAGGGAAATTCAGTTCTTTACTCTGTTTTTGTACACACATATGCCCATTGTAGTGACATGCACTGATTTAGAGAGGTGTCAGAGCGAAGGGGTTGTTCGTTTTTTCGTCGCCCAGGAGAGGAACTGGCACCTCTGCAGCTAGCTGTCAAGACTATGTATTTTTGATCCGATCGGGACATGAAAGGCAACCCTTTGGTTCCCAAGCCAAGCCCTACAGATTGAGCAGCGGCCCCCCGGCCTGCATTTGACCTGTCCTCGACCACAGGCCCACGGGGTGAACGCTGGAAGGCAACACTAACTGGTGGATTACCAATTGTAGGAATAAGCTCTAGTTAATCCAGATGATTTTATTAAACACACAAATATGATTACATGATCTGAGAACTAAATTGAAAATGTACATTAAGTAAATAAACATTTATATTTAGGTTGTTGGATGAAGAACATTTAAAATGGAAAAAGAGCTGTAAATAAATAAGAAATATATTTAAATGTAATGAAAAGAAAGTCTGGTCAGGTGGTATGTAATGTCAGATAAAGCGACCAATATTAATTTTGAACCAATTAGCTTTCTTGTAATGTTGAAGCATCCATTTATTGCTTCTAGTATCCCTTTTTAAATTATCAGTAACTCTGACCTTGCACAGAAATCTCACATATTTTCCTGTCAAATAAAAAGAAAACAAGTCTGTAGGGTTTCCTAGGCAAAGTGAAATGTCTGTCCTGAATCAGTCGGCCTGTTGGGGCTGCCAACGTTCCGCTTTAAGTTCTGACACAGGTCCCTGGTTCTGTGTGCATAGCGGCTATGGTTCTCCTAGTTCCCCCTCCATGGTCCGGACCAGCACATACAGCTCAGCGAGCCCCACAACAGAGGCAGCGATCACAGCCGCTAATACTCGCTGGAAAACAAATACAAAGCCAAAGTTAACCTTAACCTTTTGGTGAATACAAACACATTCAAAGAAAAGAACATCAGATATTGTCCCCTAGTGGTGACCTATGTAGTAAATTGACTATAAAAGACTACAATTTCTACGGCTCCAGCCTTTGAGAGACACATATATGTGCAACCTTTGTGGGAGATGCCGTGGAGACGGTTTTAACTTGAAATCTGACTTTTTAACTAACAACATATTAGGTACAACATAATACAATTTTTTTTGTAATCATTGTATCTGAGTTTTGCATCTTTTGTCTTGATTTGTTTGATTTTTGAACTAACTACAAGTCATACAAAATCAACACATCATCAGAAGCTCAACCAGTCCTCACAACTGTGAGTAAAACTAATAAAGAAAATACGTTATAAATGTCTGTTTGAAAGTGTTGCTTAAGGAAACAAAAAAGAAGGAAGCCGGGACAATAGGTTTTAAGCTGCCGAGATGAACAGCACTGCATGTAGCTACGTTAATTTAAGAGCCAATTACATGTATAGTACAGATTTAAAATTAAATGTACTCTTACCGCTGCAGTGTCAGTGAACAGGTACTGACTCCCCATATATGAACAGGCAAAAGCAGCAACCACTGTGACCAGGAAGTTGAATATTGTCGCCACCACTGCTTTGACCGATCGCACTGGAGGAGAGAAAAAACAAACACAAGTTCAGAGGAAGTTCCTAAGGTCGGAGGGGATCATCGTTCATAGCGACGTCACTCTTCCTTTCGTTGTGAAGCAGATTCACCAAGCGTTGGATTGTTCACGCGCTAATAGGGAACGTGGGTCTGGTTTGAACCGTCATGAGACAGGTACGTTTTACCCTACTGATGATGTGTTGTTGCAATAGTAATCCTCGGTTATGTGTATGTGATTATCCGCCTGACTGTCCGCAGCTAATCTCGCAAACTACTTACTAGGCCATTAGCCTAATATTTATTGTGCCCATTGATAACTGTATGTTCAAGGAATTTGATGTTGTTGTTGCGATGATTCACAGGTTGACTCCTCTTAAAAGGAGGGGTAGGTACGTTTGAGAAACCGGCTCGAGATACACTTTTTGTTATATTCCATGGAATGCTCTTAATATCCTGATAGCAATGAATATTCAAAGAATTGAAAAAAAATCCATTAAAAAATGTCATCTGTGGAAGCCGTAGTACTGTAAAAACTACGACCAATTATTTTAGCTGGGCCGGCTAAAATAACTGGTTGGCCGACCTGTCTGTCAGCCTTCAATCTCGTGTGCGCACACACACACACACACACACACACACACACACACACACACACACACACTCGTGCAGTCATTGCGTGTGCCGTCATTGGGCGTGTTTCCCGTCTCCGGGCAGCTGTTGCTCAATCGCCAGCAGCAGCCGCTGCAGGACACTTTCACCATGGCAGAGTTTGCTTCAACATCGTCTACCGGTCGCAAAAGAAAAACTGTAATGGAGCAAATTATGAAGAAAAAGAAAGTGGAAACTAGGAGAAGTCAAACCAGAGTCAATATCGGAGTTGCTTTTCAACTATGGCGACTACTTACGGAGCACACCGAGCTGATATGTAAATATGTGGCCAGCTAGCCAGACGTAACATTTTTAATACATTTTCACAAAACAAACATGCTAGCTTCAAACATATAAGCACTGACAATAACTTTGTTATACATTTGTTTTACATTCATTATCATGATCTTAGGTGTAGTTTTCTTACAACTGATTGAGGCTTGAGCCATGATGTTTTCAAGTCTTCACTGAGGTCATGTGCGCGTTCATGTGTGTTGGAGGAGGTGCTCTGTAGGAAGTCAGAAGGAAGGGGCGGATTCTTTTCGGTTGTGTACTTTGGAATTTTTGTGCACTCGAGCCGGTTTCTCAAACTTACCTACCCCTCCTTTAACTGGCAGGTTAAGCAAAAGGCATCTTTGTCAATTCTCTACCTTATGCCATAAACCTTACCTATTCTGTTTCAGGACACAGTTTGGCCATGTTCCATACCCACTGTGTTATAATACACTAGTAAGGCGATTAGGCGATAAATAAATACACGCACTGTACTGGACATCTTTTTCTTGATTTCAATGTAATACTTTCATGGCTTTATGTGCTCCCGGGGCCTGTATCCTTCCAGTAGCTTTGCGCATGGTGCTGCATTGCTTCAACGATGGGAAGGAAGTGCTTAAAAGCTGCGATGCCAGCAGAAGAAGGGAGAGGCGTCTAATGGAGGGACTGCTGGTGGTTCTGCCTCCAAACCTAGTATTTATCTTTGTTTAGTTTCAAATGGGGGCTCATCTGGGATATGAACCAGAGACCTTTTTACATCCCCCAAACATATACAATATGAAATACATAAATTATATATAATTCAGCCTCTGATTTCTAGAATTAGGATCCTATAATAAGCGATGGCAAATGTGTATCACACTCACTTTCCCGTCCAAAATCTGCTAGCGATCCATTGCGGTTGATTTCCTGAAGACAAAAAAAGATATTTATCACAAGGTAAAATATTGGCAAAAATACCAATATAGTCCTCTGAGATATAATATGTTTATTTTTTATCAAGTATCACATAATATCATCATCAATGCATCGTATTTACTCCACGTATAGTAAAATGCTGTCGGTTTTAAAGGTCCCATGTCATGGCCATTTCTACTGATCATAATTCCATTGTTGAGGTCTACTAGAATAGATTTACATTGTTCAATGTTCCAAACTCACATTGGTTTCTCATACAGCATCTCTGTATAGTATGTGTATTCACTCTCTGTCCTAAACGGCTTGTTGGAGCTCCTGATCTGCGAGGCTCCACTAGCACCCGGTTTGTGACTTTGCAGACCGTTTACATGCATACAAACCTTCATAACACACAAGGGGACGGGTAATAACCGGAAAAGCATGACATGGGACCTTCAATGCTGCATTAAGTCTCACTCAATGAAAGAATGGTATGTTGAATACATTATAATATTTAGATGTGTTTCTGTAATACAGTCTGATAGCATGAATTATATCTTGCCTTTTTTATATTTGTAATGTTATTGTATACTGTGTATACTGTGTATACAGTGGCGACTGGTCATTAGGGGCAGGTGGGGCACAGCCCCACCTAGTGTCAGCAGAAAGTATTAAAAAATAATCATTACAAAAAAATTCAAAATAAATTCAAAAATATATTTTAAGATCATGTTTAATCATCTGATTCGTCTGTACATTGCTGTTTTAGTCTGTTTTCTTCTAATTCGTGTCTACAGTGTGCCTATTGAGCCGTTTTGAACAATGTGGGACAAAACCTGATCTTGCCCTCCCTATCACTGTCAAAGTGAACGGTGACTGTAAAAACTACACTGCGCATGCTCAGAGTATTGTCCTATTTAATGTGTGTGGTAAAAAAAAAATGACCGGAGGGGCAGAGAGCTGCCATCCCCACCATACGTCATCTCACATAATTCAGAGCTGATTGGCTGTAAGCACGTGTGCCGCGAAAAGTGTAGTGTGTGAAGAGGAGACGAGAGAGAGCAGCGGAAACCCGGAAGTAAGCTACGCACGGGTTCCCTCGACAAAAACAATGATATTTCTCCATAGGATTTTAGATAAATGCACGTTTTGTTCAGCCGGATAATATCCACATGTCTACCCTACTTTTATAATTTTCGAATCATAAATCTATCGGTCATAAATCTATCGATTTTAACTTTTGAAACTACAAGAAGATAAGGAGGACTTTTAGAAAAAAGTAATAGAGATGTTTGTCCAGAGGGATAGCATGGACTTCATCTTCAAGTCAAGGTAAGACCACAATTGTATTGGAAATGGGATCTTAAGAGAGAACAATCCAATATTGAAATGATAAAATGACATTTTTGAACTGTATGTTTAAAATTAATCGAAGCATCAGACTAAAATAATAGAATATTTAGATTTAGGACAACATATTATATTTGTAAACCTGAAGAGTCAGTGCCAGTGCCTCACCATCCATGAACCTCACTGCATGTCACTGGCTCACTGCAGAAGTTTATATATAAACATCTACGTATTTTGTGCCCCACCACTTTTGTACATATAGAAACGCCACTGTGTGTATAGGATAAAGTTACCTGAGTGTTGACATTTCGTGTCATTCTGTTGTATTCCTCATTGGCCAGCTTGGCTTTGATCCTCTCAAGACGTGCGACGAGAACTGGGTTCTGTGGGAGAAAAGTCACAATTTTATTTCAATTGTTTAGAACATCTTGAAGTTTATGAGCATACTTGGAAAGGAAAATACTGCACTTAAATTTGTATAGATAGGATGCAGCTGTGGGCTCAAAAGACACTAAACTGTTTATTTGATCACAATGGAACTTAAGTGAATGGTATTTTAACTTGTTAGCTTGCTGCATTGTTTCCTGCATGCTGTGATTACAACAAACACTAATGGACATGTTAGAGATTTAACAGACATATATAGTGCCTGTATATTGGGCGTATCCATGGTTTCACTTACTCTGGGAGGCTTCACAACCTCAGGCAGGTGCAGCGAGCTTTCCTCCAAAACCTCATGCAGGTAGAAGGGATGCCCTGCAAGAAAAAAGTCAAACATAACTTAACATTACATACTACTGGCATGGCTTCTAGTAGAGACTATCGTATATCGTGTCAGAACTCTTTAGCATTGGTTTGCTAAAGCTTGAAGACAGGAGTTATGTCTTTAATATTGATCACATTAATTGTGACTTTATCTTGGGATGTTGATAAATGAAATAATACAGTGAAAGCTTTATATTTACATTACCAACAGTTCATATTAAGTTCGTAAAAAATCCGCCATCAAATTATACTTTACTTTCAAAGAGTTTAAGCATTTAACCATCATCAGTCTTGTCTCTTCATAATGAATACGCAATATTAATTGATTTATTTTTATTTTAACCTTTTGAGTGGCAGTTTGTTTACAGTTTGTAAAGACACATTGTGTGTTTCGATTTTTAGCTTAGCTTAGCAAGAACATTTATTTTTGATGGATTTCAAGGGGAACTTTTTGTCATCAAGGGTCTGAGTCTCTGTATTTTGGCTACACAGTTTGTTATGGACTTATTGTAAGAGCTGCAATGCCCACAAAGTGCCTCGACAAGGGTAATTTAGAAATACATAGATAACTATTATTGCCTTACGGTTACTCTATATATAAGGATAACTATATAAAAGACTAAAATACCTTTATGTAAAGGGTACTACATACTCCACACACGGAAACAGTATCATTAACGTTAGTAGCCTACATGAGAGAACTTTACCATTGTCCTGGAGGTACTTCTTCAGTGTTCTGGCTGTACTGAAGGACAGGGTTGTGGGTTCTGTTTTTCCAAGTGTCTCCTCCAGTTCTTCCCTCAATCTCTGCGGCAGACATGAGTCAGTCTTCTCTAATAATTCCGCCACCTTATTTCTGAATGAATCCCCGACCACAAACGACGAAGCCATGGCTAAATCCACCTGACTGTGACCGGAAGACTGCTGTTAAGCTTCGCAACTGTCTAGAGAAATCTATCTTTTGTCAAGCTACTTCACAGTGAACATATACCTACTTGAAAGGACGTCAATACTATCGTTAACTGTATAAATTATTATACAATTAAGTTCGGCGTTTATCAGCTAATAACGCTAGCGAGAGATAAATATAAAACACAAGTAAGCAGCCATGTTGTTTCCCTTGTGACATGATGATGCATTCGATCATGTGACCAACTCATGGGTAAAGAACCGTTACTATAATTGCGCATTTTGTTTCAATGTGTAAAATTTCATTTAAAGTCTTTGTTAACTGTCAAATGTATCTTATGTTTTTTGACAAAATAATGTTTTATTCCATTATCAAACTCTAATGTTTCTCGCTGCACTACGTCTGAAATCCTCTCAGAGGTGCCTTCAGGGTCTGCTCACAAACTCGTCATGCCAAAACCGTGACGTCCCTTCTGTTTCTGATGGGCAATTATTTGAAAATAAAATATTGCTTTTATCGCCTTCTTGCTAAATGTTTGTTTTTGTATTTTTAGCATGCACAGCTCCGTCAAAAATACACAACGCTTGGTTTGGATTCAGTCCATCTATTCCTGTGGATGTGGAATTTCCCACAAAATTAACCTTAGAAAAAAACGACAACAATTGTTTCTATCTCGTCACCTTCAGTACCATCATGTCTTCAACGTGGATTTGGATTATTCGCCTAGTTTTATTTTTCAAATGGTGTCGAACATCATAGGCTACCAACCAACCAATCTGATAGGCTATACAATAAAGTGACTTAATATAAGTTATTCTAATTCACAGAATTACATTTGATTAATAATATGTTTATGTTTATTTATTATAGTGATTAAATATCAATATTTTGAAGGATATATTCGATACAAAATGTTAAAGGAATTGTTAAACGTCATTATTTAACGTCATTTATGAATGAATAACCTCTATTTCCTAATTGAAACAACATGCTTTTCCAAATATCATACTTTGACTGTAACAAGAAAGTCTCTTTTTGTAACAAGCATGTAATGATAACACCAAAAATACTGTCAGTTCAAAAAAGGACAAATAAATGCATGTGTCTCTGAAGTTTATATTTGTCCTAAATACGACTCTTTAGACGTCCCCTGAATGCAGCATGTAACCTGATGTAAATGCGTGTGTGTTGAGCGTGCCAGGTCTAGAAACATGGCGGCCTGCGCGTTACGCCGAGGCTTGCTGAGCACTGTCAGTAAATACAACAAGAAACACGCACACAGGATACTGAGTGTGGTGGACAGCAGCAGCGGGTCCGAGGCGTTCAGACCGCGGGTTCAATGCCGAGCATGCGGGCTGTCCGGCGGCTTTCAGCAGAAGAGGTTCATGTCGTCACGGTAAGAGTGTCCTCCTCTGTCAATGCTAACATGCTAAAGACTTTAGCTAAGCCCTTCAAGATGACACCGTAAAACAAACACTGGTCACGTTGTTGTTGAGGGGACACATTCCTCGAGACGGTGCCTACGTGGTGTGCAAACATGAGCTAACAATTAGCAGCGCAAAAAGGAGAAAATGCTGTTGTCCTCTGCTGTTCATTAGCTAGCAAGGTAACCAGCAAGCATGGATTGGGCAACACCTGATCTAACTGCCTGCAACCTGCTGAGTCAAAGCATGTTACATCCCTAGGTGCTGCCCACTGTTAGGAGTTAACACCATCTCATTGCATTAAGAACAATTAAGATGAGTGGCATTATGATGCAACGAACTGTTCATTATCAACAGAGGTATAGGAAGTACTCGGATCTTTATAGAAGCAATTCTTCATTGTAAAAATATAAGTAAAAGTCCTGCTTTCAAAATGGTACTCAAGTAGCCTACTCAAAGTACTCATTTTATAGTATGGCCCATATCAGATTTAACAATATAACATGTTTGTATTATAATTATTATTGCATAAATGTCAATGTTGCACTTGGTAAAGGTGGGGATTATTTAAATTACTTGATACCCTGCTGGGTAGCTTAACCTTTAATAATGCATACATACTGATTTGTTGGTTGATTTATAAATCCATACCGGCAAAGTAGCTTGTAACTACATTTGACTAATACAAAAAAGGTGGAGTAAAAAGTGCAAAATAGCATCCAAAATGTAGTAAGTAAAAGTATACATTAGCATAACGTGAAAATACTCAAGTGAAGTATAAGGACCTCACAATTGTACTTAAGTACAGTACTTGAGTACATGTACTTAGTTACATTCCACCACTGATAATCTACCATGACATACTACTCAAAGGCATTGTTTATGCAGGAAACTCTTACTATACTTTGTCTTGGTTTGATGTAGCGTTCAATCAGTGATTGTGTACATAGGCCTTGTCAGTGGTGGATAGTAACAAAGTACATTTACTCAAGAGCTGACTTACAATTTTGAGATACTTATACTTTACAAGAGTATTCACAGGTTATGCTTCTACTGCACCACATTTTAGAAGCCAATATTGTACTTTTTACTCCACTTCATTTATTTAGCTGTACGTTACTAGTTCATTTAGATTTAGATATTACAAAATACTAATATAAATTAAGTATTAAATGAACTTTGACATATATTTATAGGCTAAGATATCCAGTAGCAGGATATAAAGTTATTCAAATTTGCTCTACATTTACCAGCTTTTATAAAAAACACATCAATAATCATAATAGTAACCCCCTTACTCAAATATACTGTGTACGGTTCTGAAATGGGCCATTACGCATAAGGAATTTAGCTGATATTCCAAAATACTTTGTAACCCTAACAGAAACAAAAGAGCACAATTATTAAGATATGTCAATGTTCTCACTGTTTCACAGTATCAGATCTCTGTAGTGAAAAGACCCTGATGAAATATTCTTAAACACTAGCTGAGAAAGATATATATATATATATATTTACCTGCTGCCACTTATGCATCGACTCATCTGAATATCATTTAAGCTTTAATTTGATTGAAGTGTTGAACAACCAAGTCATTGATTGGACCGCGGCGTGACATCACACTGAGATTGGGGTTGTTGAACTTCCTGTCAGACTAAAACGGTAAATGGCCACAAATTGAGAAAAGGCTAGATCTTTGAGTTAAGGCGCTTGGCACTCATCTCCATTTGCATGATTGAAACGGACAAATCTAAAGGACACAAGGATGTGTGTTCTTTTAAAAGTTGTTATAATATGTACAAAATATAAATGAAGCTGAATTTGATCAATTGTATTTGTTCCAAGAGAAACTCTTAACAGTCAGATTTCCAGATACAACAAGAGTTTTCAGACTTGGTACTATCATTAGTTACATGGGGGCTGTTGCGATGACTAAACACGGACTCTTCTGAGGAGAAATTGCAAAGGCAACTTAAAAAAACGAGTATTTCAAAAAGAAAAGGTTTTAATCTCTTCAAAATGTGTTTCCTCCTGGTTCAGTGCTCTAACTCCAAGTCGATTTTGATGAAATGATCAGCTAAACGAAATGTAGTGTTATAATTGAGTATTTTAGGCCAAACTGTTGCAAACAAATATTATTTCTGACCGCTCCTATTTGTTGTGTGAAGCCGAAGCATTGTCTCAAAGGCTGTGATTTAGTGCAGTGAGAAACCAGTTGGTCCTTCTTGTTTCTGAAGCTGCCTCCACTTAACTAAACAGAAACAAAGAGCTTTAAGAAACTTGGTCAGATAATGACAGAAAGCTGTGTATTTGTGAAATATAGCTCCGTGAAAGGAAGTTAAGGTGGGTGTACACACAGCCCCCTCTAAGTTTGAAATATCTGAACGGATTCATCACCAGCTCTCACTTGAGTGTATGTAACCTGTGTAAACAAAACTCCTGTCTTATTGCCATGCCAACCTTTCTCTGACATGATGACAGCTCTGTGGCACACTGACCTGGCTTCATCCTCACGTACAATAGGAAAAGGATGAAGTGAAATGGATGGTTCCTGTGTTTACTGAGAGCACTTGGCTAATTACCAGGGCAGGGGTCGCTTTGGGCTGAGGGTTTGCAATGGGTTAGCTATATTTAGATCTGGTTATCTCTGCTCAAACAGTGTATTGATAGATTGTTGAAGAGACAGAACAGAAGTTTGCAAAGTGGAATGACTGCTTTTACATTTGCATCATATATTGATATCTACTAGTACATAGTGTTTTCTATTTCAACTCAAATAATGAAATTAGTGCTGTCAAACGATAATTTTGTTTCACTTTAATCACAGTAATAATCTATGAGTCAGGATTCATCACACTTTTAAAATAGTAATAATTACTTTTTTTTGGGGGGGGGGATACAACTAATAAACGTATGGTGTTGTTATACGGAAATACATGAGAACTACTTCTGAATTATTGGACTTAAGTCCGTCAATATCCTGACGCGTCGCTAAAGCACTCGAGTCGACATTGAAGGGTGATCTATTTCATTTAGAAAATTCCACTTTTTTAAAACCAACATGGCTCACTTCAAAATGTTGTTTCAAAACAAAACCCATCATCACTTCTGGCTTTATGATATGACGTAAAATGATTTGCTACCACCATTTTTCCATTGTGATGTTTGTTTAAACAGACATTGAAGTGTCATCTGTTTGACTTAAATAAATTGTTAAAGCCGTAGTTATGGAGAGCTGCTGCGATTTATAATGTGCACAACACAGTGCGTATGCTGGAATCCTGCTCACACTTTCAAACTGCAAGCACTAGTTTGTGCCAGTTCCTCTACTTTTTGGGCGTTTTCTCTGCCATGCATTTCATGGTAAACATCTCCGCTGGAACGACGGCAGGAAGTTGGGGTCAAACTTTGTAATCTGATCAAGTTGCGTATTTTTTTTTTAGCATATTAAAGTTTCCAGAATATTCCCAAGCCTTAAAGTTGACAGCCCTCAATTAAATACATTTCATGTGAAACACATTTAAATTAGGGTTTGTTTTAAGTCCAAACACGATTTTTTGATTGCTATAATTCTGATATTTCTTATGTCAAACAAAGCACCCCCCTTATCTCAGATGTCTCTATTCAGTGCAATGGATACGAGTCATAGCATCTCTTCAGGGCAGCACATAGTGTTACTTGGCATCCTATTAATAGACACGTGTGTGTATATATATATAAGCAGATATAATGCCACATTCAAGACATGTTGGAAGCGCTTATCAGAAGAAATGCATGAATGAATTATCTCTCAGTCCCTAAGATATTTGGCTTTATTACCAACAATGTCCCTCTTTCACATATTTAGAATCCTGAGAAAATAACTTGGTGTACATGATTTCATTATGTGACATCATCACATCTATGTTGCGTATCTTTAAAAGTATAAATGCCCGGAAGAAGCTCCGTTAGACCAACCTGTTTTTATCAAGACTTTTACCCGTAGGAGTTATTTTTTAAAGAAGTCATCATTCATCATTTAAAGAAAGCACAGTATTGAACATATTTTAAAAACATCTGCTTTGCAATTGTTGTAATTTAACATGATTGGCTGTTTCCAAATATCATCTCCATCTACATTGTCGGATATGTAATGGTAGGCTGAAGAATCAACGCAAAGCTACTGATTGTCCTTAACACGAGACAATTGGTTTACAAACAAACAAACTGTTTTGATTTAAGTTGGACTTGAAACATATTTTTCATAGTCAAATCAGGTTACCTTGTGATTATTTTTGCTCAATACACCCATGATAAGAAAATAACCTGAGACCAACCTACTGTGTGATTTAATCCCACAAATATCCACCTCATTAATCCCCCCTCTTCATCTCCGTTGTAAAGATTAGCTTTGCAGGGAGCACAGAAGTATGCGTGTTATTTATTAGAAGTGACCAGCTGTTGTTGTCAGTGGTGATATTATAATATATATATATATAAGTTTAGTGTGTGTGTGTGTGTGAGGCTGCAGGCAAGAACATTGAGATTAGGACAAATTATATTCTTCTTGTTGATATCTGCAAAGTCGAGGTGTTTTATTCAATCCTGTCAAAGTTGTGATTGAGATTACGACTGAAGGGCGGGGGGGGGGGCGGGGTGTGATGGGAGGATGCAGCAGGATTTTCTAAAGGATGAATGTAAATCGTCTCTATAGGAGGGGAAATCCTGACGCCTATTCTCTTCAGAACTGAATTCCCTGCCGAAGCTCCTCGGGGATTTATGGACTGTTTGTGTTTGTCCACAGGAAGTTGTTTTGATCAAAGTCCTCTTGTTTTGCTTATGTTAGTGTTTGTGGTCTTGTGTTCGGAGGTGGGTTTTAAACTAGTGCTGTCTATCAATAAAACAATTTCTATCATGTTAGTCACACTACTAGTATTCACTATTTTTGGTGGGAGATACATCTAATGCACGTGTGGTGTGTTAATAAAGAAATGCATGAAAAACAAGTCAGAGGTTTTTGACTTTTTAATATCATGAAGTCCCACAATCTTCCGACACTTGGCTAAAGCAACGACAAAGCCGCTGTCATCGTTATATCGGTCTTATGCCTCATCACATGGTAAGCTATATAATGCGTGTTATTGAGTTTCAGTTTCCTAAATGAGCTGATGCCAAATTCAGAAAAAGTTCAGAGAAGGCCTTAGGTTATAAAAACAGTTAACCTTTGTTAGTTTACTGCTCCTAAGGATGTCATGAGATGATGACGTTTAAACATATACAAGTATAGCTTTCAGAGAGAAAAATATGTGACATTTGTGTGGTAGGCTGCATGATAAAATGTGTGTGTGTGTTCATTGCAGTGGCTATATATGCTGTATGATTGTTGCTACTGACGGGGGGGCATTTCCGCGATGAGGAGTGATGTACTCCCCATTATTGTTTGGTTAGTTGCAACAACTAAATAATAATTACTGATCAGCTATATCTGTGTTTGTGTTTTGATTCCTCTCCGTTTCATTCTTTCCTGTTCTGAGTGCTAAATCGCCACAACATCATCGAGAGCCGCTGCGACCCCCCCCTCTGTAAAATGTGCGCTACGCTTTCTTTGCCTTTTCACGGCCGTGCAGCTCATTGTAAACATCCGCCTTGGAGTTACGGGTCAACTTTGGGTCAAACGTTCGAATGTGAATAAATTGCGTTATTTAATTAGTTTAGCACGTTAAGGTTTGCAGATGAATCACCAGTGTTAACGGGTTAAAACACCCTTGAATGCACACACAGGGTTCAGTGTGTAATGGTGTTGCCCGTGTTTGGCAGGAGCAGGCCTGAAGGGAAGATCCTGGAGACGGTGGGAATGTTTGAGGCTGTGAAGCAGCACGGAAAATATGAAACGGGACAGGTGAGTCACTTCCAGTCACAAAACAAACACAACATCACCAATTGGATAGCTCTTATCAGACCTCCTTTTGAATAATACTGTATTATCCTATGTTTTCTGGTCTGTTTTTAAGTTTTGACACAACATTAAATTAGTTTTGTTATGATAGCACATTGATGTGATCCTGTCAAGTGACTGTAATCCCATCTACTTTCTTTTATTAAGCCCTCTGCAGATGTCATCTCACAGCAACTCATCCAATGTGTGCTTGTTGTTCTCTCCTCAGCTGTTTCTCCACAGTGTGTTTGGCTACAGAGGCATCGTCCTGTTCCCCTGGCACGCCCGCCTCTACGACAGAGACATCACCCCTCCCATGTCTGAAAGGTAAACCTCCATTTCTGGCTTTAGACTACACCGAACAGTCCTCATTGGCTTGTTTAACGGAGATCTTTTTCTATCTCTTACTTTCTCCCCTCAGTAAACCTGACCCTCCGGGTGCACACGGCTCCAAGGAGGTGAAGGGGAAGACTCACACATACTACCAGGTCCTGATTGACACCAGGGACTGCCCTCATATAGTAAGTCACTATACACAGGGGTGCACATAACTGGTACGCATGCGCGGCAACAATCTGAAATGCGTACCGTCTCTTGTGTCACAAAGCGCTTGCGTACCGACGTACTTGTGAAGCTTTTCCAGAAGGCGGTTAGATCATCGGACGACAGAGTCGGTCTCTGTGTGCACAGACGGGGCTGCTGTTAACGTCGGTCTGTACAACGGAATTGTACCAAAACTACGCCAACCGGCCCCCCCCCCCCCCCCCCCCACTCCACTGGAGAACTCCGCTAAACCAGCTGATCACAACGTTCACGCTCTGTGGTCACAAAGTACTCCACTAGCACCCCCCCCCCGCCCGTCTTTTCATTTTATCGCTCGAAGTGGAGTTGAAAGAGATGAATTTTATGTAAGATATGTAAGCTTTCTGCTGTCCTGATGTCAATGGGGAGCACTTTTTGACCATGAAGTGCAATGAGTGTTAATGCTCGAGGGAGACAAAGCTAGAACAGTGTGAGAATCTAGCTCTGGTTGTCCTGTCAGCAGTGTGTCTCTGTGTGTTCGACAGTCTCAGAGGTCCCAGACGGAGGCAGTGACGTTTCTGGCAAACCATGACGACAGCAGAGCCCTGTACGCTATCCCAGGTATGCACAGTGTTCAGGACATGGCGCTTCAATGATACATTACAGAGGTTCTGTCAGGTTAAATGCTTTCAGCAGACCTAATTAAACACTCATTCTACCACCACACCACTTTCCATTGTCAAATGTCCCTTTGAAGATTCAAGTATTTAACACCCACTCTTAACGTTTTTATGAATTAGATCCACTACAGCAGTGTTTTAAAGCTAGATGGCCTATTACTGCTGTTATTTCATTTATTCAAAACAATGATGAAGGACATAGTTGAGCTTTCATTTAAAAACGATGATGTGTGAACTGAATTAAACAGAGCGCACAAGACGAGATTGCCTTCTAGGTTACCATATGTGCTCGCACCATTACATGCACATGGTCAACATTACAACCATTACACTCTAACGAGAACAATGAGGGTAAAACACCAATCTGTTTTCACAAATACTCCCTAGTCTAGCTTAGCTGAAAACACCAATACTGTCATTAGTGAGTTGTTCACTACGGAGTCTGCTCTGCTGGACATGTCGCCCAAATCATATCACTGTTGTATATCCCATTTCCAACAGTTTTGAATGGGGCATTCATGATGAACAATACCAATAAAAAGCTATTTCTGAGGAAATAGTCCAGCTCAGTTTATAAAGAGGATTCAATATTTTATTTATTTTTTCGTTTTCTTGTATTGTGTTGTATAGGATTTTTCTGTGCATAAAGGCTTACATCTCTGTATTCCCTTCAGAGGGAGTTTCTCTCCCCCTTTGAGGCATTCGTTGCTCTCCGTCTCGTGACCGTGTGTGTGTTTCTGTCATCAGGTCTGGACTATGTGAGCCATGAAGACATCCTGCCCTATAACTCTACGGAGCAGATCCCCATCCAGCACGAGCTGTTTGAGCGCTTCCTCATGTTCAACCCTGCCAAAGGTACACTCTCTTCTGGAGCGGCCACATCATTCTTCACACACCTTTTACAATGCAGAGTCTCACTTTAGTCTCGTTAACGAATGTCATTGCTATTAATCGTAGTCATAGTATTTTATTCTAAGTTAAATATTGTAGATCTTTAAGCAGTTGATGTCTGTTTAGTTATTATTCTTTTTTTTCAAAGCCATTAAAGCAATATTTTACCCACAAAACGACCATTTGAATATCAATGACTTACCCTGTGATACCTTGAATTAATTAAGACAATGTTGTTATTTCTGCATGAATTCAAAAAGGATAAGTGTTCAATATGAATGGAAGTAAATGAGAGCTTAGTTAAACAGAAGCAAAGCTATGCATAGTTTGTAAAATGATGTATTGATATTGTTTTGCTGCAGTTCACACAGCCCCTATTAATTCAATTCCTAAGAACTTAATGTGTTTTTGGATCCTTGTTCACTGTCAAGCCCAACCAGAAACATTTTCTAAGCAAATACATGTATCGCGTTGTGAGTTTTGATATACAAATGGTCCTTTTGTGGGTGAAATGTTCACTAAATAGCTATGATGGTTGGCTGTCTAGTGTTTTACAAGCCAATATCGAATGAATGTATTTCCCTGATACAATGAGTCATATTTAGTTTCACTTCTGGTTCGGATCTGACCATTGACATTTACCGTTTACGTGGTCGATGTAACAAAAAACAGTATTGTGAGTAAACATGTGCTTTGTCCTGTAGCTCCACCATTTACACCCAGAGACACCCTGAAGGCGTGGCAGGAGAAGAACCACCCCTGGCTGGAGCTGTCAGACGTCCACAGGGAGACCACGGAGAACATCCGGGTCACCGTCATCCCCTTCTACATGGGCATGAGGGTAAATGACCAAACAGCATCTAAGTTCAGAGATATGAAGCTGCTGCAAACACAGCCTGTAGCACACTAGCTCGAGTATTAGCCACATCGCACTGACCTAAATGTAGGTCTGCAAATCGAGACTATGGCTGTGACTCTTGCTGTTTTCTGTTTTGGTTGGTTCTGTTAATGCTAATCTATATTCTCTCTGATTCTCAGGAGGCCCAGAACTCCCATGTATACTGGGTGAGTAGCAGATGTTTCTCTTCTGTGGGCAATATGTAGTCACACCAGCTACAAGCACTGCTTTATTCCACCTTAGTCTGCATACTCAGTACTCTGACACTTGTGTGTGTTGTCTCCCTGCAGTGGCGGTACTGTATCCGTCTTGAGAACATGGGCGCCGAGGTGGTCCAGCTGAGAGAGAGGCACTGGAGGATCTTCAGCCTCTCAGGAACCCTGGAGACCGTCAGAGGACGAGGAGTCGTAGGGAGGGTCAGTACACACACACGCACACACACACACACACACACACACACAGTGTATCAGAGTTCTAGACCATCAGGAGAAGTGTCAGTTTACACCGTTTTACATCCACAGCAGCAACAGCCAAAGATGGGGGGCCTTGTTTTTTCAAATGGCCCCTATGTCCTATTGTGGAGAATGCGATGTCACAGGAGGGTGGGGAGATAACTTTGTTTCAAATTGGGAACAAACATCCTCAGTCACTCAACAATGAACTGAATTTGGTGGTCAAAGGTCAAGATCTCGGTGACTTCATAAAACACATTTTTGGCCAACAAACGCAAATGAATGCGCTAATTATGGCCATTGTAAACAAATGATGACACAATTATATTATATTATATTTGTTATCTTCTTAACATCTTCATACCAGGTTTTCAGTTTCTTGTAAGATGTGAATGTCCTGGAAAATGTGAGCAATTCTGGTCAAATATGATCTGTGTAGTTATTGAGCTTTTTAAAGGCAGACTATCTAAATAATGACATCATAAAGCCATGCACATTCATAATACTTTCTGTTTGCAGAGCTGCTACGCTACCAACACAATCAATACAACTGGCTTAAGGGCCTAAAAACGCAGCCAAAGGAGTCATTTAAATTTTACCGGATTTTTACTGGTACTGACTTTAAATATCCTATCTTTAACGTTAACAATACTGTTAAAAAAGTGTTAGTTTTGTCCCTAATGCGTACTAAAAACTACTCCTAGGAAGTCCAGATAATTATACAATACATTTGTTATCAGACGTCAATCCAACTACATCTTTGAACATTTTTTTCTTAAGATTTGTATGACCTAACACCTTCAATTTATTGTTTTTTTCTAGCTGTGAGCAGCTTCTCCCTCTCCATTATAGGACAAAAGTGCGCATCAACAATGATTTGTGTAACCTTGTCATTTTGTTCTTGTGTGTTTGTGTGTGTGCTGTAACAGGAGCCGGTGTTGTCAAAAGAACAGCCGGCCTTTCAGTACAGCAGCCATGTGTCTCTACAAGCCCCCAGCGGACATATGTGGTGAGTTTGCTCCGTCTTGCATCACTCAGCTGTTAAATAAATCACATCACTGCTTCATATGCTGCTGTTTCATATTCACCTTCAAAGGCTTAACATAACTTGAAATATGCTCGTACATATGTCTGAAACTAATTCATGCTTTACTCTGTTATTTATGTTTAGGGGGACGTTTCGTATTGAAAGAACCGACGGCTCTCACTTCGATGTACGCATTCCCCCCTTCTCCCTGGAGAGCAACAAAGACGACAAAGCGCCCCCCGCTGGCTACACGTTCTAACTCCCCGTAGTCCCCCCCCCCCCCCCCGCCTGTGAGGCCCTGACACTCCGTCAGTCCTGGTCCTCTCTAGGTTGTCTGGGTTTGCCCTTCCCTCTGTAACACTGCCTCAGCCTCTAGCAAAAGACTAGCGTGAGTCAGTTATGCAAAGGACAATTATAATTGTCTACATCATCAACAAAGGCACGTCTTTCCCTTTTACTGTGAGAGTGCATCAAACAGCAATATGTCATTAGGTTAATCGTATAGAGTGGTGCAGTGATGGCATATTTGTGTAGGTCAACCTGAAAGTTAGCATCACAAGGGCTGCCTCGACAGAAAGCAATGGGATGTTCAATATGTATGGAGGAAAATAAGCTTTGTGGCCAACACGCGTTTAATGATACTGAACAGCTAGAAGATACGGACATTCGCAAGTTGGGTGTTTACTGACATGTTTTATGTCGTAGGACAAAACACGGACCTTATTTCAGGCTTCTAACCAAAAACATGTTTAAAACCCAATGATTTTGAGACAAGGGAACCTGAAATGGTTCTAAAATAATTTCCGGATTTTAGAACTCATGACTGCGCCACTTTGTATGATATAGAAGATAAATCTTCACTGTGTGTTTAAAGAGACATGCAGTCAAGTGGAACAGTGCTGGGAGGTTGATTTGTTGTTGCCAAGCTGAGCTGGACACTTTGAGTATCTGACAGCTGAACATCTTCGCAGGTTGGTTTCATTTCCTGCTGAGCTCTGAAAAGAGAAACAGCTCCCACTGAGCTTCACACCGAGGCCTCAGTAGGACACTTTTAAGTGAACATTAAGCCATCACTTTAGCTACATGTTACAAACTACTCTATGATACCTTCTGTTTGAATTTAGGATAACATGTCGCATTACTTTGATTTTGGACCCGATTTTACGTTCATGTTTTTAATCAAGCCTGGTCACAGTTCAGTGGTGTCAGAGCTGTGTGGGCTGCTGATGGAAGGGAAATCGGATGAAATTCTGGTCTGCTTTTAGTGCTGAAGTTACAGTGTCTGACAACATTATAGCGCAGCGGATGGAATTAGGGTTTGACACTCGTCAACAGAAAATACGATTTATTTTTCGCTTTCTCAATTGCGCTGTCTCAGAAATGCTCTTGTATATTTTCTGAGTCGTACATTTTGATGAACATTATAAAAAAAAATCTGTAAATATTACAGATCATCTTTATTTTTAGTCTGCATCATTTAGATTTTGTTGATCTGTGATTCTCTTGATCGGTGCTTCAAAAACTGGGATTTCCATCCGCATGCGATCCAATGGTGTCAAAGATCAAACTGAGTGAACTGTATGTGTTGGCAGCCAAAAAAGAATCCCTTGTTTGCCGGAGCGTTAAACTGAGTTCTTGTGTTAGAATAACAAATGCAGCACACCTTTATTAAAAAAAGAATGAAGTTTTAACTCGTGAACACCTCTTTGGTTAAAGCCTATTGTTTGTGTTTGGATCTGTGACACGGACAGTTCTCAGCCTGGATTTTCTCCCTGGTAAAGTGAGCAAAGAAAGCTAACAATTCGTTTTGCTAAGTGATTTGAGGTAACTATGATGGTTGAAATACTACTGTAAATAAAGATGTAAGTAAAGGCATAACAAATAAATGATACCTTTTGAAAAGCCCATGTTGACATTTCTTGTTCGTCTCAAGGCCAATACAGTTGATATGAGAGAAGAAAGAAAAAAATCTTAATCTGTTAAATGATCTTCAATCATAAAAAAAATCGACTTCCTTTCTCATACACAGTAGTCCTACTACTAATATTACTACTACATGAAGATTGTTGTTTTAAAATGATTTAGTTTATGAACTTCAAACGGCCACCACCAGAGGTCAGTGCAATCGTTCCTTTATTTTTCTGTCTACATCATACTGTAAATCAGAGATGTACATGCATGTGATCAGACGGCATTGAATCATGCTGATAACATGAACATAACTCCATACTTCCTTTGTAGAATGGAATAGTTTATATGC
The DNA here is from genome assembly GCA_943591055.1 of Gobionotothen gibberifrons. Lineage (NCBI taxonomy): Eukaryota > Metazoa > Chordata > Actinopteri > Perciformes > Nototheniidae > Gobionotothen > Gobionotothen gibberifrons. Next base: position 216,712 of record CALSBZ010042505.1, on the reverse strand, counting down.
TTTCTTTCAGTTTATCTGAACATCTTATTTAAAATGTCACTTGCACTTAATGGTGAGGTAAAACTACAATTCTTGCATAAAAAAAGAAAATCTCCATTCTATTCTAGTTCATGCTAAAGGAAAATAAGAGTAGGCCGAACATAGTGTCTTGTATTTTCTATGCAAAAAGCCAAACTCGATATGAAAATCTATCTTTTAAATATTGCTATGTTGTCTATGACGGAGACCAAATCATTTACAAACATTTACAAATTAATAGTGTTCTCTGCGATATAATACATTCGACACTACTTCGCATATTTGAACTAGCCTATTTTTAAGTTGTAGGCCTATTTAACAAAGGTATTTTCAGTAGGCTACTGTTATGAAGGTACATAATCCAAAGGTCATATGTGTCAGGATTTACCCTCGCCACTATGCTAGCCAGCCACATTGCACAATTAGTTTATTCGATAATAAAACAACAACATTGTCTAATAAACTATAGGCATATGCCGATTAACTAGAAGACCATAAAGGATATAACAACGTATGAGTCATCTTGAACCAAAACTGCCAACGTATGGAAAGCAGCAACGCTACATTAAAGTGACGCATTAATTAATGAAAATTGGCACAGCCGGACAAGAAGTGTCGTGTCTCGAGCTGAAACTGCAAACTTGGCGATGTGCTCGTGCTCCTGCCCAGCCCTACCCATTACTCTGCGAGGAGGGTGGACTTGTGCTCATGTGCACTCTCCGCGCGCCCCCCACTCAGTTGAACAGAGGGTGCGATACATAATTCAGTCCCAGCGAGGGAACACCAGCCCGGCCTGTCAGCCCGCGGAGCCGCAGCCTGTGTCGAACTGAGACGCCAGTGCGGCTGCTTCCTGCTCCGGAGCGGATGGAGACTCAACCTTGGAGAAGGACGAATGCGGGGTTTGTTTCAGCCTATGCGTGCCTTTCCAGCTGCGGAAGGACAGGGCAGAGCGAGCAGCAGACAGTCAGCGGTGAGACGTAAACATTGCCATGCCCTGCTGCATGCACCACCTTCTGCAATCCGTCTCCTCCTTGTCCTCCGAGCTACTGTTGACAGAAAACAGCAGAGAAGAGTAGGAAAATAACCCTGCTGCCGAAGGTACATTATTTTAGAGATGTGGTGAAGTTGCGTGTGGGATAGGAGGCTGCAGCCGTCTGCACTGAAGGCATCCCGCATCCTGAGTGCTGTGTCCGTGTTTTGCGGCCATGCTGCAGGCAGCATCCTCCGAGCTGTTCCCGACCTGAGCTGCTCTCTCTGGGATTTACAAGTTCCTGAAAGCAGACTACTTGCTCCAATTCCTAATGTTATGGAGTAGTATTTTGTATTCTTGGACTTTTCCTTCCTCTTTGTTACACAGAACATTGTTCCTTCGCAGTTTGGAATTGTATTACTCACAGTTAGCCCCAAACTGCCGAAACATATGATGATCTGCAGGCTTTTTGAGTGTCTTACCATTACTCAAACCTGCCTCGGCATGACTTCTTGGTAGGACTGGTCTTGTTATTTTCACAGTTCACATTAAACGCAACACCATGGGTGCCAAGCAGGCCAAAGGCCAGGAGCCCGGAGGACCGAGCCCTCAGCACAGCTGGAAGCGGACCCCCACCAGGGAGCGGGGGGACATCCTGGCCTCCCTCATGCTGAAGTCAGGGGACCGGCTGGGGCGTGGAGGGACGCCACCGCCTTACCAGCGCCGCATCGGCATGATCCAGGAGATGATGCTGATGGCCAAGCAGGGCAAGCAGGACGAGGCCACGGAGATGCTCAAGACACTCCGACAGGTGTGTGTTTACGTGTGTGTGTTGGAGAGGGAGTAAAGCTCTCAAGGGTCACAAGTTCACATTTCTAGCTCAAGAGAACATCATCCGTACATTCCTGTTCTATTCCAATGGATATACATCTGTAGTTAAGATGGTAGAACTCAAAGAACAGCCCTATAAATAAGAATATGCCATTGGTTTAGTCTACGGCTGGTCAAGGCAGACCATCCAACTTGAGTGTACAAGGAGCAGGCGTGTGTAAGGGTTAAAGGTTTGTAAAAAACTTCAGTGAAGGTAGGTAGACGGTGTCTAACGAGCGTAGGCATTTAGAAGATGCATTCATACTAACACCTTTACTATAGTCTCGCAAAGACATAAAGGTTGCATTGAAGTCTTTTTCTGCCTTCGCAAAATAACCATGACTTGTTTTAAGTAGAAATGTTATTGGCGTTCTTTCTTTCTCCTGCCTCTATTCGTGTGTATAAGCATGTTGTCATCACTGGGGCTGAAACAGAAGCCAGGCTCAGACGCGGACACTGACTAAACTGATCGATTGGCTGCGTACATTACTGATGAATTCAGCCCCCTGGCTCGACCTGTTGAGCTGTGCCTGGCTCCGCTGCACTGGCAGTGGCACAGTGTGGACACAGCTACAATGTATTACCTCTTTCCGTCTTTCAAGAGGTTTGCAGTGTTACTAGTCTGGCTGGCTGCTGTTGTTGCTACAGACAGAAGCCAAAGTAAAGCACAGACTGAAAGTAGAGACTGAAAGACTCTAGTGTGGGTAAAAACAAAAAGAGAAGCAGGAGAAGGAGAAGGAAACATCCCACCAGTTGAATTGGAGGATCTGGAGAGCTGTTAAGAAAGGGAAGGATCTAGGCTCAAAAGGAGGGAGTTAATCTAATACATGTTTATCATTGAAGAGAAGGGAGAAACCGAGATATAAGCTCTCATCCTTGAAGACAGCACTGCACATAATCCATATGCTGCCACGTTTATCCCTCTATGACTCACAGGGAACAGAGCCTCACGTTTAAACACACACACACACACACACACATTGCTTCCACAGTTTATTGTGGGAGATTTGGATCAGCACCTTTCTATTGTTCTTTACAGCTTCAATGGCCAACAGTAAAGCAAATCAAACAGGCAAAAGGATCATGGATTCCTCCTCATGCGTCATCGCTGTGACCGGGGCATTAACTTCTCTGACGCTGCTTCATTAAGCTATGATACCCCAGAGGAGGAGAGTCTCAGTCTCCTGTCTGACTGTGAGGCACAACCACACAGCGGGGTGCTGATGAGGGTCCCTCACAATAAGCACTGATTCTGTGATGATTACTGTGAGATACATGCTAGTTAAAACTGGCCTCAATCTGATTATGAAAAATGAAGGTGCTGAAAAAAATTATGAATCATGAGGTGATCAACAGAGAGAGTGAGACTATTTGATGTAAATGCCAAACATCCCCTGGATTTAGCTTCAGTGTGAGCATTGTTTTGACTGTTGATCAGATTTGTTTTCCCCGAAGAAGACCGGAAATAGGGATGGCCAATTCATTTTTTTTCGATTGAGCATTTTATTAGGGCTGTCCTGCAAAGATCTTTCTAGTCGACCAATAGTCGTCAATTCAGGCGATTATTCGACTAATCCAGCACGTTTGTGATAAGCTATCATTAGGGCCAGAGCACGAATGTGCTAGGACCCGACGGCGTCCTAGCACGAAGTGCGAGGAAACCTATTGTTATTGGAGGAATTCTTCTTATTTTTCTGCTGGCGTTTCCTGTTTTTGAGGTCTTTAGGATGCTTAAAAAGTTGTATAATTTTGCACAGATTCTAGAATCGGTGAAAACTACAATATTCTGCACTCAATTTGTTCAAATTGTCCAGCATGCTCTCTAGCGCCACCTATGGCCATTTCCATTTTTGGAAAGATGTACAAAGTCGCACCGTAACTCCGAATGACCTGAAATGTTGCACACTTATTCGGGTGGACCTGCTCTACATATAATCTCCTCGAACCCCTAAGCTCCGCCTACTTATTATTATTTTTAATTAGCATAATTTAAAAAACAGTTAAATATTCACTTAAATTTCAAATTTTTGTTTTTCAACACCAAACTTGGTATACAGCATCGCTGGACGGTCAGACACATTATCGTAGCATGTTCAGTCGATAAATGTGGCCGTCATTACTCTAAATGTGTTCGCAAAAAGGCGGGGCTTAGATATAAATACTCATAATTCATCAACAATGTATCCAAAAAACACACATTTTGGTGGTAAGGTTCAATCTGTATTGGAGAATAAGCACACAAAGTAATTTTCATTTTGGACTATAGGGGGCGCCAAAAACATGACAAATGTATAATTCAAGAACTGATGGACGAAAGAAAAAAAAAAAAAGTTTAGCCATACTCTGGGGATGAATATGAGCTTATATTTAAAGTGTCGCAACGAATGACAAATGTGGGCGTGGCCTGTACTTATTTCTTTATGAAGATGAGCTAAAATGTGCATCGGAATGCAAAACTTGGTACACACGTCAAAGCCCGCGACCTTTTCGAGAATGTAAAAATAAAACGTATTTTTTCAAAAAAACTGCTCACTAGCGCCCCCTATTGTGTGGTAGTCACATATAGTTTCTCAGAAATTCACGAATTTTGGCACAGACATTCCTCATGGAATTGCGGACATATTTCAAATTGCCTTCCATTAGCCCCGCCCCCGAGAAAGTCGGCCATTTTGAAAAATGTGCGTTTTCCAGCCATTTTAAGCACATTCTTGCGAACTCCTCCTAGGCGAAAGATCGGAAAAATTCCAATCCAGGACACGTTCAGCCCATATCCAATGTGATGCTAAATTGCGAAGGAATAATTGATCGCTCAAACGCTGACCTCGTAAGCGAACGGAGAATTTTCCATTTTTGACGATTTACATGTCGCAGACTACTCCAAACTACTCGGATATGGTTTTCCCCATATTTACGAAACGCTGTATACACATTGCTCTTATCATTGCGGACATATTTCAAATTTGCTTTTATTAGCCCCGCCCTCCAGAAAGTCGGCCATTTTGAAAAATGTGCGTTTTTCATGCATTTTAAGGACATTTCTGTGAACTCCTCATAGGGGAATGATCGAAAAAATTCCAATCCAGGACACGTTCAGCCCATATCCAATGTGATGCTAAATTGCGAAGGAATAGTCGATCGCTTCAACATGGAGCTCGTAAGCTAACGGAGAATGTACCATTTTTCACCATTTATATGTCAGATACTACCTTAAGCTACTGAGACCCGCCTGTCTGCCAGGCACACAAACACAAACACAAACACACACACACACACACACACACACACACACACACACACACACACACACAACCACACCTACACAATGTACAACACACACATAACAACATATCGCTACCTGGTTGATGCAGGAAAAATGGTACCAACACAACTGGCGCACATGCCTAAGATTTCCTGGTCAGAAACAAAGGAACGCAAAGTCAGGTAAACAATTTAGAGGGATGACAAACGGCTCATTTCGGAGGACTTGGGGGGGGGGGGACCAGCGACCCTCCCCGACACGCGCACGGACGCGAGGGCCCGCTCATCACTGCGCGAACAAGTGCGACCACAGTTTTAATTAAAACTGCGGTCGCACTTGACGCGCGCACGGACGCGAGGGCCCGCTCATCACTGCGCGCACAAGTGCGACCGCAGTTTTAATTATTAATATTATTGATACATTTTTTCTCCCAAAATGGTTTCAGTTTCAAGGGCTGACGTTGTTATAACATCATGGTATCTTGTGCTAATATAACATATAAAATAAAACTGTAATAATGAACCTTTGAAATATAAATATAATATAAATGAAATGTTACACGTAGAAAGCGCATGAGTCACAGCGGACGGACGGAGAGGTCCGCCTGCCTACATTCTTTATGTGTTTCAGAACAATCAGCGAAGACACACGGAACATTTAGTTCATTTATTCTATAATTCATATCTTAATATAACAACCCTTTAAATATTACACAAACGGAATCACTGAAAATCTGAGTGTTGCCAAAAATACCTCCTCGCATCACGTCCTCATCATGAAATGAAAACTTTAATTGATGTTTTTCTTAGGTCAGAATTATAATAAAGTATAGGTCTATATATGTTGATACAAGCTTAGGTTACTGCCTGAGTCACTACTGCTGTTTTCCTCCGATTATGAGAATAATCAGAAGTTGTCTGGGATAATTAAGGATTTCCTGCCCGACAAAATTAACTTAATGACCAGGCACAGCTCTGAATGAAGTGTGAGGGTTTTCTGACTGACGCGTCAAAGCACACGCAGCGCATGGATGGAGTTTTTATTTTTTACTAAAAGAGTAATAACAAATTATCCGACTAAGACTGTTTTAGCCGACTAATTGGGGACAGCCCTTCATTTTACCACTCCCGGTTCCCTCGTCGCGAGTAATACCTCATTCACACCAACGCAACTCCGGTTCAAGCTCCGTGCTAGAGCTTTTCAGGTTCAGAAACGGTTCTTCGGTTTAGCTCCGGCTCTTTTCACACAGCCCAGAGTCCGACTGGGGCTGCGTCATTGCGTCATCGTTTGCGTCATGACGTAACCGTTTGCGTGCCTGCTTCATAAAGCCAAACCGCGCGGAAACCCCTCACAGCTCACACCGACAACAACAACAATGGCCGATTGTGCTCCAGCTTCCTCTGTACCTCTTCGGAAGACCAGATTCCCAGTAGGTAGCTGGTCTCTTCAGTGGACCACTGCTGCTTGTTAAGTTTCTCCATCGTTGTGTACAAACTGGATAAAACGCCGGCTTTTTGTTGTTGTTCAGGAGTTGATCCTGCCCCTGCCCCCACCTCGGCGTAAGCGTGACGTATGCGGTGCTTTTGCTCTAGTCGGACAATTTGTTGGTGCTTGAAACTAACCGGATTCCGGAGCTAAGAGGCTGCTCCGCTGCGGTGTGAAGAGGAAAACCCGGTGCTTTTCAAGCTCCAGCTCCGAACCGGCCCTGAAACACCGTTGGTGTGAATGAGGTAGTGTTTTTTTTTAACGTGTTTTTGGTTTGAAGACTGAAATAATATCTGTGGTTTAAAAGATGTTCACATTTTGTTCCCCGACAGAAAATACGCTACTGTTTACCCCACTTGTGATTGGCCGAAGCTTCTTTGTGCCATAAAAACGGCGGTTGCTAACAAGTGACTTTAAAAAACGACCGAACTTCATCACATCGACAAGTTCGTCTTTAGTTAAGCGGTGGTGATGCGCATCCATGCGACCTTGATGTAGTTTGGGTTAGCTTTAATCTCTGCCAAAAGAATGAATCTTTGTAATATCACAAAGTGATTTTAATATGTGGAGTTTATCCTGCAGTACAACATGTTTGCCACAGATCGTTTTCTCTGCAATATACCAAAATCCAATGGCGAATTCCCATTTCTTTACATGGATGAACCCTTGCGATGCTAACTTTCGGGTTGGCTAACAAAAATATGTCAGCACTGCACCACATTATAGTGATCACATTACGTGACAGTATAACATATAATGGGCAACTTGTGTTAGTTTTCATATTGGAGTGATCGGCACGAGGGGGGGACACATTCGAAGGCACTTCACTTTAATCCTCGACAAGTCTTTTCTGATATCCTTTCCTGACGATGTTCAGTTGCAAGTGTTCAACTCTTGCCCCTGATATTTCCCTTGCCCGTAGCTTGGGATCTCCTTGGCTTTGGGTTTCAGCTGCTGTCATTGCTGGTAAAAACAATCACACAAAAGGATAGTTACACTAAACCCTTCAATAGCAGTTAAATATATAATCCTATATTGTCCACTTTCCCAAAATATACATTTGTTGATATTATAGTTTTAGAAATATACGTTTTCCCATACATCTGTGTCATAATCTGTGTAGATGGTTTAAATATGCTTTAGGGACATGTGATAGATGTTGCCATTTTGATAGACATCTCCCAATTGACATACTGCACTATTATTCCAGTAGCTCATCTGAAAAACTGCTTAAATTGTCAGATCCAAGTATATTTCTTTTTCTGGCCTCATTTTTACATATGTAGTAGGTATTATTTGCAAACAGCCACTCTCCATTAAACCTCCAGTATGTCACCTGATACAGCTGCTGGGAGACTTGTGGGGAACTAAAACCTCTATCAGCACTTAGTGGACTCCTTCTCCTCATTTAGAGACCTGTACACATATACTGTACTTGTACAACATTTACAAACTTAAAGGTCACCTATTATGCAAAATCCACTTGTTCATGTCTTTTATACACAAGTAATGCTCCCCTCTCTGTTAAGAGATTCTGAAAGTTTCAGGAAAAAATATTCGCTCTCTTTTTGTCCTGATCCATCTATATAAAAACCTGAAAATGAGCTGATCCTATTTTGGCCACTTTGGGATGTCATCATGTTTTTTTGGGTTGTGTAATCATTAGCCAATCACCAACCAAGGTAACCCCCGCCCACTTTATCACCTGAATCTCCTCCTATAGCACCATTGTGTTCTTTTTAACCAAATATCTCTCAGAGGGGCGTGGGGAGGGGCTCCTTATTTTCATCAAAAGTAACAGACAGAGAATCAGCACTTTGGAAACAGGGCTGAAACAGAGGGGTTTATGGGATGCTACAATGCACGATCTGTTTGGTATTTCGAGCCAAACACTTCAGAGACATGTTTTCTATATAACTGAGAACTATATTATATTGATGGTATAAGTATAATAGGGGACCTTTAAGACATTTCCATGTATCATCTGCATATCCATACTTCATATGACTTGCTGAAGTCATGCATTATGTAGTTTTCTACTGCCAAGGGTCTGTCAATAAAAAAACACATATAGCAATGGCGGAAGATGGATAGGATTCCTTTATTGATGATTGTTCAGGAGGTTTTTACATTGAGCCATTCGAGAGACGGACGCACAAAGTTAGCTGCGAGATTCAAGTCAAGCTGGCTTGAGTTAACGAGTTGATAACCAGCGTCGTAGGACCGCTTAGCGAGAGCGCCTTTGTTTTGGATTAGGTAAACCGGGTAACTCAAACATATCCAGGTTATGTTGAACCGGCTTCGTCGTACAGGCCTCCGGTGCAGTTATGTGAAATCTGTTGACATAATACATTTAATGAAAGTCAACACTTCACTTGTGTCAGTGTAACACATCATACATTTGCTATAGTGCTTTAGTATCAATAGAAAGGAGGAAGTATAACTGTGTAAACAGCAGGCGTAGTTTATGCAGTGGGTGATGGGTCGAGGTCGGACTCTTGTGACTTCTTTCTTGCTGCTGTTTGTGGACCTTGGGATAAGGGAACAAGGAAACACTTCAACAAACATTATGCAATCCAACTGGCTCAAAGTTAATAAAATAGATGGACCTTTCTATTTGTGATATTTCAGATTGAAGATGAACACCATTTGTTTTGTTTTTAAGCGAGCAGATACTGGAGGCTGTAGGCAACTGGTTTTCATGTTGGGTAATGAAAACTAAATTGGAAGAACACCAGTGACATAACCATCAATCATCTTCATATAGTGTGGGGGGCGGGCTATGCTTTGCCACACAAGGATTAAACTGCAACAGAGACTGATGAAGAAAATGAGAGGCAGCGGTGGGAAGATACTCAGAGAGAGAGAAAGAGAGGTAATGACACTGAAGGAAAAGAGAGGAGCGAGCTCGGTTGTGAGGAGAGCCACTCTTCCCTGGTTACCAGGTTCTCCTCCATGTTGCCGGGAAACCATGGCGATGGCCGGAGGGCATGGACTAAATAGACATTGATTAATCAGGCAGGAGCTCTGTTAAGAGCTAATGAGGAGGCCAGCTTCATAATCACTGCCATTCAGTTAACTTCACACCAAAGCTAACTGTTATCAACAAGCCTGGAGAGTAACAGATTACATGTAACAGGATACAAAAAAAGGAACAGAAAGTAATCGGGTTAATACTTTTATAACGTGATCCTCAGATAAGGTTTAATTTTTTTTGTACATGTAACTGGTGATTTCTAAAATAACCCTCCCACTCTGCTTTTCTTAACACATCCCTGGCCTTCCCTGGAGCTCAAACTAGTAGCAGCAGTGTCTCTAGAAACCAGCACAGGCTTCAAATGATCCTCAGTGGTCCCTGTGCAGGCTCTGGTGTGCTGTAAGCGGTGGATTGTTAACTAGTCTTATGGTATGTGATTTGCCTGATGATGAGGAGGGGCCTTTCTGTTGTGGTCACCATTATTGTTTTAGGCTGAATCTGCAAGCCATGATGATGGGGTCAACAGAATATAAATTGTGCATGAGGTTTGTCTTCGTTACATATATTACATTACTATTATTATTATGTATTAATATTTTGGGCTACCAGTGCCTTTATTGAAGAGACGGAGAGTTGAAAGGGGAGCCGGAAGATGACATCCCAGGCCGGATTCCAACGTGTGACCTCCGCACGGGGGCTGAGATTTTAGTTTTTGCGTTCGCATTATATTTGCAGTTGGCTGTTTTCAAACTCAACACATCTACACTATTGCATGGATTCATTGTGTCTCCAGAATGTATATCTCAGTGCTGCAAATGTTCCCTGTTGTGTCACAATGTGTTGATTAAACCAAAGGCGTAGAGGACTGCAACCTTTCACCTTGTAATGTTAATTGCACATCCTCCTTTTTCTTTTTCTTTTTTCTTTGGTCTTATCAGAACTTGAAGGGCAATGTCTCTACATGATGCTGTTTGATTGATTTTTTTGTGTGGATCGAGTGCTCCCTGCAGTCTGTACCATCTGTTCCATCATTCCATTCAGTTTTTTCAAGGGCCATTTTTCAAACAGTGACACCCCTGGAGGCTTGTTTGGGAGAAACCAATTCACAACGATATACTATAATGAAAAAAATGAAGCCCCTCCCCCCAGTTCAAATCCCTTCTTGCTGTTATCTTAAAAGTCTTTCAGGGCTCCTGAAAACAAGCTAACTGTTGTGTTGGCTAACTCTGAAAAGAAATGCACTAAATTAAATATACTTTTTTAGTGATATGTCTTAAACAGATTGCAGTTCATGCCTTCCAAAATGCTACTTTATGAATCTCTATGTCTTCACCGTCTCTTTTAATGTTCACTTTTCAATGATGTATTGTAAATGAAACCACTAGATTGTGAAAACAAAGTCCTATGTTGCAAATATAATGGGATCTTTCATATTTTTATTGTGAAGCCCTCCCCATTATTTGAATCAAATTGAGGAAGCCTCCCTGACCTGTCAATCAGGGCTCCTCCTTTACTTTTGTAGAAAACTATTTCCATCGCATAATTTGTGCTTTCATTAATGACATATTCAGTAAATAATCGTACGAAGCAGTGTGCCCACATGCAAAATGGAGCGCAGCCATCATTCATCTTATTAATTACACCTGAGATTTTCATCCTGTGACATATCAAAATGTCAACATGAGAAGAGTCTTAATCTGCCAATAAAATCTACTACACTAGTGTTGATGCACAGACCTTTGATATGAGAAAATTAATAACAGTAATAATTCTTCAGCTATGATGAAAGAACCTCCTTCATCTCATGATCGTCGGGGCTTTATGGGATGTTTAATAAAAGTCAATTCCAGCTTCATATATTGTATGGGTCCTCATAGCCCGGCTTCCATTTCCTCTTATTAACCCTCCAGCCTGCACTTGAGCCCTGGTGTCGGCCATGTATGTCTCTGTCTTTGTTCACCTTCAGCTGGATCACACCAGCGCTTTGATGCTGACTGCCGCTAATTAATGTGGGTGGTGCTTCTTTTCTTTTTTTATGAAAGAAAAAGCCCACACTGTTCCACAAAGCACAATGCGTGTATGTACACACTCAACACAACATCCACTTTGAGTTCAAGGAAATATATCCGTTTTATTTTGTCTATATTTTATGAGGGGACACTTTTAATAATGTATGGCTTTTCTGGAGAGTGAATACTATTTATGTACACCTTCAAAATAAGATAGTTTGCTATAGTTTCAAAGCAGAACTTTATACACTCAGTCATTTAAGATAATAGTTTGACATTTTGTGAAAAAGGTTATTGGCTTCAAACTGAGAATGACATGATAGGATTGATACCATTCTCCATTATCTCGACCTTATCTACCAAGTTACATTATCTGAGAATAAATCGTCAAACCATTTACACTTGGCCTGGCTCTGTTAAAAGTCAAATTGCCTCATAACCGTTCTTTATATACTTTGAATTTCCAGAATGTAGTACATTTTTGAAGTAGCAGATGTACTTTAGTTTTTTACCTTTAACAGCTTTTTTCTCTACAATTATTTTGGCACAGTTTTAAAAACAGGTCGTATTTTGTCAAAGACAACACACACAAGTAGCAGAAAACCTCAAATTGTTTTGTAATATAAATAGTTTATTCAAATCCATACAATGTATTAAAAAATATAAAACCAAATACACATGGTTCGTAAGTTCTGATTCTCTTAAAGCTGTTACACATTGATGTTCTTTCGATATCTCTAATGAAATATTGAGTTTTTTCAGAGATATTTTTAATCAAACACAGGACAAAAGATGAAAACATTTATTTCTCTCCATATTATACAATCAGTCAATACATCCATGCATTTCCAAAGGTTGCATTATGATTCAGAACCGAATATTCTAAATACAATAAATTACATGAACGAGCAAAAGCATTTGTAAAGACAAAGAAGAAAGCATGATGTGCTCTTTCTTCAAGTTATTCACCATTTGAAAATATATACAGGCCTCTCGCTGCTATGTTGGCTTCAATTGCTGTAACAATGTAATCACTTTTAATTGTGCTTACTTTCTGATGGATGAGTCGCAAAATCAAGTAATCAGGTTATTCGCCAGGTGGCACGTTTATTGGCCAATTTGTGTGGCTTATTGAATGGCAATGTTTTGAAAAGGCAAACGGGTAGACTGAAATAACATCAATCCCCTAATGCTTTTAATTTCACCATATCAATGCCCATCACCAATTTATCATGACATTATGTAACTGTATGCCGGACTGACCACCATAATTGGGCTCCTTGTAAAAAAATAAAAGGATGCATAGTATTCTTAATTTTTTTCATCTGATTCACAAAAAATCCCAAAAATATATATTTACCTACAGCAAGTGTTTTTCGCCTAAAAAGGGTAGAAGTACCCGGACACATTGCTCTCATGTATAGAGTTGTGCAGTAATGACGTCATTTTGGTGGCCGAACAAAAAGCAATGGAATTTGCCAATTGGATCTAGCAAGGTTCCGCATCACCACTAAGCTAAGCTAAAGGCGGCCTTGTGTCGGCTTGATGACTTTAAATAGTTTATATTGACCTTCAGACCTTATTTTAGGCTTCAACGAAAAATACTGACTTTGAGACGATGAAAGTGGAAGTTGTAAAATGCTGACTCATTTCCAGGTTTTAGGACTCATTCCTGCACCACTCTGTTGGATTTGGAATCATTTTAGAACAAACAATCCTGAAAAACATTTTGCTAACGATGCTGTGCTTACGACGCTGTGCTTACGACGCTGTGCTTACGACGCTGTGCTTACGACACTGTGCTTAATGTACCATGCTAGCAATGCATCAATCTCAATGTAGCCACACCTGAAGCATACTTTTGCCGAATGCACCCCCTCCCTCTCCGATTTTTGTGATTATCGTCAGCTGTTCTAAATTATGTTTGACCTCAATTTGGCCCTGTGTGCGTCTGTGTAACCTGTACACGCGGAATATCTCAAAATGCATCTGTTGCTGAGCCAATCATAGCTTTCTATGTTGCTATAAATGAAAATACAGCATCTGATTCTTATGTGTGTGTGAGTGTCAGCTGGTCAGAGCGCCTGTCATTATTTACCACCCTACCTACGTAAAACAACAGGCAGCATGGAAACCTCAGTGAGTCATACCTTTCTGTAGGAGAGCGATTACCCCTACCCCTCTCTATTCCATTCAATTCGCTTCATTACCATGAATGGGCCACAACCATTGTTGCCAAAGCAGAAAATCAACATTAATAAAACAAATAGAGTATGTAAAAGATATCAATGAGATAATTACATTACATTTCATTGTCTTAAACACATAACTGAGAAATCTATATTTTCCCCCAAAAATAAAAAATTATACTTTTTGATCACAACCTGTTTCATATTTTGTTAATGTGACTCGGCTCATTGTTAAAATGCTTCTCTGTTTGGGGTCATCTGCACTATGACAGAACCAAACACACAGACATTTATTTGCAAACACTTTGAGCCTGTACTTAGCTGTAGACTCAAATGCATTAGCACACATGGGCGCACACACACACACACACACACACACACACACACACACACACACACAC
>CALSBZ010042505.1:186647-200528 GCA_943591055.1 Gobionotothen gibberifrons | reverse complement strand
GTGTATCTGTGTGTGTCCTTGAGAGAAGCCCAGCTCCTTGTGTGTGTTCATTCATGTGGTCCAGTGTCATTGAGGCAGAGAAAGGGAAAGAAAGTGTGACAGTAGCCATACAGGATGAATAATGCAGGGAGATAGGAGGAGTGATGGAGATAAAGATAGGAATTAAAAGGCCTGCAGTGTAACTGTAGCATGATGCAGTATGCTGATACACTGCTACCCCAATGCTACCTGCATACCATACTGTCTAATGTGGAAGGTCATGCAGATTATAGAAACCGCTATGTACAGTCTGCTGGATGACTGATTAATTCATTTCTGATTTTATTTTATTGTTCTTTTTTTTGGTAACATTTTATTTTTATTAAGTGAGTGGGAGTTTTTAAAGGAGAGGTGTCATGGCCATTTCCACTGATCATAATTCCATTGTTGAGGTATACTAAAATAGAAAAATACTGTGCAATTTTCCAAACTCACATTGGTTTCGCATACAGCATCTCTGTAAAGTATGTGTATTCAGCAGTATTCATTTTCTCCACTAAATGGCTCACTGCAGCTCTCCCCCCCCCCCTCCCTGTGAGCCCAGTGTGCTCCGATTGGTCGGGAGGTTGTGAATCGCGCTGAGCTCCGTGGAGGTGTGATTTCCTTGTTTAGCGATACACAGCCAAACACAGCCAAACTCAACCTGAACACACAAAGTCACAGCCAAAATAAAAACAATAAGTGTGGCTTAGTGTTGCATGGTGTACCGATACTTGAAAGGTACCGCGATACCCTGCCGTTAAAAACGGTACGATTCCTCCGTTTCATTAGTATCGGTACTTTAAGAATGACGGGGAAAAGTACTCCGGTGAGAAAGCGCCGTTTTAATAAGAGCCGTGTGTGTTCAGCGCTCTGCTTCCACTCCCTGCACTGCAGCCGTGCCTGCAGTCCCTCCCCTCTCAAGCACGCTCCAAGTGCCTCCCCTCTCTCGTGCACGCGCTAGCTGCCAGAGCATGTGAGAAAACGAGAAGCATGGCTGCAAGTGAGAGTGCAACCATACTTGCCAACCCTCCCGATTTTCGCGGGACACTCCCGATTTCATTGCCCTCTCCCGGTTTCCTCCCGGGGTCACATTTCTCCCGCATTTCTCCCGATTTCTGACAAAATCAGATAAACTCAGGATTGTTTCCACTCTGACTTTAATACAGCGACACCATTATTTGGTTTCCATGGTAGCGCGTCTCTTTAGTAGCGTGCGCAACCATGGATGTATAATAAGAGCGCACAACTGACAGTCTGAGAGGGTAAGGAAGATAGTCATAGTAAACTGAACAAGAATCGACAACTCTACCCTCTGCTCACTCCTTTCCATGCTACAGGCCGCAAGACAGTGCACTAACAACTACAATAAGCATGTTAATGTTAATCTAATATACAGCTCCCGCGGACCCCCCCCCCGTCAAACGAACGTAGTTTGACGAGGCAATTAATGGCAATGATAACTGTCTAATATGGCTATCTTTTTAGCTAACTTACCAATGTGGCTAACATCTGCAATGTACACGTTGTCAATAATTATTTATATTACTGTTAAACATGTTAATAAAATATAAAAATATATATATTTTATAAAACGGTTTATAAAACAAAAAAGTTGTTTGAGATGATGCTTAATTTAATTTAATACGAATTATTGTCATTTATTTGGTTTATTGTTCTCATTGTTTAAAAGTGTGTGTTATGGTTATGGTTCTGGTGTGAAATAAAGCACAATAATTGCATTTAAGACTGTTCGAAAAATAATCGGAATCGCAATTCTTGACTTGGTATCGGTATCGAAACCAAAATATTGGTATCGTGACAACACTAGTGTGGCTTGATATTGAGTAAGAAAAAGGTTTATAGGTTGATAAACGCTGTGAGAATGGGTCTGCAGAGAGAATTTCGCCGCGATCCCAACTGTCTGTTATCAGCCTGCAGCCAGGGAGCAGAAATCAGCAGAGCTGCCTGCACTGAGTGTGTGTGTGTGGATTGGTCAATTTGGACCAATCAGCGGGGGCTTAACGTAACGGCTCCGTGGACGTAACGTAACGGCTCCACTGATTGGCCCATTTGGTTCCGGGTACCGCATGACCGTATCGCGTCATAGTTCTGGGCGTGGCTACTGGGTATTCCTACGACACAGTAGTACAGGAAGTAAATAATGGATGATGACGTTTCACCAACGAGGCGTTTTGGGGAGGTCTTTTCTGTGTTAGAGTTTTACTCGCTACAGGGTGTACTTTAAGGCAGTGGTTTTCAAACTGTGGGGCGCGACACCTGGTGGCTCGCGGAGGTACTACAGGGGGGTCGCGGGAAGATTTTAAAATGTTATTATTTTCTCCTTTTAGCTTTGTGAAGCACCTTGAGATGACATTGTTTTTAAAGTGTGCTATATAAATCAAATGTATTATTATTATTATTGTTATTATTCAATTGTAAACAAACACTGCTCGAAAATATCTCATTGGTCAGAGAGCTGTGGGCATAATGCTGCCTTTTGCAACATCCTACTTGTGTGAAATAGGCTTTTTCTGCTGTTGCTGCCATCAAAACGAAATACAGATCAAAGCTGAACATTGAGAATGAACTGAGAGTGGCAGTCTCAAAACAACAGCCCCGGTTTGAGAAGATCTGCGAGGGAAAGCAAGCACACACAAGTCATTGATCAGCTATGTGTGGAATAGGAATGTTAAAGTGATGTGATCGTTTGCAACCTGCAGTAGAAATAGTAGTTAATTAATATATTTTCCTTAAAGAAATTTGAGGAAGGCCAACCAGTTTTAATTAGGCCAAATTAATTCACAGTATCTATTACAAGCACTTTTGTTCATGTGTAATCCATAATAAAATATAACATTATAGTTGAATCTTTGTATCTTCTTATTATTAGCAGAGAAAATGTAATGTTTTTACAACAATATACAATTAATCCTACCAATATAGATGGGAACCGGGTTGGGGGGCCCCGAAAATATTTCCAATACCCAAGGCTGTAGTACATATGCCAGGCCTGTAAGTGGCGCTGTAGTCTGCCACAAAAGCAGTGAAGAAGACTTCTCACAGAATCAGTCCTTGCAAAAACAGGGCTGGAATACAGCAAATAGAGCGAAATGAGGCATGGCTAAAATGCATGATCTGTTCTGTGTATTTTGAAAAAACTTGAAGTTGTATTTGTCCCAAAGAAATTAATACATAACAAATATATTAAAAAGACTCAAAGATAGAGATAGAACCATAAGCAGTTGATGAAAAAGTGCTGTATGAATCATATATATAATAAAATATATTTACATGAGTTGTCGTATAGTGTAATTATAATATACCTTTGTTAGAATTATTTTTCTATCAAAAAATATTTTTGAAAGTAAATAATTGTGAGTAGATCCTGAAAAAAAACTACAGTAGAATGTAAGCAGTGCAGCGTTAGTTCTTTGAAATAACAGATCCAACAGCCTGTCATTTATTAGAGTTAAGCTAATAATAATTTAACATGATCTCGTATAATGGCAAAACATGATAGTGTGGAATTAAATGATCGGAAGATTCTGGATACAGAATGTCGTGGAAATTTTAAACTCGTCAATACTGTAAAGATGTACAATGAGAGTAATCAATAATAAACTGGTGAAAGCAAGCAGCGTTGTCTTGTTGGTTATTTGAAGCTTCAAAGGTACAGGTCTCACAGAGTATAGGATAGTCTGCAGGAGTGTGCGCAATAGTCACAGAAAGGCAAAGCTTATACAAGATAGGGCAGGCAGACAAAGTTGTGTAGCATGGTGGAACGCCTCAGAAATCTCTCATATCGCTATTAGACACCTGTGTCCTTGAGCTGTAAAAAGTATAACGGTTATCAGCATATGGAAGTTCAAACTTTGTGTGAAGAGGAGTAGTTTCAACATAGTCTGCCAAATCAGCTCTGTGGCCTTGAAGCGCTTGAGAATAATAACCCTCATTAGAGTATGCAGAGAAAACAGCACATATCAAGAAATGGTACAGTAGTGTTAGACAATGCTTTTAGAAGCATTTGGTTTTACCATATAAGGTAACATAAGACATTGCCACTACAAGAACAAACAAGAAACATGGCCACACATATATTATACTGAGAATATCCACTCTCATAACTCTCAATAATTTATTTTAAAATTTATTTTTATAATGATTTGGATCAAATGTCATGTTAATATTTTAAAAAATCAACATGAAATGTCCACCAAAAATAATTAATCAATGAACACATTAGAAATAGAAAGGAACGTGAGTGTGCTGGAAAAAGAGAACATGGGGATATAGATAGATGTTGTGAGTCTCTGGCTGCGGTGTATCCTGCTGCTCTGGCTGGAAAATGATGTTTTTTGTTGAGCTTGATTTCTGTTCCTGGAAGATTATGCTCTCAGGGATTGAAATAGCGTGCCATCAAGTTTGAGTTTCTTATCAAGAAAAACCTGGCAAATCCTGGGAGACAGTGCTTATATTCAACGTTTCCATGGATATCCAATTCATCGGGTTGGTGGATATCTGCAGTTGCTTGTCTCCCGGTTGATGAAACACTTGTTTTTTTCACTTATGTGCAGGGGTGAAAGTGGTTTGAATTTCTTGCAGGTACTATAATGCTACCCCGACCTTCATTGGTTCATATTGTTCTCCTCCCGCCCCCAGCTTCATGCATCCCTGAACACAAACTTAGCTAACTTATTATATTCATCATGGCCAGGTTCATGTCCATTCTCTGGGCTAAATAAGCATCATCACCTGTGTCATCTGTGGGCGTTGTTTTTCTAATTTTAAGCACATTCTGAGTTTCTTCATCTGTCTCCTTTCTCTTAAACATCTGAAGAATCGTCGTTTGCATTTTTGCTTTAATTACCACGTAGCCTAATTTTTTAGCTGTCATTCAGTCACTCCATTCTTTTCTCCTCCCGCTGTTCTGATCAAGTGGGAAAAAGCAAATATGTGACCCGCTCTATCGAAATCAGTCGGAAGTCGCAACGGCTCATTTCAAAATAAACGTGGATTTGCGTAAAAAAATAGTTTTTCGGGGTTCTGGTGTTTTGTTTGACTTTAAATAAACAAAGTCTTGGCTTTCAGAATATGAAACTTTTATTTCCAAAATCACACGATAAATACATGTTTGAAGCTCGTAAAGGGAAGATGGCAGCTCTCAGTCACACTCTGCTGTTCCACACGCCGCCCCCCCTCCCTCCGGCTGAAATTATGAATGTAAGGTGTATAGTAATCATATAACAAGGCAGGGTCCGTTAAAGTTTGTTTTCATCTGATTTCAATGAAACAAAGGCTTGTCTTTCAGAATATTAAACTTGTTTCGGCAAATTCAGATGATAAATACAACTTTGAAAGCTTGTAACGGCATAATTACAAGCGGAGAACGGAGTAACTTGGCGTCACAGCAGGCAAAACAACAGCCGGTGTTTCTCGTGAGTGTTTCCACGGGAAACAAACACAATACACACAAATGCAAAATTACACAACCACACACGTATACACACACACACACACTCGCGAGCCTCCCCCAGACCAGTAATCCAAACGAAAATATCTTCCCTTCGTAGTATAAATTCCACGGGTGGAGCTGTCAATTCTTCCTGGTCCTCCGGACCGCCTGGAAATCTCTTACCGGTACTAAGGACCGGGTAGGACCGGCACACTTTCACCACTGCTTATGTGTTGTACACTTGACATAAAAGGGACTTCAACGCCTGTATACCTTTTTCGTTGTTCTCTATAATGTTAGGTCTAATAAGTTATATATCTGCATAAACATTCATTTACATTCTGAAACTTGAATGACACATAAAATATCAAAAACTCTGCTTCTAATTAACCAACACACCCTCACTCCCTAAACGTCCAGGAGCGACGCTTGGTCAGGATCCCGTGGCGTGCAGTTGGGACGCGCCGAGGCTCCTTCAGCTTCATAAACGGACACAAAGAGCTTTCAACTGATTGCAATGTATTCCCATCGGCGGCGATATTTGACGCTTAGGGAAGCACCACATCCGTTTATGTCGGCGGCTGTTAAAAGCAATGTGAGCGTCCATTCCCATTGGATAACGGAGAATTGTACACCCGGAAGTAAGTATTCTCCTTACTGTCGATTGATTTGACAGTGATATCTCCACTACTCATCAACTCAAAAACACCAGATTATCCTTGTTAATTAAACGACATTGATAGGTTTAAATAGTGCTTTTGTGTTTTTCCCCTTCAATTCTGAGAAACAACTTGTTTTCTCTGAAATGTGGAGCGCCAAAGAGACTACACTACCCACAATCCCCAGCTATTGTTGTGACGCCTGTCCGCTTTGTGACAAACCTCGTGATAAGTCAACAAGCTCTGTGATTGGATGAAACATAAATTCATACAAAAAAAATCCAACCCTGTCTCCTAAAAATTACGTTCCCACAGAACTAATCTGCATTCTCAATTACGTTTAGCTAGAAACGTATTTTCTCCCACGTTACGTTTGTTAGACTTAGAGGAAGTACAGAAACACGTAACTCTGGATTTGTTTTAATGTTTGAGGTGCAATAAACGACACAGCAGCTTTTTGACATGTTAAAACTATTATTTTCTGCCTTGATCATGAGAGTAACAGCTGGCGAAATTACAGCCTCGCCTACTGATTTTAATTTAACCATATATCGAGCCCGATTCTCGATATCAAATGTGTGCTCTAAAATGATAATTATTAATGACTATTATCATTATTATAAGCAAGACAATAAATGGCAAAGATATGTAGAAAATAAACGTATTTAAGATACATTCGTAACAAACGTAACGTGGGAGAAAATATGTTTCTAGAAGATATGTAGAAAATAAACGTATTTGAGATACGTTCATAACAAACCTAACGTGGGAGAAAATAAGTTTCTAGCTAAACGTAATTGAGAATGCAGTTTAGTTCTGTGGGAACGTGATTTTTAGGAGACAGGGTTGAATTTTTTTTTATGAATTTATGTTTCATCCAATCACAGAGCTTGTTGACTTATCACAAGGTTTGTCGCAAAGCGGACAGGCGTCGTCACAATAGCTGGGGATTGTGGGTAGTGTAGTCTCTTTGGCACTCCACATTTCAGAGAAAACAAGTTGTTTCTCAGAATTGAAGGGGTTACACTTTCACATTCATATACATACTTTTAAACATCTTTTGATCACTTTAGCTTACCTGAAAATATAGAAACGCAAGCACATTGCGGCTCTAATAAGTTATGCCTTTACTTTTCTGTGTTTCACCCTATGGTTTCACCTAATGGACCCCTGAGCTTACCCCTTTGTGCCTGTGTGAGCTTTACTCCTTGTAAACTTAACTTGATCTATTAAATATTAAAGTTATGTATACATACAAGTGCTTGAAAAATATAATACAGTTTCATGTCCATTCATATTTTTTTGTCGAATGACAGACCCAACATTACTGTGGGTCCCACATATTTCACCTTCTACCAATGCATTACATAGCGGCCAATCTGATTGGCTAACAGTTGCACCGCATATTTTCACTTATGGAGCTTTTGTCCTCTTGCATTATTTACAGTTAATACTTAATATGGTAACATTAGTGCAGGGCTAATGTAACATACCAATCAATGTTAATCTTCCTCCAGACTTATTTAACAATAGGACATTTAACTAAAGAGAGTTTATGATATCACATTTTTTAGCTTGTCATTTCAAGATAAGTCCAGAAAGTAATCTGTATTTTAGTGATCAGGTGAGGGTGAGACTAGAAGTTTCAATAGGGAAAACTCGACTAACATGTGTTCGGCCATTGTTGACGGAAAAATAAAAAAGGATCTTTTATTTTGTTATTCCATTAGCGAATATGTTAACGCATTTTTATTGTGTGGCAAGATGCACCTTGGGAGCTGAAAAATGCTCGTTATCAGTGAACAAGGCACATCCTGCGAGAGAATCTTCGCACATGCTGGAGCTGCAGAGGAACTGGAGGATAAGGGTTTGGTGTATGGTTCCTGATAGGTGCATAGAGAGGCTGAGAAGAGCAGAGCGGTGATGAAACAAACACCAAAGGGAGTGTTGTTGTGTGTGCAAAGAGAGGAAGAGCAGGAGGAGACAAAGAGAGGTGTTATTTATTTCGTTATGCTCCTTCCGTTCACTCTTCTCATTTACTTTCCTGAACGTCCCAGCTACAGTATAAACAAATTACATCACGGTCGCATGGCTGCGACACCACCACTATGCTAAAGGTAACTTATGGCAGTGTGATGATGTTCAGCAGTTTATTTTAGTCACTTCTTAGCAACTGCCATTTTTATGACTTATAGAAGCTTTAGCGATTCACGAATGGAGTATTTACTGATGTGTTTTGTCTCGTAGAACACAATGTCAAAATCTCGTAAGGTTGTGTCTACCTCAGACCTAATTTCATGCTTTTAAGCACAAACATGTTTGAAAAACGATTGACTTCGAGATTTTTTTTTAACTAATATCCGGGTTTTAGGATTCCTTACTGCACCACTGCGCCTGACTAGGATGGGTCAAATGCAAAGGTCAAATTTCACTGTTTGTGCTGTGTTCATGTACATGTGTGTAACAAAAAAAGACGGTTGCATTTGAAAAAAACGCGACTGTTTTTCGCTTAAAATGTTAATTTTGTTTAACAATGGGATCTGTCCATTGTTTGGAAGTCTGACTTTTCCCAAACACTTAAAGTTGTTAAAGTGTTCCCTAAAGCCATTTGTCTTACGGCCATATCCCCAAAATCAAGTCCATTATTTCTAATGCCCCTTTCTTCGAAAAATACACGCTCTTCGTTATTACTGACTTAAATAGTGCATTAAAGTTACTTGATTTAACATCCCTACATCCTTTTCATTAGTGCAGCCCCAAAGACTGCGAAACCACACAGACACATCGGTTGACAACCTTTCTCCAGAGAGGACATTTCCATCAAGAGTATTCCCAACACACACAAGCTGCTCTGACTCCAGGTAGCTGATAACGGCTGCTGTGCAGAGGGAACATGTTTTTAGGGACGTTGTTTTCCCCAACATGACATTCACAGAGTGCTGGCCATTTTCTGCCCGGTTTGCTTCACTTCCACCTGCCTCTGTGCTATTTATTCAGCTCTGGTTGTGGATATGGTGAGGCTTTTTCCATTTAGGATGCTGAAAGAAAATAAGAAATGTAAGGTCAATATGTCACAGGCTTATTCGACCAACCTGCCCCCAACTTAATGAGAAAAACAAACAATCTGAAAAGAGAAAGAGGACAACTAAATCAAGCATTATAATTATTTATAATTCAAAAAAATACTCAATAAGGAGCACACAAAAAGAGTAAACACTAAGCATTTAGAAAAAAAATATGGGGAGCAATCAGTCATGCTGTTACAGTCTGCACATTGTTAAAGCGCAAATGAGTAGATAAGCAAACATGAGCATTGCCAATTACTAGCTACAGACTGCATAACATTTCCGTTATACACAAATGAACTAAACACCTGTTTAGTCAAGAATAATAGATTATTGTTGTTGTTTTAGTGCATTAATATCATATCATTTAGGGATATACAAGAAACAAAATGAAATTCCAATTCACCCACTGAAAACAGTCATTGTATGCTACAGACGACAGAAAATATTCTTCATTTAAATATCTAAAATATAATCTTTGTATCTGAAGTACATTAAGTATTTATTTAAACAAGGACAATGCATACAAATAGAATAATCTCAACATAGAGAAGTGATTTGAGCTAATAGCTCATTTCAATCTACAGTACACAGTGATATTAGTGAAGTTGCTAAAACACGCATTAAACACGCTCCAGTGAATGGATAATAATACATTAATGCAAACGCATGTAATTAGATTACAGTCTATCCAGAAAGAGTTATTCCAATATTAATATTATCATATCCATTAATAAATCAAGTACAACACTGTTGCTTTATTCAAATCAATATTAGGAAGTGCATATACTGGCTCTCCGATAACGCACTATGTTGCGTTAGGGGAATGAATTCCCATTGACATGTTTAATGTTACTGTTATACAATATGTAAGGGATAATATGCTTCGAGGCAGTAATTGAACATTGATCGCATCGAGATCCTCATGGAGAAAACGTATATTTGTCTCGTCCACAGCTGACGTTTAATTGACCGGCCTTCTTTCTGCGGATTGATATGACTGCAAATAGTCCCTTGACCCTCCTTAACATCGGTCTGTTAGTGAAAATGAACAACCTCTGGAATGTCCAAATTGACAAATCAGAATCAAGTATTCAATTTAGTCTTGTAAAAAAAGATTTTCTTATCTTTACCTCTTGTATCTTTACCTTGGTGATGCGTTGGGGATTTGTTGGTTGGCACAGCATCTTCACATGCTATAATGTTCTAAAAGCTCTTTATTTTTCTCATACTGCCTGTGCTGCACACCTCTTTTCACCCTCTGTCTGAAACCAGAGCCCAGTCTGCTCTGATTGGTTAGCTGGCCGGCTCTGTTGCCATTGTTCAAATGTTTAGAGGTGTCCCGCCCCTTAGCCTACCACAAAAATCTGAAATCCCACATTTAGTAATCCGGTCAATAGTCTACAACAGGAGTCAATAGGGGGTGATTTCACACACAGGCTCGATGAAACATCTCCTGTAGCTGCTTCACATAAAGGCCTGTATGTGGTTTGAAGTAATGTGCAGCTGCAGCAGAGAGAATGTGCATTAGCAGATTGCAGATACAGCTGCAGGGAGAGCAATCTGAACTCTTCGCTCTGCTCATGAATGTACATTTTAAAGCAACACTTCCTGATAACTCACTAATCCTCACTGTTGATCTAAAATGCTCACAGACCTTTTCTCAAGCAAGTTACCCTTTTACAAAAAACCACACTGACACTGGAAAATACACACGTTCATTCAAACACACACACGTACATGTGTATATAAGCAGGCTTGCTCTCACTTAGTTTCTCCCTTTCACTTTCTCTCCCATACTCATACACTTTTCTCCTCAGGCACACAGCAGCCTCCATAGAGTGTGAAAGCTCTTTTCATTGCAGTTTGACTGCACTTAGAAGGGATGCTTGTGAATCTACACTTACAGCATGCTGAAAAGTCGCTGCTTTGTCACTGCAGCTGCTTTAATTTTCTCTCAGTTACTTTTTCTTTCTTTGTCCTCTTTTTATTTTTCCCATTTCACACCTAGTCTGTCTCATCTTTTACTTTCCTGAACCGAGACTCTGTTGATCGAATTCAGCCTGTAGAACTGTAGGTTTAACCAGAACCAAGGATACGTGATTACATCACTCACTGTTAGAGCTGTTTTAGAATACATTTTTATCGTTTACTTACGCCCCAATATGCAATATTTAGATTGTTATAGTTCCCCGGCTGAAAACTAAAGGAGCAAAGCGAGTTAGTCCGAGCCCAAAAATCAGTGATTCTCCTTCTTAACATATGCTTTTATTGGAAACCTTTCCTGATTTTTCTTCTGTTTTACTGTTTTAGCCATTTCACTATCGTATTCTGCAGTCCTATAGGCCTGCTGGGACTAGGCTTGGGAATTGAAGGGTCGCCAGATCAAGTCCCAAGTCGACCAAGTACAGAGCTCTGATGCTCTCCGCTAATGCTAATGCTAACGCTAATGCTGGGGGTATTTCCGCCTATGTGTGTAATGTAAATAACACCAGAGTGAATAACTATATTTCCCCTATGGGAATAATAAAGTAAATCTTAATCTTAATCAATTTCACCGCACTTATACAGTATCTGCCTAAAAGGGTAAAATACTGATAAGATAAAAGGACAATAAAAGTGCATTCTCTGTTCACAAGGTTTCCTAATTCCAAACTCTGGCTGTTTACAGTGATTTGTAGACACAGGTAATATCTCAGATCACACCGCAGTTCTACAATTCTCTCAATACTGTGTAACACTGTAAAGCAACATGTGCCACTAGCAGATATCTGCCCACTCAAACAAACGCTACAGTTCCTACAACATACAGTGATTCCCAATCTGTTCACTTTACAATATCTATATTCAACCATGTTTCCTTTTTAAACAGCTAAACTACCATTCAATTATAAGGTAAATGTGAAGTCAAGGTGAGAGAGATGTAGAAAATATAACATTAGAACTGGCATGGATGCATTTTTTTTTTTTACAGCTTTTATAATGGGAACACAAAAATAAGCATGATAAAATAAATGTCGAATTGAAGTACATAAGTGAGATCTGAGATCTGAGATCCAGCCATGATTCAGAGTCAGTTCTTCCTCTGCACCAATAATACGAGAGCTTACAGATTGAATTATCCAAACAATTCATCTGCAGAATGGAACCGTTTTGCAGTAATTCACCAGAGCAGGGAGGGCATGCAGTGAAAAATAGGACTGAAATAATGGTTACATTTGTACTGTGCAAAATAATTCATCATCAGTCTGGCCTGAGGGGAATGAATAGAAATGAAGCAGACGGACAAATAAGATAGAGGGATGGAGACAGAGGAGAGGTCATCTGTTCTCTGGAGGCTGGAGAGATTCATAGATGCGTTCTGTATCAATAATGTAACAAGAGGAGGGGGGAAGGGAGAGAGGGAGGGAGGCAGCACAACCGGGGCTAAAAAGAACTAAGGAGAAGAAGAGTGGAAAGGAAGGGGATGTGTGCGAGAGAGGGCATGGTGCAGTGACATGTAGAAAAGGCCACAGTGAAGCCACAAGGTGCTGAGGGGGGGCTGCAGATGCTGCTCATCGACCCGGCTCTCTCCTTCCCTTCAACACCATTCAATTCTAGAAGCTTCATTGACATGGTGAGACCTCTCATTACTGTACATTACCCAGAGTGTCGGTACAAAGCACAACATCAATACGCCTCAACTAAGACTACAAAGAAGCACCGCAGTGATGTGGGTCTAAAAGGTTTGTCTGAAAACTCAAACATTGTACAAATGGCAGTGATTGGTTAGATTTTGAGCCTTAAAATGTATCCAAATATACAATAAAGTATTAATTCGAATATAATATGATGAAATATGTAAGGGATAATGTGTAATTAATGGCATTTATTCTAGTGCTTTTCCAAGTGCTCAAAGCGCTTTAGATTACATTATATTACATATATGAGACGTGCAATACATTAATACTGTGGACAATACCCACAGGAGCAATTTGGGGTGTCTTGCCCAAGGACACAGCGGCATGCTGACTGGGTGATCAGGTTCAGGATGTCAGTGATTTCTTTTTAATTACCACCTCGCTGCACATTATCTAGCTTATAACACGTCTAAAACCCAGATAACCTACGACTTGACTCACAATATAGATTTTATGATTTTATTGATTTAAAAATGATAGTATTGCTCCCGATAAGGAAAAATAGCCAGTTCCAATGCGTACCAACGGCAAACATTTATTATGGCACTAAAAAATGACATCACACTAGAAACAAGCAGCTTACACGTGAACAAGGCAGAATCAGAATCATATTACCTTTAATCGTCCCACAGAGAGGAAATGTACATAGTTACAGCAAAAGTGAAGAAAGAGACACCATGTTTTAATTAAAACCACTTTAGATAAAAGGGCATGACAAATATAACATTTTAATTAGAAAAATGTTAACGTTATTCAAATGTACAAGTTTTGAATGGAGATGTAAGGAAGAAAAATAAACAGATGCATTAGGTACTACAAATAAGAATAGAAAATATGCAATAACAAAATATCTATACTGTAACATAGATATGTATAGAACTGGACAAATAAGTGAGACTATGAAAAATGATGGAAACAAGTTCTTTCACTATGAATGTTAAACTGCAAATTTACACAATATATGCAATGTGTCCTCAACTCAACTGACCACACAGACACTTTAA
>CALSBZ010042505.1:135997-172593 GCA_943591055.1 Gobionotothen gibberifrons | reverse complement strand
GTGTGTGTGTGTGTGTGTGTGTGTGTGTGTGTGTGTGTTAAGGTAGTTTCCATTAGCTGGCAGGTACAGTGCATACTTGTGCACATTACATCATGCGTTGTGGTCTCTAGAGTTAGCTCTTTACCTCCACAGTAAGGTTCACACAGGGCTTTATTTGGAGCTGCAGCTCTCTTTTCAGGTTTTGGTTTGAAGTTACTGATATACCTGAAGAATCAATATGGTCTCACTCCCAAATCAACAAACAAGGCAGCTTGGTGAGGATTGCATGTCTGAGGGTTTCTGCAGCTGGAAGTACAGTGATGATAAATGACATACAAGGTTCCAGGTTCAATGATTTTATTGGTCATGCGTACATAGCTACAGTGTAGTTATGACGATGAAAATCTTAGGTCACAGGCTCCTCCAACAGTGCAACACAAGAAAACTGAAAAAACTGAAAAAATAGTGCAAGTAAGGTAAATACGTTATGTATGTTACATAAACATTATATTAGAAGATCAATATCACACTAATATCTGAATGAGTGAGCCTCAGAGCTAGGCTAGCTGTTTCCCCCTGTTTACAGTCATAATGCTAAGCTAAGCTAACTGGCCCAAAATTTCAAACTATTACTCTAATTATTCATTTGTAATGTATATTACTGTTAGTAACTGTGTCGTGTCAAAGTGTAACATTTAGAGGGAAGTGACTTTATCAGAGCAACCTATTTTTATTGAATGGATTGTGTGCATTTTTCATGACAGTAAATAACAGCCAAACGGACGCAACATGGAAACAGAAACATTACCATATTGCCGTGCTGTCACCTTGAGAAGTGTGAAGTGGCGCGTTTTACGTGAATATGTAGGTGGCAAAATGTGTGATAGTGTTGTATGTAATGATTATGTTAATCTACTGATACGAGATGAGAAATATGGTTGGCATAAACATGCAATATAACGTAAAGAAAAAAGATTTATTAAAAGAATAAAATAACAAAAAGAAGCATAATTGGTTCAATATATAGCTTCAAAGCTATGGGAGCCATTAAACCTCTTCTACATCCCACCCCCGATACCGGGGGAAAAACGCGTCATCTGCAGGAAACAGCGTCTGAGGGCATCTTAATATTAAATAAATTATGAATGTTTTATATCCATGTAACGGGATTTTTTTTTAAAAACCCACAAAGCTAGCGTCGGGTCGAGCCTCTGAATTAGCTACGAGCCAAACAATCTTAAGGCCGTTAGCACAGAACTCTAGTTACACTGATCGATATACTTATTGGATCTGCACAAACAAGCATAACATCCTGAGAGTCCACAGATTATAGAAATATAAGGATCATCACTGAGCGATCAGAACTCGTGACAGGGGAAGCAAATACAGATAACACATGGGTAGCTTTAGGTAGCAAAACACGGAGATATGCTCACTTTAGCTGTTATTCTGATCAAAAGTCGTGTTCAATGGCATTAAAACGAGAAAAAACGCGGCTGAAGGTTAATCCATAGGTTATAGCAATGTGTCTGTGTCACTTTGAAAGAATTATGGATAATCCATAATTCCATTTTTATGCAAAAATCGGAGAAGAAAAATTAGCTGCTAATGGTAGCCACCAGAGGTTAGCACAGCTTCCGGTGTTTCTACGCGTCTCTCTCACTCCTTATTTGGTAAGCTGTGTGTGTATGGGGAACTTTCCCTCGATTCCATTGGCTCTGACGGTTAGAAAGAGATGTCAATCATCAAAATCGACCAAGGGGGGCCAGAGATATGGATTTTCTTTCTAAACCTCTCTAAAAAAGGTCAAATGTCACTTGTTTTGCATCAATCTTGATACAGGGTACTTATTATATGTTGTAGTTTGGATTCCTAAAGCTTTTAGTCTACCTTACCATAATCCAAGGGTAGTTCTATTTCGTCCCTACTGACCGCCAGAGGCGGTGCTTTAGCACTGGATATGTCCATCGCGCGCATGCGCAGCTCGAGTACCAATACCAACAAAGTCACCTGTGACCCACGTCAGAGGATCTGTTCCTTTCATCTTCTCGCTGCGCGAGAGTGCCACGGCTACATTTTTGTAGCCTACAACGTTCAGGTTTGAACGTTTGATCTGAGGGATTTCTCTGCAAGCAGCTGGCCGCGTGCAGCTTCGCGACTGACAGTCGGGGCTACGGGTCGTTGACGCGTCCTCCAGGAGCTGTGGCCGGCTGTGCGCTGTGCAGAGCCTCGACAGACAGGTTTGTGTCAGCTTGTTGCTGGTGACGGCTGTGTCCTCGCACCCTCTCCCAGCCAAGTTGTCCTGATTGCCGTCTTATTTCTGTCGGCTAGACTTTCTGGTGACGACAGTGTTCCCGCTTCCTCTCCCATAAAGTTGCCCTTATGCTCTTTTGAAAGCTGTGGCGTTGTGCCCGAGCTATCATTAGCATTCGAGTCCCAGCTTTGGCTGCGTCCCTCATTCAATTTAGTATGGAAAGCACAGAGTGTCATATTAACGTTTTTCGTTTAGATGCAGAGAGGTAAGTACTAAGGTAAGTACTTTCTATTCCATAGAAGCTAATTATTCGGGTCTTAACATTGCGTTCTGACTCGGTCGCTTGATTGTTAGCAGCAGCCGCTTGGCTAACACCTTGCATAGACTGTTAAGCTTAATTATTTAACCCAGCCGGTGAGGGCAGCGCTCTCGCTCCCGCTCCCAGTAACATAGGGTTTGACTGCAGTAGCGCTATTTCGCCGTATTACTGCTCCTAGTACTAGGACGATATGCAGAGAACAATCTTCACTGCGGGTGCTGTGTGCTCTGCAGGTGCGGTTACTACTGTAACCATGGCCTACGGTTCTACGCGGGCTGTTCTCTTTCTTAGAAGCTAATTATCTGGTCTTAACATTGTGTTCTGACCTGGTTGCTTGATTGTTAGCGGCAGCCGCTTGGCTAACACCTTGCATGTACTGTTAAGCTTCATTATTTAACTCAGCCGGTGAGGGCAGCGCTCTCGCTCCCGCTCCCGGTAAAC
Source organism: Gobionotothen gibberifrons (assembly GCA_943591055.1). NCBI lineage: Eukaryota > Metazoa > Chordata > Actinopteri > Perciformes > Nototheniidae > Gobionotothen > Gobionotothen gibberifrons. The sequence goes on along the minus strand of CALSBZ010042505.1, from coordinate 169,600 downwards.
GCATGGTATGGTTGCAGTTGCGCTATATCGTTATATTTACCGCTCCTAGTACTAGACTTCTAGCACTAGGAGGACGATGTGCAGAGAACAATCTTCTCTGTGTGCTGTGTGCTCTGCATGTGTGGCCATTAAAGAGGATTTCATCCTCCCAATATTGGGTCACAGTTACTACTGTAACTACGGTTCTAAGCCGTAAGTACTGACCATAGTTACTACTGTAACTACGGTTTGCACGTATGGGTCGTATCGGGAACTCCCTCTCCCATCTAATGCTGGCTGTCCCCACCTCTCTGCAGCAGGCTCCGGCCGAGCCTTCTTTGCTGGGCATCAGCGATGCATTACTACAGGCCTCTGCCCTAATGGCTAGGGAATTGGGACGAGTTATGTCCTTTCTGGTACAGACTCGTCGCCAGGTCTGGCTGGCCCAGTCACCACTAATGGAGGCATGTAGGAGAGTCCTCCGTAGCGTACCAGTCGAGCCAGGGGAGCTGTTGGGGTCAGCTGCCCTGGAGGCACTGGAATGTGCTGCCCAAGCTAGGCAGACCAGGCAGCAGCTCTCGGGTCTTCGCAGACCTGTGCCCACTCCCAGCAGGCCCAGGGGCCGCTCTAGCAGCCGCACTCAGCCGCCGGATTACAGGGGTGGTCTGCAGAGGTCGTAGCGGCCCACCCAACCGCCTCCCAATGACTTTCGTGCCCCAGGTCGCCCGCCTTCCAGGCGGCCTCGTGCCCCAGAGCCTTACCGGCCCAAGGGGTCAGCGATCCGGCAGGGACCCTAGCTCTGGCCCAGGAGTCGTCCGTCCTTCGGTCCAAGGACGCAATCGAGCCAGTAAGACCCTCTGCTTAGCCCAGGGGATTCTACTCAGCGTACTTTCTCGTGAGCAAGAAAGTCTGCAGATTTCGCCCGATCTGGGACCTCAGAGGAATCAACAGATTCCTGAAGGTGCTGCCATTCTATACGCTGACCACTGCACATGCACAGGTGGAGTGGTTCTCGACCGTGGACTTGAGGGATGCCTACTTCCACGCGGGCAAGATGGGGCCTTATATTCAGTCCCTCCGGCCCTCGGGCAGACTGGCGGCTGCCTCGGCCGCTGGGCCCTTAGGCCCGCTGTCGTTGCGCCCCATGCAGATGCGGCTGAACAGGTTTCACTTGGACGCCAAGTGGCACAGGCACAGGGAAGTCAGGGTGTCGCAGCATTGCCTCCACTCTCTGTCACGCCGGAGGGGCAGGGCCTATCTCCCGATGGGCGTGCCCATGGGCGCCATCCCATCCCGCCAGGAGACCATCACCATAGGCGCATGTCTCTCAGGGGGGGGTGCAGTGCGGCAGGGCAGGACCGTTCAGGGTCAGCGGTCTGCCCAGGAGGGTGCGCACCAGGTCAACATGCTAGAGCTTCGGGCTGTGCAGCTTGCACTCACGCACTTTCGACCCCAACTGGGGGGCAAGAATGTGCGTGTCCCTTGGGGACAGCATGTACGTTGTTGCTTAGACAACAGTCCCTTCTAGATAGTGGACGTCCTCACTCCACTCTGAATTTATGTGGCTGCTATTTCTGCCCGACATGTTCGGGTCGACGGCGCCACGGCGGGGTGCCACAGGTCGGTGTCCCTCTTTACGAGAGGGACTTTACGGCAGCGTCCCCCTAGCACCCTGAGGGCTCCGGCTTGGGACCTGCCCTTAGTGCTGGACGCCCTATCATCTCCTCCCCTCGAGCCCCGGGCCCAGGTCGGGCTTAAGTGGCTGTCCCTGAAAACAGCATTTCTGCTTGCCATAACCTCAGGGAAGTGAGTCGGAGAGCTTCATGCCCTCTCCGTGAGCAGTACATGCCCTAGGTGGAACTCCGATGGCTCGGGTGTTGCCCTCTGGCCGAATGTGGCGTTCCTGCCCAGGGTGCTTCCACTCGCCCGCTCCAATCGGCCGATCCAGCTGGCACGCTTTAACATTCCACAGGAGAGCGGCACGCCTGAATTGCTGTGCCCTGTGCGTGCCCTGAGGGCGTATATTGATGCCACGGCCTGCATACGGCAGTCAGAGCAGCTCTTCGTTTGCCATGGCGGCACTAGGAAGGGTCGTGCTCTCTCGAAACAGCGGCTATCCCACTGGGTGGTTGATACCATCACACACGCCTACGGGGCCAGTGGCCGTCCCCCGCCATCAGGGGTCAGATGCCACTCTACAAGAAGCATCTCAACATCGTGGGCTGCCCTAAGAGGGGTGCCCCTGGAGACCATCTGCGCTGCGGCTGCATGGGCGTCTTCTGGCACATTCTCCAGGTTCTACTGGGTCAATGTCGCCACTCCTCACCCTCTGGGTGTGGTCCTGTTGCCAAGCTCCGCTGCTTCCGGCCAAGGGAGTAAGTGCTTGGATTCTTCATGACATGGTTGGTATTGGTCATCCAGTGCTAAAGCACCGCCTCTGGCGGTCAGTAGGGACGAAATAGAACGATAGTTATGGCTGTAACTACGGTTCTATGAGTCCCGGATGACCGCCAGAGTATCCTGTCACTCAGAATTCTTGTGTGCTCGCGAGAAGATTCTGGGAACAGATCCTCTGACGACACCGGCTGATATAGCCGGTGTCACGTGGGTCACAGGTGACTTTGTTGGTATTGGTACTCGAGCTGCGCATGCGCGCGATGGACATATCCAGTGCTAAAGCACCGCCTCTGGCAGTCATCCGGGACTCATAGAACCGTAGTTACAGCCGTAACTATCGTTTTCACTATAAGTAAAAAATAATTTTTGGACGGACACTATAATTTACAGTTTTTCACTATGTTCAATCTGAATTTTCTTTAAAATAAAAAACATCTATATTGATTCTGACTTTTCTACATCCAACTCACAGGTTTATCATTACTTTGAGAAAAAAGATTATTAATTTAACCCTTTTAGAAGGGAAGATATGGTCATTTGTTTCATTTTCGAGCCTGAGACCTGAAAAACAGGCTCAGTGCTTAACAGGTTAAGGGCCATTATTATGCTGCATTTGTATATCACATTATGGATGCCTGTGGAAAAAACAATTGCATGCATGTATCTGAATATGTGAATTGTTAAAAAAAATTATAATAATAACAAACACACATTTTGTTTGAATGTGTAAAAAAAGTGTTTTAGTTATAGACATATGTTGTGCCCGTGTCACAATGTTTTATACACAAATATGAGATATAATTTGCCCATGTGTAAAACAGTTGTTGAGCTGTTTGTGAAATTACCAATTAATTACCATAGTCAATGCCTGGCGAAATGACGGCCCCGCCCACTTTCCGGTGTAAACAAGGAACCGGTGCAAAGCGGGAAAAAACCTGTCATCATTCATAACATTTCTGTGTTTTGTAATGCACGTTCAACAACTAAAAACATCCAAAGTAACAATTTTCTATAGTTTCACTTAGAAAAAAGGACGGTAAAAGAAGACATCTTTGGCTTTCTTTTGGGAAACACTTAATCTCAGCAACATTATGATGCTGATAAGGCTAACGTCAATCGTCAGACTAAACAGTTGTAATGTTGAAAGTCAAACTTGTATATTTAGATGCTGCTTTGAAATATAAAACACTGACAAGCCATGGAAATCCCTCTTAAAGTGTTGGCAGAGTGAAAGGACATCAATCCCCTATTGCTTTTCATTTCACCATATATGGACGCCGATCATCAATCTCAAGTGACATACTGTAATTGTTTACCTGACTGACCATTGTTTTCTGGCTCCTTGTTGGATAAAAAATGCATGTTATTCTTGATTTTTTTATGTGAAATCTCAGAATGTGTATTTACTGGATGGCAGATATTTCACCCAAAAAGGAGTGGGGCCATAACGTAGAAGGAAAGTACAGGATTATATATTAGTTCCACCGATACATACCATTTCACTGCAATCCCATTAAAGCATTTTGGCTCTAACTTTGTCTCATGTGTCCCTTTCCAGTTTGAAGGCGGTGCTGGCGGCCCCTCTGTCCAGCGGGGCGTTGGACCTGTCCGGTATTCCTCTGGCTGCTCGGGACATGGAGCGTCTGTGTGCACACCTCCAGCGCCACGCGTCCATCCTGGGCAGCCTGGAGCTGGGCTTCACAGATCTGACGGACGAGGCCTTCCTCCTGCTGCTGCCCACACTGGCCGCCCTGCCTCACCTGGAGACTCTGGCTCTGAACGGGAACAGGCTGACCAGAGCCGTTCTGAAGGAGCTGACCGACGCCCTGAAGGTCAGCAAGACATTTTTATATATTTGTCCAGATGGTTACAATGTAGCAGCATAGTATCAGTATTAGTGTAGTCCCTGTTAATGAGCCCCCTTGCTTTTTGTTGGAAGTTATATTTTTCCTAGGAATTAAATATAAGACTTAAAATTACTTGCGTTTGTAGAATCTGAAAAATCGTGACATTTTTGCCAAATTATGGCAATGTTTGAGTTGCACTTTTGACACTGGAGGAAACAGAAACACTGTGACATGTTGTTGTTTTTTTAATGTTACTGTTGCATGACTTTGATGTCTAACTGATGTAATGAATGGAAGTAAAGGGGACATACAGTGCAGAAGTGCACCACAGGCTTTATTAGACCAATTGCAGACATTTAGCTAACTTTGCCACAGTGGTTTACTGAACCAGCAGAAAGAGCTTTTTAAGCACATGGAAGTAAATTGGCTGCTAGTTGAATTCCCTCTGAAGGAACAAATTGAGTTCCTGGTTCTTCTGATTAAAATACAGGTGAAGTGCCTGAGTTCTTAAGAAAAGCTTCTAGAGAAATGAAATGTTAACAGAATTAAAAAATGTAAATAAACATAGTCTTTTCCACTATTAACACCATCATGTAATATAAACAATGCACCAACAAGCGCCTGTATAGACAGAGAGAACAATTGACAATAAAATGTATTGATAAATGTCATAATTGTAAATATTTGTTGATACATGTATTATTTACTTTTATCTTGTATTTATTCATGATACATTTAAATGTGTATTGTATTATATATTTTTTCTTCAAAAATGTTGAGACTTATATGTTGATGATGCAGGGTATTGGGTTTGTTTACAAATATCAATCATTTTATGACTGTATATTCCTTCCATTTTTTATAAATGATAAATATATTGTAAATAAAAATATAGTCTGCTTGTACTTTAGGTATAAAAACATATTGTTACATGGCGAGTGTGTTTAAAAGCTAGAAGTGAGGGCACTTTACTTTTTTCAGTAGTAGTACTGTAACATACTTAAAATAAAATGAAATGTTAATGATGATGACGATGACTGACGATCAGAGTCAAACAGGTTTATTACCAGGTTGGTTTACACGTACGAGGAATTTGACTTGGTGACACAGGTAAAAAAAGAAAATATAACAGTATTTTCATTGCAATGGAATGAAATAGAGGAATACAATATGGAATACAAATCAGCTGTAAATAATGTCGTACATTGCGTTGTGGCTGAGGTAAAGTGTCAGTGGGGGGGCCGGTAGCGGAGGGGAAGATACTGTTCAGGTGGCGAGAGGTTTTGTTCCTGATGGAGCGAGCTTCCTGCCAGAGGGGAGGGGGGTGAACAGTTTGTGTCCAGGGTGGGAGGGGTCGATGATGATGAAGATGATATTTTGATACAGTATGTTGTTCTTCATCACCCCAGGACCCCTGCAGTTTCCCCAGCGTGACGTGGATTGACCTGGGCAACAACGTGGACATCTTCTCTCTGCCGCAGCCCTTCCTGCTCAGCCTGAGGAAGCGCTGCCCCAAGCAGGGGAACCTCCCCACCATCCTGGAGTTCGGAGAGAGTCAGGCCAGCGAGCCCCCCGAGAGGCTGAGGGGGCTGGGGGAGGAGGAGGAGACGGACGACAACCGCACCGAGAGCATGGGCGAGCTCCGGTCGGAGGTGGAGGAGGTGCTGGACGGGGAGATGGAGATCGAGGAGATGATGGAGGAGCTGCTGGACTTTGACCGGGAGGTGCAGGGGAAGGAGGACGAGGACGAGAGCATGTGGACGCTGGAGGAGCAGAGGAGAGGGATGGGCAGGGGGAGGAAGGGGGGGTGGAGAGGGGAGGAGAAGGAGAAGGAGAAGGAGGCGCAGGGGAGGCGGGCGCTGATGGCGGACGATGACGACGACACGCACAGCCTCTCCTGCTCCAGCCAGTCGCAGCACTCCTCCGGAGCCGTGGAGCCAATGAGGGTGGAGGAGGAAGACTTGGATGATGTGACGGACCAATCGGATCACTTGACCTGATTGCTGCTTCCTGCTCCGCTTATGTTTCCCCCTCTTGTGTCGAGTCCTGTGTGGATGGAGGCAAAAGAGGACTGTCTCCCTCAGAGGCGAGAGCTCAAAGTCAATCCGACTGCAGTGTTCGGACGATGTCATCCATATGAGCATGTCACTGGACACTACATCCACTGATCTATGAGCGCACAGCTGAACCCAGGTGACTCGTGGTGACCGAAACACGAGAAGACAATCCCCCACAGGACGTCTGTTTTATCCTAACTGTCTGTTTTGAACTACCAATAGACTGAAGGATGATAAAGCATAGATTAGGCTGATTACTTATATCACGTGAGGCTTTTATGTACAGTTAATCTTTATTCAGGTCCTTTCCTCCTGGTAACCCTGGTGATACCATGTGCCTGTAACATGTCCCAAGTGTGTTTAAATATATAAAAAAATTAAAATATTAACTTACACACAAGCTAGTCAGGGCCGTTAAACCTTTAAAATACTGTTTTTGCCAAAAATCTAGAAATGTATCAAATGTTTCCCTCCCACATACATAACCAGATGGATGGGAGGACAGAAGGGAATCCATCGTTAAGCCAACTATCATTTGCTTCTTAAGGAACGAACAGATGCTCGTGCTTTAGCGGACAGACAGAAGTACTATGAAGATGAAATAAGTCAGCTGAAACCAAAAGAAAAACAACTGATAAAGAAAAGGACAGATGATTGTAGGGACACAAGTGTTCTGTTGTGGTCCCCAGTATATAGATGTGATGATCTTGTTGCCGTGTGTCCCGAAGCAAAGTGTCCAGCTATCGAGTTGAAATATGTCGTTGCCTTTTTCCCATAATCCAGGTCATGTTTCACTCCACAGCACGTGTGCCTCACATGCATACAGTGCTGTTTTTATGTTGTACGCTGGGTTACGACCACTTCTATCTTTATGCAGTATGTAGCTCTCACCCGGCCTGTGCTTTCTGCTCATGCGTCACTTATAGTCCACGCAAAGCTTTGAGAAACAAACTGTATTTCTGGATGTACAGTATATACAGCCTAGTGTTTTGATCTGTGCAGGGGAAATCATTAAGATAGTAGATTAGCTATTTATATAAATGTATAAATAAAGATTATTATTTTGATTTAAAGAGGAATACCACCTATTTCAAATATATACGTATATATATAATTCTCTAGTTCAAGCTATAGACTATACATATAACATTTCCCAATTTGACACACAGCTTGGTTCGGACCCCTCTTGTGTTACTTTCACATGCAGGGTAGTCTTCAGAATCTAAACAAACTTCTAGGTTGGATTTTACCAAGATAATTGTTTTGGTTAAAATAAGTATTTTTGTCACATATCTTAAGTCACAAACTTAAGTTAGTTGTGTTGTATACATCACATCATCTAATATATTACTTGAGTTGAGCAGTGGTAGAATAAGAGAAGCAACACCTGAATTTAAAATCTTACAGTAGTACAAAGAACAAAAGTATTAGCATAACAATATATTTAAGTACCAAAAGTGAAAGTACTCGTTAGTCGTAATGAACCATTTCAGAATGATACATGGATCTACATACATGATACTGTTCTTTTTTTAATTGATGTCCCCCTCTCTGGACATTATCCCGCGTATTACATGGTTACATAATACATTAACCAACAACTTGATTCACAATATTGATATACAATTATTTTATTGAAAGAGAAAATAGTAGGTCCCACTGCGTACCAACATCTGGAACTGCTGACATCTGACAGCAAGAATTAACAAGGTCTTGGATCTCCCAGTTGACCAATCAGAATCGAGTATTCAACTAAGCTGTGTCATAAATGTAACTACTGAATTATGATTATTGATGCATTAATGTGTGTTTCACAGCTGGTAAAGGTGGGGCTAATTTTAAATACTTTCTACAGTGGCGGGATTTTTTATCAGTTTGTTTATAATTCGTATTAGCCAATAATCTTCAACAATCTTAATCTGTAAAGTAATTTAAACCATGAATGAAATAAACAAATAAATAAATAAAAGCTTTCAAATAATTGTAGTGGAGTGAAAAGTACAATACTGGCTTCTTAAATGTTGTGGCGTAGAAGTATAAAGTACCATAAAATGAAAATACTCAGTCAAAATACAAGTACCTCAAAAATAAATTCAACGGGACACCAGCAATAGAAATGTGAAAGTCCTGGTTTGTTTGACCCCTTCAATCAGCCGAATTCCCTCTATAGGCTGACTGTAGCTCTACGGCCCAATTCCAAACCGACCCCTACACACTCCCCTTACCACTTCAACTCTGATGGAAAGTCCGCGTAGAGGGTCCACCACATGAGATGCCGTTACAAACCAACTAGTGTGAGTGGGTTATCAAGCCCTCTGACAGGACGAGGTCCTGACTAACCAACTGCACGACCTGACCGTGTGCAACCCTGTTTGTGTCTGTCATGAAACATGAAGTGACCAAATAGTTCTGTGCAAACATTTACTAGTAACCAGCCTATGCCATATTAAATACAGATACAGATGGTAACAACTTGAGAATCAACTTCTTCTACTAAGGACCATATATACCCGGGACTAATCTAGCAAACTGTAGACTTGTGCATTTTATTGTAAAGTTTTGTATATTCACAGAGACTGTTGCAAAAACGAAAAAAAGAAAAGAGGTTAACAAAAAAGAAACACCACTAAAGATTTTTAAATAACTTGTATGATTGTAATGTATTATTCCGAGAGATGCCAATTCTAAACAATGGTTTCAAGTATACCACGTCATCGAGTGGCGCCAAATGCTGGGCATTTAAACAGTCCTTCGGCGCCACTCGATGACGTAGTATACTTGAAATAGTGGCTCTGCAGCATGCTTTACTCGACATTGAGAAACGGCCGGAGTTTGTCCCAAAGTCAAAACACCCTGCATTTACACACAAAGAAGGGGCCTCATTCAGCTGAGAGATTGTGTACAGATGGTGAGAGTGAGTAGGGGTCAGGTTGGAATTGGGCTTCATGATTACTTGGGCCCTAAATATAAAAAACTGACGCAGTAGGTGAATGTCAAGCATTGTTTGAGTGTGCAGGGCCACTTAACCAAGCCTTGGTATGTCAATTGTATTTGATGGGAGTGAGAATGCAAATGAAGAGTGCTTCAAAGCTAGAAAAAAGGTGACTCTTAATAATGAAATGTTGAAAAAGCAATGAGTAGAAACATTTTATTGAAATGTAAAGGAGGAGAATAATAACTCGCATAGACTAAAGCTTCATTTTAAACCAGTTAAAAAGGAATAAATACTTTTTTCCCCTCAGGCACCAATACATTCACATTTGGAGCTGTTAATGCGGCGCGTGGCATACAACATGAAGGCCTTTAATGACATGCTGATGATTGCAGCTGCAACACATCATCATGCAAATGTCATTAAGTCAAACATGTGTGTCTATGCACCTGTCTCATAAACGCTTTGATTTCTCTTCCTTGTGATTGTAGCTGCTATACGTATCTCCGGCTTTCCACCTGCTGCAAATCCTCCTCAGCTTTATAGATCTGCAATGCTCAATTGTTGGAGAACCCCTTTACAGTACGGTAGTTGTTGCTTAAACAACAGATGGATGGGATCCATGTTTTTTTATTTCATTTCTGCTAGCACTATATACAAATGAGCCAATACATTTCAAATGGGAATACCGTCACTTCAAAGAACAATTAGGCACACTTTAAAAAACATCTAAATCAAGCCACCCCTGTGTTATCATAAATGTTTTCTTATTCATATAAGGATACAAGTGTCTGTTGTCGCCCAGGAAAACTCTACAAACCTTCTTAAGGCCACAGTGTGCGATTAACCTACCCTGTAATGTACTGTTTTAACTATGTACATGGCATTTTTTATATTTAGTACCATAAACCAATTCTAACAATGAAAAATGTATGTAATGGAGTTAAACACAATACTTTTTTCTTCCTCTTTAAACATCTCAAAAACATTTTCAATTGCAAATTAAACGTATATTGCATATTCAGCATTTACAGTTGTTTAAATCACATGACAAAACACAAATGGCACAAACTACAGTTGCGCTGTGTGTATTCATTTTGTGTTAAATTGCCTTGAGCATTAGGAACATCACTCAAAATGTTTTTTTCTATTTCCAATGTCGATAAAAAGGAATAAAAACTCAAAAAGTCATCATCGTTTTTGATTATATATTAGTATTGGTTGTCATGAAAAAAATGTATATATTGCTATACTTTTAATAAAAGTAATTTAAATGTAATCACATAAAGTTAAATTGAACATTTTTTAAATGCAGTCAGGTCTGATTCGGGGTACTAATTTACTGTAATTGTAATATATCATCCTGACTCTTAATGCTATCGGCAGCCCTCCTAATAGCAAACAGTTCCCTGTGGCCTCAATGATACAAACTAGCCTGATAAAAGCTGAAAACAAAGCGAAACCTTAGTCAACCTTTAAAATAAAATGTATTATTGCATTGACCCGGTATGATCTATTTCACAAGAATCTCTGTAAAATGAACCCTTTAAACAATGTGGCAGGGGGGTATAATGAACAGAGAGGAAGATTGTGCTTGAAAACCAGGGACTTTTAGCAATGTGTGTACACTTTTGGGAAGACATTAACCTGAACCAATGCTGCGTTTTTGATTCCACTCAAGATAGCATGAACGTGGTTTCTTGAAATCATCTACAGGAATAAAGTGTGTTTGCAGCACGGAATTACAGGCCTGGGAAAATCTGTGAATAATAGATATGTAACTGAAGTTGTAGCCACAAGTCAGGTTTTCTGTGATTTTGCACCAAATGTCTCACCTTAGCTCTCTGTCAGACACAAACCTTCTGCTTGTCACACCAGGTCATATACAGTCTATGGTTAGAGTACATCTTGTTTTTACTATGGACCTAAAGAACAGGAATAATCTAAATAAAGTTGTGAACATGTGTTACTGATTTATGTAGAGATGTGTTAAGAAAATATGGTATTTTGAATCCAAAGGCACGAGTAGCGTTGGGTCTTTCTCTGGCCATGAGTCTTTCTTCAATATATATTTCTCAGTATCCCTCTGAATTTCTGTATTCATGGTATCTTATTCTATCCCTCACCCCTTTGCCCGAAACTCTCACGTCTTATTTATTTATATTTCTCAGGGTCATTTGATCCACTGGAAAGAATGCTCTTTGCATTTTATTTACAGATGAAACTGTACCTTTCTATGTTGTGCCATGGATCCCCAATAAATGATATGATGCAAAAACAAAATGTGCTTTGTCTTCCTATTGTGTTTGAATATTATGACTGCTTGATATCTGCAACTATAAGGACTGTAGGTATTAACTCCATCCAGTGTTGGCGCCCAGAGAGCAGCAGAGACCGACGTATCTAAGCATAATTCTTCGAACATCTGTTTATTTTTTATGAATATGCCTACAATGCTTTTAAAATGTGAACACGTTACCTTGCCTGCAGTGTTTCCCTAAAACCATTACAGCAGATTAACAAACTCCATACATCCAGACACAACATTTAGAAACATGTATGTAGATCCCCACTTCCATTGACGTTTTTCACACAGCCTTTATCATTCATGGGTATTTATGGTTTATGTAGCAGGGATTGATGAGAATCATTATGTAACACAGGACAGAAAGGGTTGTCAAAACCATAAACTTGGTGTATAGCTAAATACATAATCTGTGGCTACTGGGCACCAAGGTATTTCCTCTACAGAGCTTTCTTCAAAAGGCAGACTTTGTAATATGTGCTGTAGTAGAAAAACCACATTGTTAATGGTGAACAAAGTGACTGTCTACCTAACTTCTGTCAACTGTGAGCACATGACTCTAAAAGCCATTGAAATACTGCCTTGATTTCAGTCAGAATAGAATAAAGTTTGTCTTTTTTTTTTTCAAGTTAAGTTAGTGCTTCATTGACTCCAATTTGTATTGAGGACAAAGAATCTGAATGTGGATCCCAAACCAAAACAGTAATGACGTACTGAGGATTGTTTTGTTGTTGTATGTGGGAGACATCTAGTGGCCATGCTTAGAAACTGCATGATGTGCCTGCAGCATTATTATAGCACTGCTTTAAAAAGTTTGTAATAGTTGAATTTCACTACAACCCGCCGACATGAAGGACAGGAAACTACTTTTCCATGGTATATTAAATGATAAAATGCCATATGCCATTGTCACTGCCATGGCCAGAGCCGTCCGCTTTACAATGGCCCTGGAACCTATGGGTGACATCACCGACACTATAGGTTTAACATTTTAAGGTCATCCTTCTGAAAATAAATTTGATGAGGTTGCCTTTTTTAATCAAATCAACTTACTTATGTGATTATAACTAGCTGTCCCTTTTTATATGCGTATATGAGCAGTGGCGGCGCCAGGGTATGGCTGGGGTAGGCTATAGCCATACCAAGAAATGGCTTAGCCCTACCTTAGCCCGACCATGACAAATTATGTTAAAGTAAGCATGTTGAGAACACGGATTGCGAAAATCTACCTGCTGTAACAACAAGTGCACGTTACTGACGCAATATGGTTGAGACCATTCAGGCTTATGCTAGAGGGGTGTAAGGAATAGTCTAAGTAGTGGGGGAGTTGTATACACTAACGGCCCCTACACACGGCCGCGGGCGTTATCGCTTGACGGAGGGCTGGGCTGAAACTCGACCAATAACCAATCACATGAATCTCCCGCCCCAGACACACAAGCACGCGGTTTGATTGGCTAGAGCTTGTACTGGCTTATGATTCGATTGGCTGACGCCTCCGTCGAGCCGTCAAAAGTAGAACATTGCTCTACTTTTGCAGCGAGCACCGCGGGAGAAGCTACGCGTCGCTCCCAGAATGCAGTTCGGCGACTCGTGACGTCACCCCATTCAAAGTGAATGGGCAGAAGCGTTGAAGCGGCATAGCCCGCGGCCATGTGTAGGGGCCGTAAAGGTGTGGAAATTCTCTCGCGTTACGGCCCGTCCACACTACAGCTTCAAAAAAAGCTTCTAACGCGTCTGCCCATTCACTTTTTAATGGGGTGACGTCACGTTGCCTCGCTTTTCGCCGAACTGAATTGTGGGTAGCTTGGCTGAACTTCTCCGGCGTCTCCGGCTTCAAAAGTTGAAAATTGTTCAACTTCTGACGCCGGAGAAGCCGGAGAAGCCAGCGCCAGCCAATCAAATCCCGTTTCTGAAAATCTGACAGCTCAAGCCCTAGCCAATCAAACCGCGTCTAGTGTGGACGGGCCGTTATAATATCAGCGCGGCCGCGGTCAGATCAAAATGCCTCCGAATGCAATTTGAATAGACCTAAGCCAATCAGAGCAACGAAACGTTGGGTCTGCTGCGTCATGCATTACTGATGACATGTCACGTTCACAGTGAAAAGTCTCCAAACCATAGACTGTATTTGCTCCAAACTCGTGCCGAGTAAATTGCAGACAGACAGCAGAACTTATAGGATTCTAGGATTAATTGTATATATTTCGGATGGACCGATTTCTTCTTAAACGCCCTCGCATTGAGGTACAACAAGTCGAACAGGTGCCAGAGTCACACGACCCAATTATCTAAGAAACAGCAGTGGTGATGCACGGAACAGCAACCTGGGCCTGCTGGCTATCAATAAGCAGAGGAGTAAGGCACTGGATGTCCAGCGTGTTATTGACATTTTCGCTTCCAACCACAACAACCGGCGGATCGTGCTGCTTTGAAAACGTCAATAGTGAGTTTTGAATATATTTTGTAATAATGGGTCATTTGAAAAAGTGTTTTGTATGACAATAGAGACACAGGCCACCTGTTGTGTGCTGTGTCTGTCTCTCTCTGTTTACCTGTGTCTGTGTCTCTCTCTCTCTCCCTCTCTCTCTGTCTCTCTCCCTCACTCTCTCCCTCTCTCTCTCCCCGTGTCAATTCTATATGCCAACTTTTCTTGTTTCTGCGGCTGCGTAGCATGTTGTAACAACGTGGAATTAGCAGAATAGGCTATTGTATTGTTTAACTCACACCTGTTGCTCTCAATGTAATTTAGCTGATAAAAGGAGACTAATAAAAGCTAATAAAAGCCTCACGTGTGGCGTTTCACTGTCAAGGGGTGTGATATAGCGTGTATGTAATTACATTACAAATACTGACTAGAGCCCCACCACTGTATGGGTTAGCCCTACCATAAACTACCCAACAAAAATACTCTGGCGCCGCCACTGTATATGAGCAATAAAAAGTGTCATTTTTGAAATGCTAAACACCACCAATATTACATTACATTGCATTTAGCTGACGCTTTTATCCAAAGCGACTTACAATAAGTGCATTCGACCAAGAAGATACAAACTTGAAGAAAACAGAATCATAAGTACATCAGGTTTCATAGAGCCAAACCATTCCAAGTGCTACTCAACTGGCTTTAGATAAGCCAGTCCTTTATTAGTATATGCGTGCTTTGTTAGCAATTCTTTGTTAGTAATTCTATCGCTCGAAGTGGAGTCGAAAGAGATGAGTTTTAAGTCTGCGCCAGAAGATGTGCAAGCTATCTGCTGTCCTGATTTCAATGGGGAGCTCATTCCACCATTTTGGAGCCAGGATAGCAAACCGACGTGTTTTTGCCATGGATGTTTTTGCTGATGGGAACTTGGGTCCTGCTCGCAGTGCTGGTGCAGCGAGCCGTTTGGCCGATGCAGAGCGGAGTGCACGTGGTGGGGTGTACAGTTTAACCATGTCCTGCATGTAGGAATGGACAGATCCATTCACAGCATGGTACGCAAGTAGCCTACCATTGTCTTGAAGTGGATTCTAGCAGTTACTGGACGCCAGTGAAGTGAGCGGAGGAGCGGCGTGCATGGTGTGGGAAAGTTATGGATTATAATGTACCTGTAGAGCTATTCATCAATCAAGATTGTTTTGTTGTGAGTTGCAGAGTGTTGGAGATATCAGTCACAGAGATTTACGCCTTCTCTACAATGTAATGCCCCTACAGAATACATTTTACAATAAACTATGACCTGGATACGAAAGATAACCCATTGACCTGTGAACTGATTTTTGTTGTTTTTGTGTCTTGGAAATATTTCTTCTTTATCACAGTTGAAAGTGTGCATTTAGCCAATTTCTTCTGTGCAGTAATACCGTAGAAAACCCTACATTAAATGGATGTGTTGGGGGGGGTTGTCCTCCTCAGCCACCGTGGAAGTGGGAGTGTTTTACAGGTTGCCAAGTGCTGCAGGTGAGCAGCTGCAGGTGTGTGTGTGTGTGTGTGTGCAGGTTCAGAGGGGGCGTGGCCTGTGAACTACGTGCAGCAGGTAGGCTCGTGTTACCTGGCGCTCTTCAGAGTTTCTGCAGCAGCCTGATCGTGATTCAGGTCTGCATTTGGGCTTTTATCACTCAACTCTTCAGCCAATTACAAGCATAAACCTCACCTGGATCACCGGAAGTGTTTTTGAGTTTTTGTGTATTTTATTCCTCACTGAAACGGTTTAACTCTCTCTTCGTTTCCTGAAATGATCCCGTCCAGCAGCCGGTAAGTCAATCATCATCCCGACATTATTAGCTCACATCCAGCGGCTCTGTAACGCCTTCATTTACCATGAAACATTTGGGATTGTTTTCCGGTCGGTGAGTGTTGTTTTGGAGCAGTTTCTTCTTCTCAAAATGTTATATGTCACCTGAACTGACACCCTGCTTGCTGTTTTGCCACTTTAAGCACTTTCAGGGAATAATTTGCTAAATGTGAGACTGTGAGGATGGTAATTTAAACTACCGCGGTGAAGTACATTTTTGGTTGGATATTCGACAGACATTCGCGGACCAGCCAGCAGCGTCAGTTGACCCTGCTGCTGGCTGTATTACGACGGGGAGATCTTCTCCGCAAAACGAGGCTTTCACTTAGGGACCATCAACAAATGATTTTTCAATTACACAAGAACAATGTTCTTTTTAATAACTTGACAGCTTCCCGATCGTGTGAATGTGAGGCAAATCCACTCCAGAGCATACATTTGTTGAACACACCTCTTTTTATTGCATTTGAATACTTTACGTTTTATTAATATTTTGATGGAACAATTAGCATATTTCTTCAATAACTTCCAGGTCATGTGACCTAATTACTCAAAATCAGTGCTGGATCAAATAACTACACTTGCTGCATAGAACACACCTCCTTTTATTGCATTGTAATACTCTAAATATTTTATATTAATATTTTTGATGGAAAAATTAGCTTATTTCTTCAATAACTTCCAGGTGTAGTGATCACTGATTGACATAATTCACTCATGGAACTACGGGTTGGGGGTATTGTTCCGCACGGACACATATGTTGACTGTACCTACTGTGTGCCCTCCTTTCTTCTTCCCTTCTCTTCCCGGGCTTCAACCCGATAACATGTGTGTTTCTGATGCTCATTAAAGCTAACTTTGTACCTTCGATGCACCGCCTCCGACTCCCGTCTCTCGGCACTATACAGGTTAAGTGACCAAATCACTCAAAATCAGTGCTGGGTCAAATAACTACACTGGCTGCATAGGACACACCTCTTTTTATTGCATTTTCACTCTCCAAATATTTTATATTAATATGCTGATGGTAAAATGAGCATATTTCTTCAATAACTTCTAGATAATGTGACCTACATGTAATCACTCAAAATCAGTGCAGTTACAATCATGTCAGGTTTTGGGTGGATTTAATTAAGTCTTGGATTGCAGAGTTTGAATGTCCTCTTGCTATTTTCAGACGATACGTGAGTAAAGTTTGTGAAGGAAATTTCGTTCTGTAATTTAGTGAATTAAAAGTATTAACTCAAGAATACTATTGTTGTGTAAATTGAGCGTTATTAGTTACCTTTCACCACTGATAAAAAGTAAATCAAGTACAAAGTAGAAAAGTATCAGCAGGACTGTACCATAGGCCTACAGCAGTGTTGTAGGGCTGTCCCGAATGCCGTTTTTCAGGCTCCGGATATTCGGTAGTAATCAGCAGCGAATATTCGGCGCGCGCTTCAACACGTGTATTTCGGTTTATTCAAGGCATTCCTTTTGTTATTCTACAGTATTGTTGTTTTATATTTATTTGTTAATGTATACAACCCAATTTGTGTTCTTTGTAATTGAAAGGATATTGCATTGTGTTTGTTACTTTCTTTGCAGTTGTATATCTTAAGTGTAATTTGGCTTGGCTTCCTATTTTGTATGGACATGCTTTTATTTTGAAGGAGGAGTTAGTGCTGTTGACAGGAAGTTGTTGTTGCTATGGAAACAACGTGACGGAGAAAAGGAGCGGAGATTAACGGAGAAAAGTAATATCTACATATAAAGACGGAGAAAGTAAACGATAACGTTTATGTTTAAGTGTTAGCACCCCCGAAGCTCTTACGCTGATAGTGGAGATTTCAATAAATTCAATTTGGTGACCGATATTCGGATATTCGGGTACAGCCCTACAGTGTTGTAGTCAAGTCACAAATTCTGGAGTCCGAGTCACTCTCCAGTCCCTACTCTTCGATTCCGAGTCCCCTAGGATGAGTCTCATGCCCCGCCCACACGGAGACTAAACCGATTTCGAACCGAAGTCGATCCGTCCACACGGAATCGGCTCAAATGTGTCCGTCCAAACGAAGCTGCTCGAAACCGCTGGAGGCGCTGTAGTACATATGCTGGGCCTATAAGTGGCACTGTACTTCCGCCACAAAATACACCAAAAGCAGCTAATAAAACCCCCCGAGCATGGGCATAAGGCATAAACAAATAAGGTAGAAGATGGTGGATATTCGTGCAAGAAGGGAGGCATTTGTGTGGACTGACGACCCTGTGATCCACCGTTGTTGTTGTTGTTGTTGTTGGCGAAACGCATCGGCAATGACGCGGGGGTGTGCAGGAGAGGTGGGGAGAGGCGGGGCTATGGCATCATCGATTCAGGAAATGATCGTATAGGGCGTACACACGGAGCCGCAAGCGTGTTGTCTCCAGACTTACCCAGTTGATTGGTTTCGGGCTCCGAAGCCGCGGCTCCGTTTCGGCTTCATGAGGACGAACCGTCTATACCAGCGGTTTTCAAAGTGTGAAAACCTGGGGGGCGCCAGAGAGCTTCAGTGGAGGCGCAGCGTGAGAAAAAAGTTACGAGAAACAGTGAAATCTAGCTAGTTAACTTCAGCTAACTTAATGCGAGCGGCAACATGGATCGATTTTTAGTGAAGTTACCTTAAGTGAAAGAGGAGACTGGCAGAAAACGTCAGCTTTGTTTTGAAATAAAAGTTGTGGCTCATCGGACATTTATGAGAGAAAATCCCTAATGTCCGAGTGCAAGTGAATGCAGCACAAGACGCGAGCCTTGTAACCCCTCTGTGAGGGCCTAAGATATTCAAAAAATTATATTTGAAAACATAAAAAAAAAACTTTCTTTATATATTTGTTGTTCAATTTGGCATTAGTTTTACCTAAATAACTTGATTTAACTGTATTTAAAATAACATTTCCAAAGAAATAAATCCTTCGAATATCCCTGTTCAGTTTCTGTTGGAATGTGAAGGGTTACATGCCATCTCTGCGAGTTATGTGAAGACGGGAAAGCTTGTTGGTCCCTCTGTACAGTCACAGAGGGCCCAGCTATAGTAACTCAACGAGAGAGTAATGTCAAATGACAGTACAATTGACCAATCATATATTCCCTCTAAATGGGTGGGCTTTATTTAAGTTCCGCCCGCTGTGAGGTTTATGCATGTGGTGCAGTGACGCGTCCTAAAAGCCGGAAGTAAGCTGCGCTCGGGACCCTTCTCGACAAAAAAGCAATGGGATTTCTCCATAGAATTTTGGAAAATAGCTGGAAATAAGGTCTGTGGAAAACGAACCTGTTAGATAAATGCACGTTTTGTTCAGCCGGATAATCTCCACATGTCTACCCTACTTCTATTTTTTTGAATCATAAATCGAATCGATAGATTTATGATCGATAGATTTAGGATTAGCATAAATTCGTTCATGATGGCTCACTTCAGTGATAGTGATGACATTGTTGCGAAATTATTAACCAAGTAATTTTCAAGATTGAGTTGCAATGATAAACTGGAGTGGCAAAGGATCAGCTGCATGACCCCGCCATCAAGTGCTTCATCCAAAAGGACAGGAGGATGGACTTTGTGTTTAAGTGATTTGATCATCAAAGGTAGGACTAAGTCATTTTCAATGTGGGCCGCCGTGCCGACTTAATTCATTTGTAATTGTTACTTGGCTGTGGGTGCCCTGTCATGATAGGTGTTTATATAAATGATGTTGTTTTGTGTGGTAGAGGGTCGCTGTCATTGATTCGTTTTGCACCCCGGGCCGTTGTTTTGATATTCCTGCTGAAGTATACGCTGTGACGTAATAACTCTTCTTTTTTTTCGAGGGAAGGCTCAGAGAGCCTAGGTATAAAAGTCACGGCTCTCCACTGCTGTCAAGTTTGGCTGTACTTAGCATTGAATCAAAACGCACTAAAGCTTTAGATCTTAATACATTTGCGAGGCGTTTTGCTGAACAAGATGGTAATCACCGCATTCAGCTGTTATAGGCATGCCAATTTGCTCTGCTCACGGATGACTCGATGAGCATAACAAACTGTTAAGATGATGACCTTACGTGTGTAAATATCTGTGTCGGTTTACAAAAATCAGCCCTCGAGTCCGACTCACTTCCGATTCCAGGACTCGATTGCTCCAGGTCCTACTGTAAACGCATACATAACTAAACATATATTGAAGACATAACGAAAAAATAGTTTAGCTACTTTTTTTATCTGATTTTGTGTTCATGAGGTTTCCGACATCATCATAAAGGCTTTGGACTTGTGGAGGTGTGACTGTTTGTGTGCTTCAGAATGTATCCGCCATGAAATGATTAGAACTGTAAGGAATACAGTCTTATTGTACAAACACTCTCCTGTTGTCCGGATTGTCTCTAAGTTTCTCCATGGTGCTGCTGTCACTGGAAGAAGCACCACACTTAGCGTTGGTGTGTAGGAATGTGTGGTTAAACTGCCTCTCCACCCAGTGGCAGCAGAACAACACACAGACCTGTTTGTAGAAAATCCTCTGCCACACCTGCAGTTAAGAAACAATTAAATCTGCCTCTGTGTTTGTGTGTGTCTCGGGTCGGGTCTCTGAAACAAACAAACATCTTATTGTTTGTGACTGTGTGCAGAGCCTCGTCTGGCACTAGTGTTGCAGTGTTGTTTCTATTTACTCCTCTTCAGCAAACAGTCAAACCATAGAAAAGGAATTTACAACAACACATTTACTACTTCTCAAATGTGAGGATTTGCTGCTTTGTAATGGAATATATTTGGATCTTTGGCTGTTGTTTGGACAAAACCAAATTTGCATTTAGTCATTTTTCTTATAGTTTGCAGTCTTATATATCTTTGTGGACATAAGTGCAACACAGAAGCCAATGAAAAGGACACAGTGCTGTTTCCAACACAGTTAAAGTAGAGCTGCAACCAGTGGCGGCGCTAGGGGGTGGCTACTTGGGCTCAAGCCCCGGATGTTTTCTGAAAAGCCCCGGATGTTTCACTTTTAAGACACTAAAATAACGTAAAATTCCAATTACCGGCTCTCGTTTCAGTACACATAACAACGGAACCATAACAACGGAACTGACAGGCAACCCTCTGAATCACACTCGGATTGGCTGTGACTGCATCCACTCAGAGTGTCCGATTCAGAAACGTGACTCTTACACTCTTTACGTCACAAACAAAGATGGTGGATGAGAATAGATCTATAAAACGATAAGCAATGTGCCAGAATCAAGGTGAGACTATCCGCATCCTTTAAAACTCTACGCACATTCGTTTCACCGAAATAAGTAAACAACTGTATTTGAGTAAGTTAAGGCATTAGTTTGCTTCATTAAAGGGTGTTAATGAATAAGTGTTCTCCAGTGCCTTTTGTCCGCTTTAAGGTATCATTAAGGTAGGGTTAATGTTGCTCTCAAAGTGCACCAGATTGATGCTTTTAACTTCAATATTTAAAAAAAAATCTTCCCGGGGGAACATGCCCCCGGACCCCCCTAGAGGAGACGACGACCCCCCTAAAGGATGTTCGGTCCACCCCCCACTAAAAAATAGCACTTTGAGACAGGTTAATATTCCTGTCCAGGTGCCTCTGGGCTTTGCATTTCAATATATTGCATGTATGTAGTGGGCTTATTTTCACATCTTGTAGAGACTCTATGAGTGGAGGGTTACTGAAGCCTTCATGATGTCACTACACTGAGGTGAACCGGCCTGCAGCTTTTTCACTGTTATTGTGACACATATATCATATAACTGTGGCTCCAGTTTCACTTCAGACACCTGAGCTGTGTGGCCTGAGAAACACGTATGTATATGTTTGACCCCATTCCGACCTCAATCTACAGTCATGAACACAACAGGAACATCTAATTCGTTTTTATCCTTTCCCATGCTCTATATTATGATCAAAGTATTTCTAAGCTTCAGTCTGTATGCTGAGTATGGCTGCAACTATTTTCACTATTAATTTCTCTACTGGTCATTTAAGTGTCAGAACATTTTCACACAATGCCCGTCGTAAGTTCCAAAAGCTGAAGTGATGATTTACTTTTTTTTGTCAGATCAACTGTCTAAACCCCCAAAAAGGTTAATTGAATATCAATGGAAAAGCGGCATCTTTTAACATGTGAGAAGATGGAACCATCGCTGACAGGCAACCTCTTATCCCTCCAGGATGACGGAACGTCTCACCTAAGGGAGATGCCAGCCCTTCGGAGAAAACCCATTTTGGCAACTTGGATCCACAATATTGGTCTCTCGGTCATGACCCGTCCTCTATGACCATAGGTGAGAGGAACGAAGATGGACTGGTAGATGGAGAGCTTTGCCTCCTGGCACAGTTCTCTCTTCATCACAACAATAGCTCCTGCTGCTCCGATTCTCCAGCCCATCTCACGCTCCATCGTCCCCTCACTTGAAAACAATACCCCGAGATACCTAAACTCCTTTACTCCTTGCTTGAAAAACAATAAAGTGATACTGTTATGAAGTCAATGTTTCAAGTGATAGCAAAATGAGCCACGCTCGCAGTAAGTGACGTAGTATGTTAAGCGACCTTTAGTGAAAGTCACACGGTATAGCAATGTATTTAATTGTGCTAAAATCCCTTTTGGGAAGGTGGGAGTGCAGGTGGATGAGCAAAGTTTCATTCAGGACTCTTCTTCCGTGTGGAACAAAAAACTGACTTGTGTTTTCTGACAACATTATGTCATGTGACGCTACAGTATGTCACGGTACAGTGTCACAGAACAGGGTTGGGGCACACACACAAAAAAGAAAATCACTTTTGGTCGGATCTCGAAAATGGTGGACCTAATCCTCTTCTATATAAACCTAACCGAGTTGTTGTGTTTACATTTAACCTTTATGTGGTTTAAATACATGAACGCTTTTATGCAGATAAGAACATACTGTAGTACTAGTGAGTTGATGCTGTACCAATCTATGGATCCTTTGACAGCTGCAGTAAATAAGAGGAATCTGGTTGAAATGTAGTAAAGAGCATAGTTTTGAGAGGAAGAGGAGGGAGAGATGAAGAGCTGAGCGTGCAGCAGAGAGGGATAATGGATCTGAGAGTTGAGATAAAGAGGATGCAGAGCAGCTTCTGAGTTGATGTAAGGGTTTTGAACAGAGCTAATGTCTTTTATTAGTGTTGCTGAAGCTGCTGGGCTTCATTAGGACTCATTACCTTCATTACGTCCCAAAGCCCCCCCGCTCCCGTGGCAGCAGTCTCGCTCGTTGCTAACATCTGCAGGCTAATGTCCCCTCTAACGGCTATAACACCACATAATGTTATTACACCATCAAATAGCCTGCTCCCTTCGGCTTTTTGCATTCTGCTTACTGCAGCATGTCAGCCCTCTGCCCAGAACACAGGGACCGTTTGGTAAACCCTGTCCTAAAAGTACATACCCAAACAACTTAAGTACATTGTGAATACTGTTTTGAGGGAATCATATTTGTATCTTGGATTACAGTCTCAGTTTGAAACACAAGTTGACTCCGAAAACAGAACGACTTGGTCTGGTTTAGGAAAAGATCATGGTTTGGCCTAAAATTACTTTTGAATTAAAATAAGTTAACAATGAGTTACGGGACACAAACAGTGGTCTCTTGGAGGAAGTCCTGTGTTAGTTTAACACATCTTTCCACCCCAACCATTCCCCTACACAGAGTTTAATTTGAAAGTTGTGAATCGTCCATAACAGGACCGAAAATAGGATTACCTCCATATGTAAGCAAAATGCAGTTTTTGTTTAATGGCAGCGTATTTAATAGCTGCTTTGGTCTCCATTGCAAGGTTTATTGCCAGGTAGACAGCACTAATAATGTGTCCATATCATAAAGTAAGCTAGCATACATACAATGTGAAATAAGTCAACTCATTCAATTAAGTTAAAGGTGGGGTATGTCATTTATTTCAGAAACACTTTTTGTTATATTCCATGGAATGCTCTTGACATCCCGATGGCAATGAATATCTTAAATGCTTTGACAAAAAATCAGACCAATCATTTGAGCCGGCCCGGCTAAAATAACTGGATGGCCTACCTGCCTGTCAGCCTTCCATCTGTGCACAAATTTATCTAGTGCCCTCATTGGTCATGTGCACGTTCGTGTGTGTTGGAGGAGGGGCTCTGTAAGGAAGTGGCAGATTTTTTTCGGCTGTGTATTTTCAAATTCTAGCGCACTCGAGCTGGTTTCTCCAAAATGACCTACCCCACCTTTAAACTCTCCTTTTTGAATATCCATATTTCCTATATACAGTTATTTTCAAGAGAGTAAAGCACCTACATATTTCTATTGTATTCCCGTTAATTACCATGGAAAGATGCCACTTTGAACAGTCCAAGAAAAGCCCACCTTTCTACATCAGCAGTTGGTGGTGAAACCAAGTTAGCCAACACCTGAGTTTATAAATCAACACTATAGATTTTTGAAGTCAACTAAGTTTTGGAAACAAGTACTGCTAAATGGTGACAAATGCTTTTCCCCCTACATTTAGTTTTGTTTGATTAACTGTGGACACATAAGTGCTTGATACATTTTGATAGGAGTAGTAGACAGAAACGAAGGATTCGAAATAAACCGTCATTATTTTCCACACACATGTACACAGCGAAATTCGACCTCTGCATCCAACCCATCCTAGGAGCAATGGGCAGCGCTGTGGGGGGTCCAGTGCCGTGTCAACTGAAACCTCTCCAAGTACCAGTCTACACTCTTTGTTTGGTCGGTTCGGGGACTTGAACCAGCGACCCTCTGGTTCCCATGCCATGTCCCTACAGAGCTACTGCTGCCCCCCAAAAAGTACAGATCTACCTAAGCAAACAGAGACAATGTAGACTCTAACAGTGTTTAATATATGAGTTCAGCCATTTAGATAGCACAAAACAAAGAAAAAACATGATATAGAAATATAGTTTCACCCATCGGCTCTCTGAACATTGGCACTCGTCCATTTAAATCGGTCAACCACTATAGTTTGGTTTGAATCAAATTGGTTTCGTGCTTCGGTGCCAGCTCAGCATAATTGGCTCCTTGGTCGTTTGTTTCACATAAAATCAAACTGATTAAAGTAATATTTCTCTTTGGTGAAACATAAAAAAACAAATTTTCTTCCATCAATATCTGTTCCTCACTGTGAATACATTCACACAGACAACATTAGTCTGTAATTCAAACACACAGTTTTCTGTGAATCTTCATTAGCTGTTATGTTTTAAAGACATACAATGTTTTAGTATGACGTACAGATCCCCCCAAAGAATATACATAAATTACAAACGTACTACTGTCCCAAAACATTAGGACTTTACTGTTTGTAAAAGCCACAGAACTGAAAATGCTATGCTCGTCCTGAGGATGGCGCTAGAGGAAAGGCAAGAGGTCATTACAAGTAATTGTGTTTTATCTGCTTGACTGAGCACTGTCACAGGCAGAGATTCTGCAGATAAATAATAATATGTTTTGGTGTTGTTAAAGTCATGAACATACATTTGTTCTGAAACAGAGTAGAGCCTTAATTCTATCTCTATCAGAGTCTCAAATACGCTGCCACTCGCTCCTCCACCGTGTGTCTGAGCCTCTCTGCTTATCCCTAACTCAAACACTTTCTCCTCTCACTCTGTGAAACTCTCTGCACTCTGCTGCCTCGTGACGCCACTTCCAGCTTACTTAGTTTAAAATTCAAATCTGCAGAGAAACATCGAAGTATTTGGGTCACTAGATTAAGATCTGTTGAGTAAAAAGGCTCTGCTGATACCTTTTAGAAGTTTTAAACATCCTTTCAGCCTGAGACCACATTTTCTAAGAGCTTCAAATTATAAAGTCACATCTGTCTGGTTTACTTTTCAAAATTATGACAAAGGGTTCAGAAAAACAAAGACATTCCTGTAAGTCGAGAAAGCATTGGCCTACTAGGGCAAGTCCTTAAATATAAATGGATGTTGAGTATGTTAATTCCCTTCAATCAGTCTACGTACTCCATTAAAGATGATATACATAGCTTTTTTTTAAATCTACACATCATTTGCTCATTAATTAAAAAATGTTTACCATAATAACTGTAAATCAATAAGACGATCAGCTTAGTGGCTTCTACATGGTTTTATACAGTGTTGCAGTAACGAGTAACCCGGAAAATCTAAGCATGTAACCACTTTTGGTTCCCTCGTATTGAAGGCAACGTTTTTATTAGTGGTCAGAAGCCTAAAATAAGGTCTGTGGTTAAAACAAGCTTACCAGATAATCACCTTTTTGTTCTACAACATAGAATACGTCAGTAAAAATCCTGTTCGTAAATGTCTGAAGCTTCTACACAATCTACAGTATAGCCTATCAAAACAGCGGTTTCTAACAAGTGACTAAATAAACTACTAAACATCATCACGCCGACACGAGCCTGCCTTGAGTTTAGCGGTCGTGAAGCGCATCCAGGCAACCCCGATATTGTTTGTTTTACAGCATTGACTTTTTATTTCAGCCAATTATATTTATGCTTCAAAAATTCATTTGCATTTTTTTTGTTTGTTTTACAGCATTGACTTTTTATTTCAGCCAATTATATTTATGCTTCAAAAATGCATTTGCATTTTTTTTTTCGGCAATACGAAATCCAATGGGGAAATCTAACTTCCAGGTTGGCTTACAAAATCTCCTCATCACTGTTCCACTCCATAGTGTGAAGGGAAAGGTTCAGCAATGCTCTCTGGGGCCCTTTAGGGTTGAAAGATCACTTTGAAATGTTGCTTGATCCTTAGAAGATATTCAGTCTGATTTAAAAGGGGCATCGATAACATATTTTCTTTAAGTAAATTGCACCATGTGATGGCTAGAGTATACCATCAAAGTTTAGATTGTTTCCTCCAAGCCTAGCTTTGACTATGCAAGAAGTGTCATACTATAAACTTAATCTATTCTGACCTGTGATCACTAAGCTAAGAGGAGTATTGTTAGCGCTGGAACCGAAGGAGGCAACTTTGAGTTACGATGGAGGTTCTTCCATTATGTTCCATTATATATTCTGTATATTGCATACAGTATATCCGTTTTCAAGATTTTCGGAATATTCAGTTGAAGTAAATTAGGCATTATCTCTTGCTAACTTTTGGTGAATTTAGAAGAAATCCACAGCGAAAAATACACACATTTAGTCAAATAAACACCTATTGTTGTTCTATTGCATGTTTTCTTTCCATTACTTTCAAATGGCATGACCTGTTAGTATTTATCATAGCTACAAGGACTGCACTTGGAACACATTTTTGGTTTCCAGGAATTTCAAACTCATGTTGAAATGTAACGTGACGTTAGAGACATACTAATGCATTGTTGGTTTTGGTCTTTTCATTGTTTTGTTTTTCAAATATAAGGTATATTCAATATTGATATTGTTCCCCCTTTGGCTCTATGACTCAAAGAAAATGTGTCAGTTATTTAAGGACGATTTATAAACGTACACACCCTCCAGTTACTCTCACCGTCTTCTATTCCGTCTCCTCCTTTCCCCACCTTCTTCTCTACGTAATTTGATAGTTGATATCATCAATACCCCCCAGTCCTTCCTCCTCTTTCTCACTCTCTCTGTCTGTTTGTCTCTAAGGAGGACAGAAAGACTGTTTGTTCCCTGCCCGTCCCCTTTTGTCCAGATTAGACAATACATTGACTCTGGGAGTAGTAGTATGAGGAGGAGGAGTAGAGGAGCAAACATTTGTTAGAAGGGACAAGGATAGACGAAGGGGAGAGGTTATGAAAATGTATAAAATTCAAGTCATTTCTCAAAGAATGTTTCTGCAAAGTAACAAGAATAGAAACGGCAACAATGGTGATATGCTAGTACATGATTATCTGTCCCGCTACAAAATGAAACATTTTCATTTCCCAATTACATGAAGAAAAATGCAGCCTCCAAGGAATGTATTTTTTATTTTTTATTCATTTCTTTTAACAGGGACAGTGCACATTAATCAACATTTCTGTAAATGTGCCAGTTAGCCAAGTGGCTATTTTTCATCTGTAGTCTGTACACTTCCTTTTTTGCAAAAAATGCAACATTATCAGGTGTACAGTAGCTGTATACTATTTATTGGGAGTGGATGCACTGTCGTCACTGTCACATCACCCATTGGTTTATGGTCTACCTAAATGGCACAAGTTGCTTTGATGAACTACTGGCAGCTAAGTGTGTGTGATGAAAGGCAATGTAAGTTAAAACCAACATTGAAGGCTCCTTGAGAGGTTAGTTTGCTGCAATTGCATCATTTTTTTTTTTGTAATTAGAGAGTATTTCTTTATTGAAGGAAAGCTTAGAACGGCACTTTCATTTTCTCTAACTAATATTCTTTTTTCCCCCAGGTGACTGTTTCATACCATTTGGTGCAACATGTTACTATAATGTACATAACCAAGTGATTGAAACCATAAACTGATTAAGTACATTTTCACTAACGTATTAGTGAAAAAGTTAAATTGTCTCGTAGACTTCTATACTATGGATCTTTAGTTTGCAAACAGTGGAATCGCCACCTGTTGGTCGTTAGAGAGAATGCAGGTTTAAGGCACTTCACCTTTGGTTTCATTTTCCAGACACGGAAAAGCTTGTTGGACAGAACCTGTGAGAAGAATAGAGGAGGGGAACCAGGTAGGAGGAGAGTTTCTGACAGCCGAGCAGCTGACCTTACACTCACACATGCATACACACACATACCACAGGCCTCTTTCTGATGCACACTTGGTCATATCTGTGCATTTAAGTTCTCAGAAGTCCAGTGATTTGTTAACACTGTGCAAGAGTCTTTGCTTGACACTCAGGATTAGGTTTAAATTTGAGTTACATTAAAGGTAAATGTACTTTTAGCACAACCTCAAGGGCCATCCACACTGCCTGAGTGTTGTCGGACGCATTCAATTGAACATGTTTTACAATCCCCTGCAACCACACTAAAAGACACTTTACTCTACTTTTAGTGTTTCCTCTGAGCTTTAAAAGTGTAAACTCCACATACCCACAGCAGAAGGAGGGTGAATATTAAACTTATATTGGTCACATGTACACAGACACCACAAAGGTTGATGTTTCTCTGTGGCGGCTGGATGTGTACATTTGAAACCTAAGCCTTATCAATGTCATAAAGTGATGACATGTCAATGTTTTTACAGCTTGTTGTCTTTCCCCCAGTGTCCTCACACATCAATCAATGCTGCTCTATTTCACCACCAGTTTGACTTTGGTTCGTAGATCTTATTTCTTGTAAATATGAAATACAGCTAATCTAAAGCTAGCAGTAGCTAACTTGCTTGGATATCAAGGTGAATTAAGAATGTATGTTAACTTGGGAGGCAAACATTTGGCTAGCAAAAATATGCTTAAAACAAGATGTAATAACCTGACAAAATGAATAGACCACCTATTGGAGTGTCTTTTGGCGCAGAACAATATTGTTGCTAGAAACCTTTCAAGAAGCCGGGCCTAATACATTCTGTGCTTTATCGGCTTTTTTACTATAAATTGGACCTTAATCTACAAAGTGAACATAATGCAGAGTTGAAGAAGACTTGAAGTGAAATGTAATGTTTTCATAGACTTCTATGCAATGCAATCGTATTATTGTCCCCTCCAGTGGAGTCGACCCCTGCTTGCCATTTGAAAGAAAGCCTTTTTAAGACACCTTTTTAACTTTTCAGACCTGGAGGTATATTTTATAACTTGTCCTAATTTATATGCGCCCATTATTTCTAAGTATGTGTAAGGTTTACAACTGTCCACAGAGACACTTTTTCTGGCTGCACCACTGTGTTCATCCCTGTGTGCAGTCTATCCACAGTTGAGTTGTTGAGGGCCGAGATGAATATGGTATTTCCAACGTAAATGATGGTTAATGTGGTCAAGCAGTTTACGTTAATAGCTGAGCAGCAGAGCGGATGATTTACGCTGTCCCAGGACTCGTTATTTGAATCATTCATGGTTTTAATAGTCTTAACTTCCTCTCACCTTCATCACCTCCTCAGCTGAATATCACTTTCCCTCTGAAGCGGCAGCCACAATCTAATAAGAGCCATTCATCTCTTTTTTTACTCGCTGCTGAAACTTCAGGGAGTGATGTATTTCAGTGCTTCTGTCCCGCCTTTTCCAAACTGCACTCTATGACCTGCAGTGCGTTTCTATGCACCCATCATTTGTTCAATGTCAGTTCGATTTAACTTTTCTAAACATTAAGGCCACAAACAAATTAAAGTGTGGCCTTGCTTGCCAGTTGTAATATGTACTGTAAAACAAATTGAAAAAATAGTCTTTCATAATTTATGAAACCATTTTCTCTAATAGTGGTTTCACCCTGCATCATTAGGAGTTGTTTGGATGGAAAGCTAGAAGAATAACTGTATTCATCACAGCTTGAGATGCCACTGTTACAGCAGATGTGAGCAAAATAAACAATTACAATTATTTCAAGCATTTTTGTCTAAACTGTAAATGAAGTTAAACCTCTTTTTATGGTATTTATGGACAGTATTTTACATCCTCTCTATATAGTAGTTTACAATGTTAGTGGCCGTCCGTCATTCACATGCTGGATTCAAATAGCATTGACACGCACAAGGGATTGGCCGAAGAAATGGTGTATGCACATGACATGTTGGAGAAAGGCAGTAATTGGCTGGCAACTTCTTTATTTGAGTAATAATAAATGAGTTTGTCTTGCTGCATGGTCGTACATTGTATTTATTACAAAGTAGTAAAAAATACAACTGAAGTATTCATCTGGAACTTCTGTTGCCAACCAAATTCCAATGCTAAGTCCCTCCCCTGCCCATTCCCTGACAGAATGGGAATTATCATTGTCTCAGGACGCAGTCACTGTGGGAATATCATCACACAGTGAATGTGTCACCTTCACAGCTGAGTATCATCCAGTTTATGCCGCAGACCTCCAGCACAAATCCCCCTCGGACCATGCTAATAAAGACTCATATAAATGAAGCCCCTGTTATGTAACTGCTTTCTGTCTTAGCAGACAGACATTATCTAAATGAGTATAAGTTAAGTCTTCAGATTCTTCCCTTCTCACCTCAGCTCTATCTCCATATCACCATCCGGTCTAAAAGCCATTTTCATAATCTTAATACCTTGAATTCACTGCCTCTCATTCTACATTGTACATCAGACATCATGATATCCTCATCATCTCAGCGGGGATGAGTCTTAATAGTGAAGATGAGCTGCTTCCCCTCATTCCCTCATGCTGGTCTGTCTGGCTGCCTCTGGTTTCCTGCAGGCATAACAACAAGCACTGCTCCCTTCTGCAGAGACATAACATATTATGCAATCTAGAGAATGCTTCTGCTATCAGACAGAAACATCTGCCAACATGAACAAAAAAAATACTTGAAAGGTTTCCTGAACGTAGCATTAAAACCAGGTCACTGCCAATTTGTATAAGGCCTTAAAAGTAGTAATGTAAGCATTGGAACTTAAGACATTCAAGATAAAGGCTCCTGAAAGAGATTGTCTTTTTAATTCATCCAATTAAAGTGGAAGTACAGAGGAGAATCTGATAAGCACCGTACCAAATCCTGCATGCAGGTAGGAGTTTTGCTAACTTGAAACAAGTTTAATAATCGAATGCAAATAAGGCTTGATGAGAATCTTTATCTTTGATTTGTGAAGCAGCATTTACAGGGTTCAGGCCTTTTATTCTGACTTTCTTTACAGTACTCAACATTATGCAGGTTAATTGTAGTTTCTGATTGCAACTTTAAAGCAAGTAGCCTACCAATTCAAAGACTGAATTCAACCATTGGATTCCAACTTCCAATCCGAACTAATATATTTTAATATTTGTTTCAGACAATAGAACAGAAAACTAGTGAACATAGTAAAAAATCGAACATTAGCAGGGTGGAGGGGAGCAAGGATTGGCGGGGCCTGTTTCTCTATTAGCAGTTAACACTAGCGGTGGCTAACTAGCTGGGTTAGCAAGGTGTATTCCTAATTTACGTTCACTGTGATATTAATTGTTAACTTAATTTTGGCTAGCAAGACCAAGCTTAAATCAAGATGTACTAACCAGATAAGATGAACCGCTGAGTCCTTTGAGTGTCTTTTAGCACAACTAAACAAAGAACAGTGCCGATCAACGCGATTTTTCTAGCTAGCTCTAAAACATACACTGCTTTAGCGTCTATTTCATTTTAAAGAGGACCATAAATGAATGGAGTGAACGTCATGCTGTATTGAATAAGACTTGAAACTAGCAATTGAGAACAAATTGTAAACCCATAAGGAAAACGCTAACTGAGTAAAGTGCAAAGTCGTTTTCTCAAAGAAAATATCAAATTGAATCTATTATTATTTATGACTTTCATGCAGTTGTACTTCTTTTTGCATCCAGTTTAGTTGCCATCTGCTGGACAATTAAACAAAACATTTTGATTAAAGACACTTTTGGCTTCGCTTTTCCTATTTCTGCCAGATCGTTGTCACATGTGTTTAATGTAGTCATCCTTGTTCAGTTGACACATGTATGGCAAGCCGATTTAGCTTTTATTCATTTCTGGAGGATATCAAAAAATCAATTCTTACTAGTAAGAATGTGTATTCTTGATATCAGAAATGCGATTTTAACTTCTGAGATCTGCATCGTTTTCTCATTCATTTCAATGGGAATTGAACACACACACACACACACACATACACACACACACACACACACACACACACACACACACACACACACACACACACACACACCATCCACACGGAAAGCTGTCAGGATACTACAATTTCTGATATCAGTAATTCAATTGTTGATATCAGAAATACAATTTGAACTAGTTCAAAATCCTTTTTTTGAATATCAGGAATTCAATTTCAACTAGTCAAAATGCCAATTGTTGATATTAGAAATACAATTTGAACTAGTTCAAAATCCTTTTTTGATATCAGGAATTCAATTGTTACTAGTTTAATTAAATGTTTATTTATAACTAGTTTTTCGACTAGTTCAAATTGAATTCTTGATATCAGAAATTGGTATTTTTACTAATTCAAATGTAATTTTAACTAGTAACAATTGAATTACTGATATCAGAAATTGGCATTTGAAGTAGTTAAAATTCCCACTCCCACTCCCATTGTGCGCAAACATTGCTTCATTCATGACAACTGCGCACCAGCTTACGTGCAGCCCTGGCCTGGTCATTGCTTGGCTCCGTTAGTTGACATACATTGATACTATAAGCTGACTAACGAATGAGAAAAACGATGCAAATCTCACTAGTTAAAATTGCATTTCTGATATCAAGAATTCGCATTCTTACTAGTAAGAATAGACTTTTTGATATCCTCCAGAAATGAATAAAAGCTAAATCGGCTTGCCATACACATCTCTCTGATCAATCTGGATCGACAGCACTGCTGGCAAAGTTAAAGATAACTATGAATTAGAATCTGAGCAGTGCCTAGATTTTTTTTCAGAACAGATTAAACAAACCAGATCCAGTGACAGTAAATACATGTTATGTTTTGTTGTAAATACGTTTTAGTGAAAAAGGTTTTTGCTTCAGCCATTTTCTTTTTGCTCAAGATTTTAACATTGCATTGCCATAACGTATTTCCCTTTTTAAATCCTGTTTTCGAATCAGGTGTTTTTCTGTTAACGAGAAACAATATACGAGGAGCGAGCAATATTTCACGCTTGAGACTCGGCCGGCTGTTTGTGGTGCCAGACAATTAGTTGGAGGCATCGTTCACAGAAGTCAATGACTCCTCTGACACACACACACACACACACACACACACACACACACACACACACACA
>CALSBZ010042505.1:125786-135987 GCA_943591055.1 Gobionotothen gibberifrons | reverse complement strand
ACACACACACACACACACACACACACACACACACACACACACACACACACACACCATCCTGTCAGGATAATCATATTGGGTGATGAAGCATCGGTCATTAACGCCGATCACACTTCAGTGCCAGTTTTTTTTTTGTCCGTCTGGCTCAGCTGGTGCTGTCTGTGACATCATGTGGATGTATGAACCGTTTGTGATCTGTATTCAGAATGTGTGTTGTTGTTTTGCATTTTTTATCATTCCTTAAGAGACAACATTCTCTAATATTTGAATGTATCAATGTTTGCCTTTGTTCTGGTAATGCAAATAAAGCTGTGGGTGATCCCAGTCACTACCTAATATTCAAATGTTCCAATCAATGAAAAACTACACATTTAGACCGAAGGCTTGATTTATCCTGTCAAATTTGTTTTTCAGCAGGTAACGGTCATCTGATGTCAGGATGCCTGAATTCCCACCCCCTTCAGAAGGCCATAGTGATGCCATCCTGACCTCTGTGGGAAGTGGGATTGTGCCAGAACAGGAAGTGAGGGACATGGAGCTGATTCTGGACCTGTGCGAGTCTCCTTTTCTATCCAACTCGTGTCCACTGGAGGTGAACGGGCAGGAAACGCAGCAGGTGGACAGCAGCTGGAGCCACGATGGAGACATGCAGGGATTTGGACAGTGAGTTTCCTCTATGGATGCATCATGAAAACTTGATACTGGACTCAAAGGGTTTAACAAAGTCATTACCCAAATGGTAATAAAATACCTTGTTTGATGTTCAGGCAACAATGATTCATGGCCTATGTGAAATAAAATGCTGAAGGGAATGAGTCCCAAAGCATAGAAATTGGTTAGAATTTGACTACTAATGCTTCCATAATCAACGGATATTATTTGAGGGATATTTTGTTAGCTGCCATTAAACCAATTTGTTTCTTAGACAATTTCTTTTAAATTCATCCTCTTGGAGCAATTGCTGTGACAATATTTTAGCCTTGTACTTTTTCAGCTGCATTCGACACTCTAAAACAACTTGGGAGCAATTAAGAAAACTAATATAAGAACATACTGCAAGTGGAAAGCAAGCTTACTTTAATATCTTAATAATAGCCCACAGCATACGGTCTGTGTAAGTGTGCTACTGTGATGTGTCGCTTAATGTACAGTCCTGCAGTCTCAGTTTGGCATGGATGCTTTTATGTATGAATACTGCCAGTTGCCCTTCCTACATTAGGCACTATACATTGTGTTGCTTGTAGCCATATTTGTGTACTATTTACTTTACGTTAGCTTAGGTTGGTCAGTGATTGTGTTTTTATACACATTGATTTGTTTTCTCTCAAACATAACTTTCTCTGATTAGATGTGCTTCATTTCCCACCATGGCGATAAACCCTGGTAAAAATGTAACAGTGGTTGTTTGAACTAAAAACCAAAGCTTAAACCTAAAGTTACCCTCTAACCAGTCCACAGATACTGCTCTGGTGGCTGACTTCAGTACTACAACAATAACATTTCTTCCCCACATGTCGGCGTCTGTTTCTGCAGTTTTGGTGTCTGAAAAAAGGCATACAGGAATTTAAAATGAAAAAAAGTTTAACAGAAGCACACATTAAGGTAGATAAGGAAGTAGCAGCATTATTTATAAAATAAAATAAGTGTTCCATTGTAGAATGAAGTGTGGTATAAAACAAATTATTATTATTATTATGATT
This sequence comes from Gobionotothen gibberifrons, assembly GCA_943591055.1. Taxonomy (NCBI): domain Eukaryota; kingdom Metazoa; phylum Chordata; class Actinopteri; order Perciformes; family Nototheniidae; genus Gobionotothen; species Gobionotothen gibberifrons. The sequence continues at coordinate 134,287 of CALSBZ010042505.1, read as the reverse complement.
ATTATTGCACATACGTAAAGATGCTTGTGACAGCAATGGATGGATTTACTAGGAGTAGCAGCCAGCAGTAATAATGATATTAGCAGGAACATATTGCACATAAGTGTTGTTGCACAACAGTGGTATCAAAGTCTTTGTTTAGTTTTTTATTATTATTATTGCACATTGGTGTGCTCTTTATACCTCCATTGTCTGTCCCCAGATAACCCAGCAGTCTGTTCCTCTGTTTGTCTTTCTGTGTTTCCAGACTGGAGAGGAGGTGGGTCCTTTGGCACGAGTTTATGAAGGAACACGACCAACTGGACACCTGGCTGCGATTGGCTGAGCCGGCTGTCAGTTCCTCTCACCCTGACGATGTTACTTATGTCACTGCCAAGGAAGAACTGAGGAAAATTGAGGTGAGAAAAAAAAATCACCCTGCAGAATTAATCTGTAACTATTGTAATTATTGAACGTTCTTTTAAGTCAGTTTCAAAGAAAAAAAACACTAACATTTGGCATTAATCTTTTCAAATTAGAATGTTTGATGCATTTTCTTTGAAAGTGATTAACTGAATTTCCACACTCAAGCTTAAAAGAAATTGCTTGATTGATTTTTTGTTTTTATTATCGTATCTAGTAGCAACAAAGGTCTACTGCTGAATTGATCTACCCTGTTTTGTATGATGACCAATTCATCTTGGTCCCTAAACAACAATGATAGTAAACTTAAAGGCCCTGTGAAGTGTGCGCCTGTGCATGATCTGTTATGCTAATACATATAGTAATGACCAACATTGTCCATTGGAACCCTATCAAAGATGTTGGAATAGCAACGAATTTGACGAGTTTGAATTGAAATCCGCAGTCGACCTCCGCCTTCGTGGGCGTGGCTTGCGATCTACTGCGTGACGTCACAAGATGGACGCGGCCGAAGTGTTTACATTCATCACAGTTCATTGTTTCTCTGTTTCAAAGTCGAATTTATCAAAGTTTTTGAGCGAGTATTTTACTGGAAAGTGTGTCGGAGTCGACTGGAAGTGATTGCCAATCGAGAAAACCTGACAATGGAGGCGACAGTGAAGAAAAAGGGAGGAAAAAACACACGGGAAGCGATGCATTGCCGCTGGCTGTAGTAATGTCAAGTCTGTCGAAGTGGCGATGCATCGTTTTCTCATTCATTTCAATGGGAATTGGCATTTGAACTAGTTCAAATGCCAATTTCTGATATCAGTAATTCAATTGTTGATATCAGAAATACAATTTGAACTAGTTCAAAATCCTTTTTTTGAATATCAGGAATTCTACCAAAAGGGGTGTGTGTGTGTGTGTGTGTGTGTGTGTGTGTGTGTGTGTGTGTGTGTGGTTTCCATTAGCTGGCAGGTACAGTGCATACTTGTGCACATTACATCATGCGTTGTGTGTGTACTGTGATGGATCGTTACGCTATGTGCAGCTCAAGGCATAATATGCTCGAACGAGAGCTGCAATCATGTTGCGCACACTATCGGTGCTGAGTGTGCTGACTTTTCGTACAATGTCCCACTGTCTGGCTACCTGCATAAAGTCAAGTGCTCGCCGCAGTTGTCGTCGAAATGTCGTTCCTCTGTTTTCATTGAAACAGCTCCTTATATCTGTTAGCGCAGCTAGCTAGCACCAGATGCTAACAACAACAACAACACGTAAGGTGTGCCTCGCTCGCGAGTCGCGCCACACATACACACACCCTCCCGGTCCTGCCGATGGCCTGCCGGTGAGCGTGGAAGTGTGGTCTGCCACAAGCGGACGGCAGGAGCGGGGCTGTCAGCATCAGCTTGTAGATGGTATTTTAAACTCGATGCGCTCTGAAACTACGGGGCGGCCGAGGACAAAAAATATATTATTATATATATTATTAACGCGTTAACTTGACAGCCCTAATATATATATATATATAGTATATATATATAGTTATATTATATAGTTATAATAACTAGCTAACCAACTAACCATTCAGTGTTCTGTAGCCGGGCAATGTCTTCCCCATCGTCCATGTCGTCGCCATCATCCTCCCCACTTGACGTCCCTGACGGCTCAAATCTGTAGGGTTCAATGATGTCCTGCGCTTCCTCATCGTCACTTCCATCTTCTGTGCCACTTTCCTCATCTATCCTGTCCGAAAAGCTGTCAAAATCACTCATTTCTCTCGCACTAGTATCACTTTCCGAAGTCTCCGCCATGTTTACAATCACAACTGGGCCCATCTTGTGACGTCACAGCCGCTATCGTCTGCAACTTCAGGTAGGCTCAGACGGCCGTTCACGGGATGAAAAACTCTCGTCCCTCGCACTTCCTAAAAAAATATTTTAGCCATGAACAGGCACAATGATATGTAAGGAATGAAACTGCCATTTCATTTTGGCGCAAAAAAATGCTCTTCACAGGCACTTTAAGATGTGGGGGTTTTAGACTGTAGGTTGAACAAAACTAAAAGTAATTGCGAGACATCTCCTTGAAGTTTGGGTCATGTAAAATGCCTTTTAATCAAGAAGAGCATATTTTTAAGTACATTAATTGGTTGTTAAAATAATGGGGAGTCACAGCCTAAAGTGGTCATAATCGTTAGTCATCTCTGAGTTGCTATATTCGGTTTATAAGTGTACATTTACCCTATTTACATATTGAATAACTCCAAACCTTGCTCCACAAATATTGTTTTATTAATGCTTTTTCATACATATAAATACATATCATTTTCTTACAGCATCTCTAACATTTCAAGATATCTGTGGTGGGTAGGTACTTCACAAAGTCAAAAATAACCTTCATTTTTCCTGAAAGTCTACATTTAGTTACAGAGGATTTTAAATCATCCTATTAGTGCCTAGAGGGTTGTTAACTTAGCACTGCATGAAAAAACAAACGTTTAGTTTTCAAGTTGTGTCGTATAGCTGCAGGTGAAAAAGTACTATGTTGTGCTCTAGTGTCTTTGTAACGCATTCGTCTGTGGGATCAGAGGCTGCGGTGCGAGGCTGGATCTCGGCTGGTGCAGCTGGACAGTCTGACCCGGAGGAATCTAACTCTGACTCGGCTGTTTCACGGTGCCATGCAGGCCCGGCTGCTGGCGGCAGCGAGGGATTGTGGGCAACGATGGGACGACGTGAACGCCAAACTGGAATACATCCCCACAAGTCTAAAGGTCAGAGTCCAACCTAATAATAAAGCAATCATGTTTTTTTTTTAATGATATATTGTATTATTATATACAGTAGCATGGCAACATTTCAATCAACTAATATTGTGGTTCAATTGTCATTAGTTTCTTGATTGTGATTTCCTTTTTTTTCAAGATATGTTTTTGGCAAGAGGGCCTTTTTTTAAAGGAATTCTGAAAGCTCTGATTGTGATTTTAAACAAAAATCCAAACAAAAGAGCATTATTTATATTTTACTTCAACTAATCAAGAGTAATCCTATGATCACTTCTTAATTTAATCTTTGGAGCTAAATCCAAAATAACTGAAAATCAGAAACAGGTTTATTGCCAGGTAGGTTCGCACATATTAGGAATTTGACTTGATGTCATGGTGCATACATAACATATAAAAAACAAGAAATCTAATATAAAGCAAAACATCTTTTACACCGTAATAGAATACAGTTAAATAGCAATACAAATGAAATAAAGCAGTAATTTACACGGGAATAGAATGAATTTTAGAATATAAACTATGAAATGTGAGATGAGAATATGTGCAGAAAGGAGTATGAACATTGTGTGCATTAATGTAATACATATAGTCTATGATGTGGCAGAGGTAAAGTGTCAGCGGGGGGGGCGGGCCTTGTTTAAGAGGCTGGTAGCGGAGGGGAAGAAACTGTTCAGGTGGTGAGAGGTATTGGTCTTGATGGGGCGCAGCCTCTTGCCAGAGGGGAGGGGGGTGAACAGTTTGTGTCCAGGGTGGGAGGGGTCGGCCTCTATCTTCCCTGCCCGCCTCAGGGTCCTGGAGGCTTGCTGGTCGTGGAGGGATGGCACATTGCAGCCGATCACCTTCTCTGCAGAGCGGATGACATGCTGCAGTCTGCCCTTATCCTTGGCTGTGGCTGCGGCGTACCATGAGGTGATGGAGGAGGTGAGGATGGACTCCATGATGGAGGAGGTGAGGATGGACTCGATGATGGAGGTGTAGAAGTTCACCATCATCGTCTTTGGCAGGTTGAATTTCTTCAGCTGCCTCAGGAAGAACATCCTCTGCTGGGCTTTTTTGGTGAGGTCCTGGGCGATGATGGTGCCCAGGAAGCAGAAAGACTCCACAGCAGTGATGGGGGTGGGTGGGGCTGCGTTCTTCCTGAAGTCCACGACCATCTCCACTGTTTTTAGGGCGTCGAGCTCCAGCTGGTTTTCCCCACACCAGGTCACCAGATGGTCCATCTCCCACCTGTAGGCAGACTCGTCCCCACCAGAGATGAGTCCGATGAGGGTGGTGTCGTCTGAACTTCAGGAGCTTGACAGACTGGTGACTGGGGGTGCAGCTGTTGGTGTACAGGGAGAAGAGCAGAGGTGAAAGAACGCAGCCTTGAGGGGAACCGGTGCTGATGGTCTGGGGGTCAGGCCTCACGTGCTGCTTCCTGTCAGACAGGAAGTCTGTGATCCACCTGCAGGTGGAGTCGGGCACGTGCAGCTGGGAGAGCTTGTCCTGCAGCAGAGCCGGGCTGATGGTGTTGAAGGCGGAGCTTAAGTCCACAAACAGGATCCTGGCGTAGGTTCCCGCTGTGTCCAGGTGCTGGAGGAGGAAGTGAAGGGCCATGTTGACAGCGTCGTCCACAGACCTGTTGGCTCTGTAGGCGAACTGCAGGGGGTCCAGGAGGGGGTCTGTGATGGATTTCAGGTGGGACAGGACAAGGCGCTCAAAGGACTTCATAACCACAGAGGTCAGGGCGACGGGTCTGTAGTCATTTAGTCCTGTGATCCTTGGTTTCTTGGGAACCGGGATGATGCTGGAGGTTTTGAAATGTATTATCAATGAACTTTTATAGTGTAACTCTTATAAGTGTGGTCATTTGGAAAGAATACAAGTTACACTATGAGACTAGAATATACGGTGGAAGATTTAACAACAGAGAATCTCAACATTTTACTTTTTCAGCTCTTTGTCTCAGAGTGGGAGGGGTTTGAGGCAGAGAGGGAGGAGCTTGCTCTCTGGTTGGCTGACCTGGACATCCGTCTGACTCAGGTGGATCACCTGTCGGGACACACCTGTGAAAAGCTGAGAAAACTGCAGGTGCGTGTTTGTTATATTTAAAAAAAAAAAAAAAAAAAAGATCAGATTTTATTTTGATATATCTTTTGTGTGTGAGTGCAGTCCTTCCAGCAGAGTGTGTGTGTGAACTCGGACCGTGTGAACGTCCTGCTGCAGCGCGGCGAGGCCTTGATACAGCGCTGCGACCCGACTGACGCTCGGCGTGTCGAGAGTGATCTGCTGAAGATGCTGCGGCGCTGCAGCCTCGTCTTCAACAACATCGCACGGACACACAGCAGGCTACTGAGCATGAGACTGGTAAAACCACACACAAACATGGAAATGAATGGCAGTGAATAAACACGTTCTTGTATAAAATGTGTTCTCTTTTCAAAACATATCTCTCGTCACACATATTGCTGATAAATATTGAATCAACTAGTTGTTTAAAACACAAGGACAGTGCTTGTCAGTGAATGTAGGATTATTTGAATCTGAGATTGTCGTGCAAAACTTAAGCAACATGTCTTCTTTACTCCCCTGCAAAATATCTTGTTTTTCATTCATAGTTATTTTCTTTTCCTCCTCCAGGTGTTTGAAGATGACTTGATTTTGTCTCAGGCTACAGACTCTGGATGTCCTTCAGAGACTCTTTTAGAGGAAGAGGGTGCACTTGATAAAGCCAACATGGACATCCCTTCTATTCCAAACCATCCTAAAGGTAAACCAACACACATCTTATTACAGGCTATATTCAATCATAAATGGACAACCTTTGGTAAAGATCTATATAACTGCTTTCAGGCAATAATCATCAACACGTCTCCATCTTCTGTCTAGATTTCAGCCAATCATCTCACCCCACCCAAGCATTCTCCCCCCTTCAACTCCCTCTTCCAACTTCCACACAGTCCTCTCCTACCCATGAGCACCTGGGGCTTGAGTGGGACCCCTCAGTTGATATTGGACGCTCCGTCTCCCGTGACAACGCAGACTCGTTGTATTTTAGTGCCAGCGCAGGTATTTACAAAAACTCAGGGTAGAAATCCTTGGAATCGTTGTATTGGCCAGAACAGAAAGCTTTTGGTTATTTTCATTTCACTATTGTTTCACAGGAGCTTAATATCCCACAGCTTGCAGCATACGTAAAGTTGACAATCTAATTTGCCTGTTTGTTTTTATCCATTGCGGAAGCCCTGAAAAGAAAAGAAAAAAAAGTCTAATGATCCATGCTTTTGGGTCTCGTACAAATGTATTTCGCCCCTGTGTCTATGCCTAAAGAACAGCTGGAAAAAAGTTGTCCGAATAATTTCTTCAAATAATTGTTCTTATTGTTCAATACCACCGAATACTTTAAAGAGGACCTGGAGCATTAATGTGATTTTATCCTTACAAAAGTCACATATATAGATCATTGAAATACATTTATCATTGAAATACATTTATTTCCAAAATACTTTAAAGGTCCCATGTCATGGCCTTTTCTACTGATCATAATTCCATTGTTGAGGTCTACTAGAATAGATTTATACTGTGCAATTTTCCAAACTCACATTGGTTTCTCATACAGCATCTCTGTAAAGTATGTGTATTCACTCTCTGTCCTAAACGGCTTGTTGGAGCTCCTTAATCCAAAATGTATTGATATGATGAGATAAGACTAAATTACTATACACTGGGCTTTAGATTAACATCATACATCATTTTGTTTGCGCAGGTCTGCGTCATCACAGAAATGGTGTGAAGAGGCGGAGCTACCTCAGCTCCCTCGGCTCTGAGTCTGATATCCGTAATGACATCACCAATCATGAAGCAGATTTGGTGAGTCACAGCAAATACCTTGGTCTTTGCCAAATGATTTATGAACTTAAATGATGACAGAATAACATGCACTTTCCCCTTTCTGCTTTGAAAACAATGTTAACATTTCAATAGCGCCCACCTCCAGCACTGCGAGCCATGCTGGTGTTAGCACCTGTATTAGGCAGAAAAATCCTATGTGTTTAAAGCGATTCCTTATCAATGAATACCATTTACATGCCACAGATAATTACAACAATGTATCACATCCTTGCCTCATGACCACAACAAATAACAAGGTAAACCACACAAACTTTAGTTTTAGTATAACAAATTGTTAAAGTTAGCTAAGGTAACGTTTAGCAGCAACTTGTGCATAACTTATGAGTTTGCTAACTTTTGCTAATTTTGTTAGCAAACTAACATTAAAGCTAGGGTAGGTAAGAATGGAGAAACCAGCTCGAGTAAGCTAGAATTTGAAAGTACACAGCCGGAACAAATCTGCCCCTTCCTTCAGACTTCCTTAATAACACACACACGAACACGCACATGACCAATGAGGGCACGAGATAAGTTTGTGCACGAGATGGAAGGCTGACAGGCAGGTAGGCCATCCAATTATCTGCAGCGGGCCGAGGCAGATAATTGGTCTAGCTTTTTACAGCGCCACGGCTTCCACAGATGAAATATTTGTATATATTTATTGTCAAAGCATTTAATTTATTGATTGCTATTGGGATGTTAAGAGCATTCCATGGAATATAACAGAAAGTGTTTCTGAAGTGAATTACCTACCCTACCTTTTAACATGCACAACAACAGGGAAAGAATGCGAACAGCACCATTTCAATCAATTTAGCTGGTGTTACAAATCTTATGAGTTAAGTAGGCTTACAGTTATTTGCTGCTTAACTCCTATTGACCTACTTTTATAGTTTTTATGAATATTAAGATTGTATTGTTTACCTTGGTGTAATCGGTGAAGGTTATGTCGCTTCTTCATAAAATGTAACGCATGCCCCCGTTTCCACTTTCAATTCCACTTTTCAATTTTCATTTCCAGATTTCAGTTTGAACTTCAAGTTCAACATGCCAATTAGAAGTTCTAATAGTACAATATAATTTGTTGGTGCATGTTTAAGAAACTTGCCAACTACAAAAATGTAGTTAACAGGAAGCAGCAGTGTACATTTTATATACCGTTTTATTGGTTGCCGCATTATCTCCGTAGTGATTTTAATGCTGCGGTTTCCTTGCACAGTCACTTTTTAAATAACATTTTAATTGGTTTATTAACTTGTAATGTCAAAACTAATGCTGCATATTTACATCGGATCTTAATCCAAGCAAAACCATGTACTCAAATTTCAGTGTAGTCTCTCATCTCTGTTGTTGTGCTCTGACCCAGATGCTACATGGCCCAGAGGCTTTGTCTGTCTTTCTCAATCTCTCTCTCTCACACACACACACACACACACACACACACACACACACACACACACAC
>CALSBZ010042505.1:112450-125776 GCA_943591055.1 Gobionotothen gibberifrons | reverse complement strand
ACACACACACACACACACACACACACACACACACACACACACACACATAGTCATTGAAGTTTCGATACACAAGCTATCTAAAAATGTCCTCCATCGTCGTGTGTTGGCTTTACGAGCTTGCTACAACAGATTGCCTCTTCCTCTTTGTGCGGATTTATTAATGACACCTCTAGGATGCAGCTGTGGATTTTCCCTTTTAAGCTTTGTATGGACCAGACAGAGAAGTACAGAAACAGGACTGTGTCTGCAGCTGTACTAAGTAGAGGCAGAGGAAAACTGAAGAACAGAAATAAAGAAGAAAAATAAGACGGGCGTCCATGATTTGGGGGGGAAAGGGAGGCGAGAAAAGACATTTTGGAATTATTTGAGTATCCTGCTCTGCTTGTTTGCAGCCCCCCCCCCCCCCTCTCTGCTTCTCTCTGTGTCACACCCACACACTGTTGCACTGTCGATGAACCCTAAAGCCCGTCAGGAAAACAGCCCAACTAAAGGCTGAATTAGCATCAGATTACAGCTGCATCATCTCCAAAACAACATCAAGGTGTTTGTGCACTTGTCACCCTACTGTATTTTCTATCTTATTTCAATCTTATTTTATCCTTATACACATGGAGGCATTATGTCTCCCCTCAGGCTCGGCTCTGTCTGTACTGAGCATTTCACGTGTTTGTACTTCACCATCTGCAACAATGTGACTTTATCTGTTTGTACGCTGCATAAAATATGAACGCAACACAAAATACATGCCTGCAGACAATAACACCTCCACCACCATGATAACAGCTCTGTTGATATCAGATCACCAGTTCCAATTGTTTTTGTCCTTGGGGCGAATTGCTATGCTGCTTTCCTGCTATGATTTGTTTGCTTGTTATTTGTTACCGTCTTTTGTGCACAAAATGCATCCAGCAGTCACCACTGTTTGCCAGAGTTTACTCGACAGTAGTCCTTATGCTCCCGATAGCTCGAAACCGTGGAACTTCATTCACATGATACGGGATATCCTCTTTGCTTACTGCGAGGTGGGGCGCAGAGACTTGTGGTGAAAACAGCCAGTTAGTTTTGTTTCTATGGTTACCTCCCCTTGTAGCTTACGCCGCTACATACAGCTGTTTTATGATTATTTGCGTGTCAAAAGGTCAGCCGTAACTACGTCAAAGTTTAAATAATTTGAACTTTGAAAGCAACATCCAGGCGGTGCAGCTCACTCCATTGAAACACAACGCCAACGCAGAGAAGCTTTGCCACTTCTCACGTGAATGTATTATGACCGATAAGTTCTGGGGTGATATGAGAACTGATATTTATTGAATTAATGAAAAAACGTGTGCAAATCAGGTATAAGACAGCAAGCAAAAAGGGTTCTTGTGTAAATGTTCCTATTTAATAAAAAATGTAATTGTTTACACTAGAGACGACCATCAGGATACCAGAGGATGCGGTTATTGGTTTGTAAAAGACCCGTAACCACCAGTTACATCGATAAAACTATTACGACACCGTTTTACGTAAGGGTATAAGTACAAGTTTTACGTTACTTGTACTCACCTCGTCTGTCAACAGCGGCAAACATTAGGTTAGCTGAAATGATTATGTAAAACATTTCACATTTCTTGTGCTAACATTAGTTATTAGTATAGCAAGCTAATGTTAGCAAAATTAAATAGTTATTTCAGCTTTGCTGCTTAACGTTACATTTCTTAACTTTATAAATGACAGTAATACAGAATTATTAAGGTTGTATTGGTGTAGGTGTTATTGGTGCAGGTCATGTGTCATGGAAGTACAATGTTTGAAATATACGATCGGTGGGATTCTTTTTTTTAACATAAGCATAACAAATAAACTGCCTGATATAATACAGTGGCATATAATTGTCAGAGGTGATCAAGAGTTGAACGGAGGAAAATTATTATTGTCCTCTTTAAAAGTAACTCTTTATTCTTCATTATGTGTGTTCTGTGCAGCGATTGGAGGGATGGCTTGAACACGACCACCCAAGTGTCTTGTCACCAATAGAAAAGAAAGGGGGCGGGACTCGGCCGAATGGAGTCGAGTGGGCGACATCGACTCCTGACGCAGAGGAAGGTGGACCAGTAAGCTTTGACGACGGCCGTGTGAGGGCGTGGCTGCGAGTCCAAAGCCCCGCCCCTTCAGAGAGGAGGACTTCCCGCTCAAAATCTGTGCAGACTGATGGACAGGTGGAGGTGGGTGAAATCTCTTTCATTCAAACTGATGAAACTTTGTGTCAATAATTAATCTTAAAAAGTCCCTATTATGCTTTTTGGCGTTTTAGCTTTCCTGTTTTTTTTATAATATAATAATAATAATTAATATTAATAAAGATTTGAGTGTAACACCTGCGGGTCAATGCGATTGTCCATCTGTACAAATATTTGGTGCAGATAAAAAGATCTTTCTGTACCTTTCCTCTTTTGCAACATAATAATGATGAATATATTACTACAACTGAATAACAGGTAATTTGTCAGCAGTAAGTTCATATTTTACTTTTTTCTAAGGGTATCTTGTTTTTTTGTTAATAAATGCTAAAAAGAAGCATTAATCAAAATGATTTCATCCTTCTAACAAGTATGTTGTGTATAAAAGCCTGTATATATGTCTTTCTGCCATAGAGCTCCATTGTTATCCAAAACACACATTGGTAAGCCACAGCGTGCACTGGCTGACATGTTCTTTCATTACCATACACACACACACACACACACACACACACACACACACTGTAGTTTATTTGTACTCCCACATACACCATCATGATGAACCACATACTCACTAGAGCGCCAAATGTGGATTAACCCGCCGCTGAATTTTTCTTGCTGAGCTTTTTTCCCCGAGTAGTTGAGAACAAACATTCCGCACATGGCATCACATGCACATCATCTGTGTGTGCAAAAACTCCTGACCTGACTCTCGAGACATCCTCACAGTGGCATCATCAGCGGCTGTTATCCAGTCTTTGTGAATCTGTCCATCAGTTAGCCAAAAAGGAGAGCAGGGAATAATCATGTTCACAAATCTATTTCTGCTCTTACAAATGTATCCTAGTATTCTCTAACTGTCAAAACTATATTTATTGTGTGCTCTCTAATGCTTTTCGACCCCAAAAAAATACAACCTCTTGTCCTGCAAAATCATTAATTAATGAAATGTGTGTGTGTGTGTGTGTGTGTGTGTGTATATATATACACACACACACATAGATTACATGTAACTACATTACGTAATCGGGATACAAGAAAAAAGTAGCTGTATTCCCTTACTGTGACATAACAGAGGCGTAATCGGATTACTGTTATATTTCAAAAGAAATTGAATTACTAGCATGATTAAAATGTTAGGCAAAAACAAAAAAGAGCATCGTGTTTGTAAAAGGATCAGATTTGATTTCTCCATGTTAGCTGTACTGTTCTGTAGGCTAATACTTTAAGTGTGAATCTATACGACTACTGCCTGTCAGCTCATATTTTATTTCTGCTTTTTTAAACTGTAGTTTGTGCTCATGTGTTTCATTGTTGGTGTATAGGCTACTTCCTGAATATGTTTAATGAAAGGCAGCTTTTCCTATCAATAAAATCTCTGAGCAGAGGACACATTTGTGATGCTAAATATATTGTGTTCTTCTTTTCTAAGGTCACATTGTTCTGTTGCCTTACATAAGACACTAAAACATCTTGGTATTTATGTTCTAATGTTTTTATTTGCATTGCATTTGATATTGACGTAACAGAAAGCAATTAAATTACATTACTGTACTTTTATTATGTTATACTCAGATTAGGTGAAAGATCACACCTTTTTACATGTAACTAGTATTTGTAGTACATTTTGAAAGTAACCCTCTCACCCTTCATAATAATCAAGATTATAGACATGTTCCTAAATAACTGTCCTCTACCCCCCCCCTCCGTTTTTTCTCTCTGGCTTTATCGTGCTCTCCCATTCAGATTTCTTTTTCTCTCCCTCTTTCATTACTGGTGAAATCGCCCATTTATATTCCTCTTCCTCCGTTTCATTCACGGCTCCTAGGGCCGTGAATGAATCCATAAAGTCATGATTCATTCATTGAGTCTGGCTGCACATTCACTGTTGATATAAAAACAGTTGAGAAACACGCAGATGTCTTCGTTCAACCTCCTTTCCTCTCTGCTTACTCCTTCTGTGAACACTGACTCACAGGAGGGGGAGATAAACAGACGTTGAAGAGAAAATACATGTTTTTAGATGAGTTTCAGGGTCAAGTATGTGTTGAGAGTAATTGTAGCAATTTTGTGCACAATAATTTGCAATATGCGACTTTGGTTGAACGTGTTTGAGTGTAATAGCATTGGCACTTACTAATGGAGGTTCATTACTGACGGAGCTATCGAGCGAGCACAAATCTAATTGGAGCGGAAATCAACCTGCAAGTCCAGATTTGAGAGCAGCGAAGGATACAATCAGGAGTTTAATCGATGTTTTGGAGCAGCTTGTGTACACACTCGGACTGAGAGCAGAAGAAGGTCTGATAAATCAAAATGTAAAGTATCATTCTGACTATGCCTTCTTCTTGCTAGTCATGAGTTCAGCTGTTGTTAAAGTAAAAGTAAAACAAATCACTTTTGTCAGACACCGCATGATTCAGACCAAACGGCAAACACCAGAGAGATATATCTGCTTCTTGTAAACCCTCCAGGATTTTGCTGATTGAAAAAAAAAAGTGATTCTGATTTAGAGACCATTTTTAAAGTTATACGCTTGCTAATTATAGTTTATAACCTTCATGCATTAACAAACCTTATCTAACTGTAGGTAACTGGTCTGTGTTTCAGTGTAACATGGATGTTAGACACATGGATGCACCCAACAAGCTGCGTCCTCATCTCAACACACACCATCCATCTCCTGACCCCTCCCATTCCCCATCACATGACCTCAAGGCCGCGCCTGATTGGATGAAGCACCAATATCGCTCCGATCTTCAGGTGAGTTGATGATGTCAGTCAATAATTGTAACACATTATAAAGCATTGTATAATAAAGTAAAGTATCATAATGTTATACTTGCTGCCTAATTGTGTTGGCAAGGACTGATGTTTTTTTATTCCCATAGTTGGAATGTAATAGTTTAATCTCGAAATCACTCCGAGTGGTCATCAGGTGCTTTATTGAATTAATAAATCCCAGAAGTATAGCTGGATAAAATAAATAATAAGTGGGTGATAAATCACTGGTCAGGTTATTTATTTGTCCCTGCAGGTAGATTTGGTATGCAGTTAAAAGACCAAGAGCTCCATTATCTGTAAATAATCTGTAAAGAGAACCCTGTGCTCCATCACATTTAAAAACCACTAGGACAAACATGACACAATCAAGTAAATAAATAAATGGGCGTTGCTTCCAAAGCAGCTGTGTGAGTGCTGCGACTGTTTTTATACCGCTTTGTTCTACACCTTGGGACTACTAACCTCTGGCCCTACTAACCTCTGGCCCAAAATAAGAAGCTTAGATTCAGTGTGCAGAGGGAGGGAGGCTATCCAACACAGCTGGATAACCACTGTAACTGCCTGAGGTACTGTACAGGGACTCCAGGTTCAAATGTGACTCAGCAATCAGTCTGCTACTGTAGATGTAACAATCTGACAGAGAGTTTCTGCTCTTTAAAGACAGGTGACCAAACCAGGACACTAAAGGGACATTATCACTTTGACGATATTATCAAATCTTGTGTTTTTAATGGTCACAACATAAATGCAGTACTGACATTTCCCATGACATTTATTTTCCCTATGTTAAAGTTTCCTAGAAAGAAACTTAAAACTTGACTCCAATTCCAGATAATATAATTCTACTTTGGCTGTATAATTATACACTGCTATAAGCAGATTATAACGCATTATAATTGTGGATATGAGTTTGAGGTTGCAGCAATTATTAATAATGTGACCTTGTACATCATAGTAAAATGTTTCTAGTTTATGCTCTGATTATTGTTATAAGGCAAATAGCACTATGTAATTATAGTTATAAACACTCGTAATTATCCATGATCACTTGCAACAAAAATTGTACAGTGCTATATGCCAATTATAAAGCATTATAAGTATGTTTATGATTAATTATAGATATACGCATCATAGAAAGTAACCACATGTTTTTGGTTCCTTGAAAGAGACCTGTTGTCCTGACATACTTTATATTAAGTGTTGAAATTGCCAAAGGATTTCATCAGTTCACATTAATTAAAGTGTCAAATGTAATGTGGTATTGATTCATTGACGGAAAATAATACAAACATTACCTTTTAAATAAGACGCCAGTTATGCCTTCAGGGGAGAAATAAACTCTGAGCTGATATATTCTTCAAAGGTTTTCACGTGAAAGTTAGAAATGTTGCCTGAAAGCACGGTGCATTAACAGAGGCTCTGTTCTTCAGGCTGGAGAAGAGCAGCCCTGTTGTGAAGGAGCCGAGCGTCTTCACTCAGAACAAAGGTGAGAGAAGAGTTGTAAGCAGATGGAGCGATAAAGGCTGTAAGCATGAAGGTTTGTGAAACCACAGAAACCAGCAGAACAGTGAGATTTATGTTCATGAAGAGAAAAACTTCACATACGGTCAGCACACAACATGAGGCAATTATCATGGATAATGTAGCATTTGTGGACTTGTTGCATGCACTAATTGAATCAATGAGTGTATTTAAAAAAAGAAAATAGAATATTTGTATTAAAATGAAGATTGTTTGTTGTTGACCAGCATCAAGGTTGTCTGGAACCCATTTAATTGAATTAATATAAATTAATTAAAAATCTTTATTTTGCTAGGACTTTATTTGCATAAAATAATAATAAAAGTGTTTAGCATCGCTTCAACATTCATTAACACGGTATTAAGAATATTTATATTAAAATTGTGGTTGATTTTCTTTGACCAGCAAAAAGTCTTGCAGCCCACTTCTTTAGAATGAATACAAATTAATTTAAAGTCCTTATTTTGCTAGGAATTTTCTAAATTGAGGTCACACGAATTAACATGAAATAAATAAAATGATAATGTGTTTAGCGACCCTTCAAAATCCATCCCCCTAAAGTCTAGATGCCAACGATACGCTCCTAAAATATTTCAATTATTAACATTTTCCATTTTTTTATTAATTGAGTCAGTTCTTTAATTATCTCTTCTCCAAGTCTTGTTTGAACGGTGGAGCTCTTTTTAAGGAGATTCCCCCTAAAGCGCATAAACTCAAATAACTCTCTCCGATCTTAGTCCTAAATTTCCCCTGTAACCAGTTTATATTATTCTTTTCAGCAAACTAGGAATCATCATAAAACACAGACCCATCAAATATTGCATTACCATTTAATTGTCCTTAATGAAAGGACTCAAAGCTTTCTCTATCCTGCTTGGAATTCATTTAATTGTATCCATCAATACCTTTGATTGCTCAGAGCCCCTTAAAACCTGTTAAGCCCGGAGCCTGTTTTTCAGGCCTCAGGCTCGAAAATGACATGCCCAGAACAAAATCTTCACTTCTAAAAGGGCTAAATTAACAATCTTTGTTCTCAAAGCAATGATACACCTGTGAGTTGGCTGTAGAAGTGTCAGAATCAATATAGATGTTTTTATTTTAAAGTAAATTCAGATTGAACATAGTAAAAAAAGGACCCATTACTTATAGTGAGAAAACTACCCTTGAATGATGGGATAGTAGCCAAAAACCTTTAGGAATCCAAACCATAACATATAAGTACCCTGTATCAAGATTGATGCAAAACAAGTGAAATTTGACCTTTTTTAGAGAGGTTTAGAAAAAGTAGGTCCAGGCGGACTCATCTCTGGGTACATTTGGGTGTATTTGCCGTATCTCTGGAAACCATTGGTCGATTTGGGTGACAATGGAATCTGTGGAATCTCAGCTTTCATATGATATCTAGTTTATGCAGATAGCATGAAGTATAACATATTGCTACCTACTTAGTGCTAATTTAGACGCTTGGTGTTACCCTTGTGTTTCGTTTAGCTAAAAATGCTTAATATTGTCTGGTAGCTGAGTTTCTTCCCGTTAAGTGGGTATGACACATTAATAGGTTGTTAAATGTTAAGAAATCCTGAGACACAGTTTTGTGCAATATTGTTGTTTGCCCCCGCCGGCGGGGCAATAGCTTTTTGCTAATGTCAATTATCCACAGGTAAACACTTTAATGCATCAATAATTATAATCAAAACATATAATATATATTATTCTGAAATGGGCCAATCTGCTTATGAGTACTTTTACTTTTGGTACTTTAAGTATAATTTGATGCCAATACTTTTTTACATTTACTTCATTTTGAATCCAAGTACAAAATCTGAGTACTTCTCCCACCTCTGTTCGCCCATTAGCCCAGATTGCGACTTATTAATGGCGCATTCACACTGCAGCGCGGAGCTCGCTTTAAGCGTGCCGAACCGTGTGGGGCCTGTTTTTGGTTGCGCTCACACTAGGCCTAGTTCCGCCCCGGGGGTATTTTTTCTACTTTTTTCTGGCCCGACAAAGTTGTGGTTCTATCGAGGCCAACAAGCGGGGCCAACAACCGGGCGGAATATGCTAAACATATTTGACCGTGATTTAATTGTAATACACGTTTCAAAATGATGCCGAAGTAACAACACACTGATACCGGTTAGTAAAAATCATGAATTAATGCTTTGACAAGTCTGCAGACAGACGGGAGGCGAAGAACCTTTTAAAATGCGTGATGCATCTTCTTATTACAGACACATGCATTTCCAAACATTCGGTCTACCTACGCTGTAAAATGTATTATCTCTTCGATTTACACACGACATCTATTGCACGTCTGTCCGTCCTGGGAGAGGGATCCCTCCTCTGTTGCTCTCCCTGAGGTTTCTCCCATGTTCCCCTTTAAACTGTGGGGTTTTCTCCGGAAATGTTTCCTTATATAAATAAAACGTGATTTGATTTGTTGTCGGGAGATCGGCTAAGCTAACGCAATATATGCTCCGACCGTACACACTCACAACAACGGCCTATACAGACATAAATAAACCAGCGACTGTATTCACCATGACACAGACAGTCTGTGGTTTGTACTTGTTTATAACTTTTGTCTAGTTTCTTAACAGATATGAGGAGCTGTGAGCTTGAGTGCTAACAGCTAACAGCTGATGTTGTTTTTCTGGGGTGCTCATTGAAGATGACGTCACGGCTCCGCCTACACTGCGTTACTATAGTAACTGCCCCAGCTCCTAAACTGTAATGTGAGCGCAGCATTAAAGTGAGCCAGGCCTAATAAGGCCTAACCAAAACAAGCCAAACCAAACCAAGTCTGCAGTGTGAAAGCGCCATGAACCCAAGTGATGAATTCAGTATTGTCTAATATTAAAAATGTGTTAATCCATATAATGACAGATTAAGAAACGCATACGAAAAGAACGAACTGTGCAAAGACCTTTTTAGAGGGTAAACTCCCAACGATAACCCCCTCTTCCTCCTCCACAGTGTGACCCCCAGCAGCAGGGCTCCTTCCTCCCGGCTCCACCCAGCCCTCCTCTGCCTCCTTCTGGCTGCAGCTCTGGCTGTCCTGGCCTGTCTGATCTGGTTCTTCCTGGAGCCGCCTAGTAGCTTCCACCTGGCCCTCAGGTACGTCAACGGGCCCCCACCTACCTGAAGACCACACAGAGCCTCTGATGGACAGAGTTTGGACTGTCCTCAGGCTCGACAGAATTAAGGTTTTCAACTCATGTAATGCTCGTTTCAATTAACCCACCGCATGACTCAAACATCAGAGATCTGACAGGAATCTGCAGGGGATGAGACATTGGAATAATAAGATGTTGAATCAAGGGCAGCACCAAGGGTAAAAAGTGCCTCGACAATCTTTGAAACAGCAGTTGTGGTTTCTTTTTTTGGCCTTTCTTCCTGTTACAGTCCTTCATTATTCATTTGGCATACTACATAATGAACTCCTTTGTGGGTTTGATTCAGGCTGCTGTAGGCTATTTTGTTAATGCCATTAGGGGTTGAAATATCTGAGTGTCAATGAAAAAAGGAAACTTTTCTCTTTATTCTACCTTTTTAAGACGGGGTTCTTTCGTAAAACAAAAATATATATATTGCCCAAAAAATTCTTACCCTGAACTTTCTATAAATGGAAGAGGCAGTATCTTAAAAAAAGCCACATTATTTCATTAGCCTCAAGAAAAATACTTTATATATGAAAAACATCATGTTGCCTTTTTCTTTTAGATTCTTAAGATATGTTGTTTGACAAAAGAACTCAAGGACTGTAAGATGGGCTTTGTATTTACAGCTTCACATTTGCCAATTCTTACTGGTTTGGATGCGACAGTGTTTTGACTTTTTTTGACCAACTTTTGGATGCAAATTTCTCCAAACCTCAACTGTTTGCGCAGAAGGAAAGACCACATGAGATCTACATGTTGTAAATATTTCAAAATGTTGATGAATGTTCGGCAGCTGAAGATAAGGATGTTTTGATACAGTATGCTGTGGTTAAATTATCAGTTTGCATACAGTAATGAATGTAATCTCCTGAAAGCTGCAAACAAGGTTATCATTTCTAATTCTACCAGGAAACGAAACCAAAGCATTTTGTCACACTTCAGCTTTCAGTTTGAATTTGGTTCTTTCCTATAATCCTCAACAACGCTCTTGGATGAATTAAAAGTTATATATTATCTTAAACTTTAAATACATCACCGTCCCCTACTAGGAATGTATACATGAAAACATCTGTTAACTAAATGGGAAGGTATATTCAAATCAATATATCTATGTAACAATAGAATGTATGTGAGCAATCGGAAAGTTGTAATATGTATGATGATGTTTCTTTATGTATGATATCTTTGGTCAATGAAAGCATTCGTACCTGCCTTTTTTTACCAAACTGATGCTAAGTTTTTTGTTGCACCAGTTGGTTTGATGACCACACTCGTGCTTTGTTGTAGATCTGATATGGTCGGTTTATTTCAATGAAAATGGAAACAACATGGAACCCTCTTCCCACAGAAGGCTTTACTTTCTTCTTTCCATTGCATGGCTCAGCTTGACTGGACTTTTTGTACCAGGTAATTTTTCTTAATTTAGCTTTCTACTGCAGATAGTACCCTCTTAATGAAGGCGGGGCTCTCAGCTGATGTCAGGATGTGCAACACTGAATGATGAATGATTTTTATCCCCAACCAAATAGATGAACTTAATGAGATTGCAGGTTTGTGCAGAACGTCCAGGTTCGCCCAAGTGACGATTCTCTCTGACCAATCAGTGGTCTGCAGTGTTCTGACCCCACCTTCGTGTATCGGCCAAGCCTATGGGATCCTTGACCGAGGTGGTATGAATTAAAGTCCTGGGTACAATCAAAAACTTCAGCTTATGGAAAACCAAAAGAAACATTTTAGTAGAGCTGTCTGATTGTATGATTTCCATTCATGTCAACCTTTTGAAGTATTTTGTACTTTGTATTTTGTACTTAATATGAACCACTAACTGCCTTGTTACTGATAGATAGATAAAGATGTTATGTAAAAAGAGAAATTCATCAAAATGTACAGTTAAAATACCAATTCTATTTGTTTTGCCCATTGACTACAAATCACATGTATGAACGTTACTACTGGACTTTTTCCATGCAATCCATGACTGTATGTGGTTTATTCTTGTTTTTTTTCAGCTTTTTGTTCTGTTATTTCTTACATTTGTATAGATTTGAAACTTTCTGAAGAAAAATAATCTATCACAGCCAAGATCCTGTCGTCATTTATTGTAGTGAGTCGTGAAAGTGGCGTGCGCTGATACATGTGAAACAAAAAATATTTCAGTGTGACAAAAGGAAGAAGAAGCATTATTGATTATTCTACATTGATTGTTTTCTGATGATGTGTCACACTGACTCTTGTGAAACGTAAGATAGTAGTAGTGTACGCTAAGTATCTCCGATAATTATAAATTGGGCTAAATTATAAACTAATAGCATGGTATCACAGGGAAGTGTGTAATGATGTTTCTTTTATTCTTTCTTGCTGTGAGATTTTGACTGATTTATACTTTTTATATTCACCATCCGCTAACAGTGTCAACAATGCTGTTCCAGTTTACAGCAGGTAATGCCTTCTGTGATTGACTTCTTTGTTCAGTAATTTTTAAGAACTGTTTTTCAAAACACAAATGCCTAACTTTCTAAGGCGTAAGATTCCACTCGCCATCATCACACTACTTGATGATTATGAAGAAGTATGTTTCAAGCCTTTAAAAGGTTAGACAAAATCATTTAAAAGGGAATATTGTAAGTCAACTGCCATCTAAACAATTTTTTTCTGTAAACAATTGTTTTCATTTCTTTACAGATATTGCATCCAATCGAATGCTCCTGTTTCTATGTTTAGAGATCACAAATAAAACGAATTGTATGAAACATTTGTACTATCTTGATCATTTTGTCTGTAATCTGTGACTTGACTAAGTTTGCCGCGAAAAAACATTGTTTTTCATTGTGGAATTTGTTTTAGTAGGGGAAGAGAATTTAAATCTCTGAAGTCTCAGTGGAAATGCTGAAAAAGTGATTTTTATTTCTGTCAGGCGTAGCTTTTTAAATCGCTTT
The DNA here is from genome assembly GCA_943591055.1 of Gobionotothen gibberifrons. Classification (NCBI taxonomy): domain Eukaryota; kingdom Metazoa; phylum Chordata; class Actinopteri; order Perciformes; family Nototheniidae; genus Gobionotothen; species Gobionotothen gibberifrons. Next base: position 113,152 of record CALSBZ010042505.1, on the reverse strand, counting down.
TATTTATTTTCCTTGCAAGGTGGGTTCAATACAGACCAGCAGTTAATGTTTTTGTGTTTTAACTTTTAACACGTAAATGTAACACGGCGGTTGCCAACAAGTGACTAAATGAGGCTACTAAACATCATCACTCCGAAAATTAGCTGCCTTTAGCTTAGCGGTCGCCTAGTCATACGACCGTGATGTAATTTGTTTAAAACGTTTGCTTTTTACTTCTGCCCGATTGCATATACGCTTAACAAATCACATACTAGTGTTAATATGTGGAGCCCTTGCGATGCTAACTTCCAGGTCTGCATACAAAAATATGTCATCACTGCACCAATATATATATATATATATATATATATTTGTGCTGTATATATATATATATATATATCATATTTTTCTTCAAAAGCAATATTCAGTGCATTTACCTTTGGTACTTTAACTGTGTTAAATATTTGAAAACTTCTTCTTTCACCTCTGGGTAATTGTTGTATCCATGGAAGATTTGTATACAACATTTAAGTAAGTTAGTCTAAACTGGAGCACAAATAAACTGAATTGATACCATTAAGCAGTTAACCATGAGAAGCTGTAGGTTTGTGTGTGTGTGTGTGTGTGTGTGTGTGTGTGTGTGTGTGTGTGTGTGGCCAGGTGGCCAGGTTTTGCATTACAGCAGATTTGCGTGCTGGATCTCTTGCCACGCTCGCGTGTCTG
>CALSBZ010042505.1:72748-94780 GCA_943591055.1 Gobionotothen gibberifrons | reverse complement strand
GGGGCAGGGGCAGGGGCAGGGGCAGGGGCAGGGGCAGGGGCAGGGGCGGGATCAACCTACTGAACAACAACAAAAAGCCCACGTTTTGTCCATTTTGTACACAACGATGGAAATGTAATGCTGCAAAGCTAGGTATTTTGAGCTTGGCGCGTAATCGTCGTTGAAGTTGATGATGATGATTGTGAAGAACATTTTAAAGTTGCTTGTGACGAATGGAAAGTGTGTGGTGAAGTTGTCCTATTATTTCCAATTGGCTTCGACAAAGCAAAAGCAAAACGAGCAGCGCTTCAATACAATCGGCTATTGTTGTTGTTGTCGATGTGAGGGGTTTCCGTGCGGTTTGGCTTTATGAAGCAGGCACGTAAACGGTTACGTCATGACGCAAATGATGACGCAATGACACAATGACACAGCACCACTCGGGCTCTGGGCGGTGTGAACAAAACGGGGGCTGAAAAGAAAAACCGGTTCCGAACCAGAAGAGCGCAAGCACGGAGCTAGGAACAGGAGCTGCGTTGGTGTGAAAGGGGCATCTGTTTGAGTTATCTGTGCTACCCTGGAGCTCAGGCCTAAGTAGGCCTACATGGCTTTGGGTTGCTCAACCTGCTCTGTGTAAATGCATCCCTATCTCTCTCTCTATTTGTGTCACTCGTCCCAAGTGTCCACTCTGGACACCAGTCAAACCGCAATGAGCTCACTCAACCGCCAGACCCCTGGGGCATTGTTGTTAAACTCACAACATTATGCTCTCTATTGACTAGTGAAGTACACTCCAGGGACACCAAGCAAACACACACTAACATGCAGATACATTGTAAAGACCACAAACTGGCCCTAGTGTGACACATAGAGCCTCGATCATTCGCTTTTGACTAATCGAACGCACTCATTTAAAAAAAAAAAAGTGCGGGTGTGCGTGTGTGTGTGTGTGTGTGTGTGTGTGTGTGTGTGTGTGTGTGTGTGTGTGTGTACTACACTCCGCAGTAGGTCTGTCTCTCTGGGACAGATCTCAGTAGGAATTGGAGGAGTGACAGAGAGCAGAATGAATCTGTGTTCTTGGTCTGGGGCAGTCTTTCTGAATGCTGTCACTTTTAAAGCTCTGGGCTGCAAGAATCTGAGCAATCACTGTTGTGAGAGGACTCATTTACTGTACAACGGATCCATTTATTTTAAAGACATCTTTGTGGATTTAAAGAGTACATTTTCGGGACATGGACTGACTAACAACTCTTGGTAGATGATGGACATTGAAACTGTGATCATTTATATACCGTAGCCATGGCAAAGTAAACACGTCTGTGTAGTTGAGCTAGAGGAGCGTTCTATTCAACCATATCTGTACCTGCAGTGTGTATAACTCAATCCTAAATGCAGACTTGAGGTTAAGAGATTAGTGTTTTATCTGCTGTGTGACAAGCTCGTAACTCCAAATTTCACATGACCCATTCAACTATTGTTATTGTCTCAGATGTGTAGAATTCAGGACACAATGTTTTTTCTGACATTGATTTGTATAATGTTAGTGTGGTTAGCATAGACTGCATATATAAAATTGGTTAGCTGACTCAAATTATATGACCAAAGCCACGATAAGTGAGTTTAGAGCAATGTGTTAAGTAAATGAGTTAAAAAGAAAGAGAGCAGTGGTCTACATTCAGAGAACAGCGCACAAAAAAATTATCTTAAAAGAGACGTTTTATGAGGACGTCTTGCTTTATTGACTGAGAGAGCTACTGTCCAAAATCTGTTGTTGCTTCATTCATCGCCATCATTTAACAGGGAATTACGCAGTTAAAGGGAAGCCTGAATTAAAGGGTGTTCCATCTTGAATGTCTCTGGGTTGTCAGGGGGGACACGTGCATATGGCGCTTTCACACTGCAGGCTTGGTTTGGTTTGGTTTGGTTTGGTTTGGTTTGGCCTTATTAGGCCTGGCTCACTTTAATGCTGCGCTCACATTACAGTTTAGGAGCTGGGGCAGTTACTATAGTAACGCAGTGTAGGCGGAGCCGTGACGTCAACTTCAACGAGCACCCCATAAAAACATCAGCTGTTAGCTGTTAGCACTCAAGCTCACAGCTCCTCATATCTGTTAAGAAACTAGACAAAAGTTGTAAACAAGTACAAACCACAGACTGTCTGTGTCATGGTGAATACAGTCGCTGGCTTATTTATGTCTGTATAGGCCATTGTTGTGAGTGAGTACGGTCGGAGCATTGCGACCTCCCGATTTTCCCGGAGAAAAACCCACAGTTTAAAGGGGAAAATGGGAGAACACCTCAGGGAGAGCAACAGAGGAGGGATCCCTCTCCCAGGACGGACAGACGTGCAATAGATGCCGTGTGTAAATCGAAGAGATAATATATTTTACAGCCTAGGTAGAACGAATGTTTGGAAATGCATGTGTCTGTAATAAGAAGATGCATCACGCATTTTAAAAGGTTCTTCGCCTCCCGTCTGTCTGCAGACTTGTCAAAGCATTAATTCATGATTTGTACTAACCGGTATCAGTATGTTGTTACTTCGGCATCATTTTGAAACGTGTATTACAATTAAATCACGGTCAAATATGTTTAGCATATTCCGCCCGGTTGTTGGCCCCGCTTGTTGGCCTTGATAGAACCACAAATTTGTCGGGCCAGAAAAAAGACGAAAAAGTATCCCCGGGGCGGAACTAGGCCTAGTGTGAGCGCAACCACAAACAGGCCCCGCACGGTTCGGCACGCTTAAAGCGAGCTCCGCGCTGCAGTGTGAATGCGCCATTAGATGCTACTCAAAACCAGGGGGGGGGACATATGGCCAGCAAAGACCCTAAAAAAATGTGCTAATGAGAGATAACACTTACTTTTAGTATTACGTATTTTTATCGCAGAATAAAGTACTGTTGGTTCTTTTCATGAGATGCCTCTTAGTGAAATTAACCCTTGGTCTGGCTTTAATTGCAAAACGTAAATATTGAAGCAGTGAACATACCTCTGTTCTTGACAACGTGGAAAATATACTCTGGTTCTGACATATCCTCTAAGTTATCATTCCAATACCTGCAGAAGTGGAGACGCAACTTGTGTTTTAATTGGGCATCAATATCTTGAATGCAATGCATTCTGATACATCTAGACAAAGACTCAACTTTCTTGGTCAATGTAGCACACACTAAGGAATGTATTGCCTCAATGAACACCAACTGAAGATACATTCCATGTAAAAGGTTTCAATTTCTTTAAGAACCATAGGAACATATTGGCATGTTTAAACCCACTTTATTTACTGCCTTTTTTTCTAAACGCTACTGCTTTACATTATACCTGATTGACAAATGTTTTATTCTAATATCCAGGCAGCTACACGGCCACTGTCCAGGCTCAGTGTACCATCCTGATTTGACTTTTAAATCTGCCCCGCTGTTGAACTGATGGCAGTGTATTAGACGATGTTTACTGCCATCAGATTAGCTTGGCCTTTACTCCAATGTGTACATCTGTGAGCTGGTGAGCTAACAGACTTATGTTTGTTTATATCGTCCACAACAACAACAACAACTACTGTGTACTTCAGCCAACCAGAGTCATTTGGACTATTTCAGCTTGTTTAAGGGCACCATGGATGTAGTGGTATGGAACAATGACGTTATTTTAGTTTCCCTGTTGAAGCCAATCCCTGTTTGCAGCTACAGGCCACATCGAAGCAGTAGCCTTCTGGGGCAAATATATAAAGTATGAAGATTATTTCTTAATCCAGGGTTTTGGGATTATTAGGGGCATTTGAAAGCCAGAAATCCAATTAATCATTTATTTAACAGCCTGTCCTCCATAAAACGACCAAATAGGTCGATTGTTCAGCAGCTTATTATGACCTATAGTCACGTTTTAAAGTTTAGCACCTCCAGTGGTCGTGTAAGAAACAACAATTTGCGGCATTTGGGCTGATGCTCCCGTTGATTGCAAACGCTCCAGAGGGTCGTATATTCACAAATAACCCTCTCTGGAAAATCCTAAATTGTAGAATAGTTTGGCCATTAAAATGCTTTTTGATTAGATTTCTAGCGAGAAGTGTATATTGTACTTTTAAAATCTACGTCCAGTGGATGTGTAGGATCTATAGTTTGATAGATATTACAAAGATTATTTCAGGTCTCGCCAGGAGAGCGTGTATATTGTAAGAAATTAAAATCAATGTTTAATGATGTATTTTGGTTTAAGCATACAGTAATCTTAAAACAGTTTTATTGTGAAAGCATTTCCGGTTAGCATTCGCCGGTGGCTAAAGTTTATTTAGAAAAGCTATTCCGAAAGGGATCTCCGAAATATCACCAGTAAGCTTGACTTCCGTTTTTGAGTAAACAACGATTGTAGCCGTTAAAATGCATTAAATAAAAAGTCATGAAAGAGAGTATGAGGAGAAAAGGCGTGTGAAGTTATGTAATGAATGGACAGCGTCTAAATCCTCTGTTATGCGCGATAACGGGCATTGAAGACCGAGGTGGGAGGTCCCCCTACATCGCCAACCGGCACGTGAGGAGGAGCCAACGGGGAATACATAACCAGCCGACAAGCGTTGTGGGGGCTCTCTTCCTTCGCTGCAGACCTGGGAACACAGCTGTTTTTTCTGAACCATCTTCTGTTTGTTACATTACCGCGCCATTTAATTGCGTTGGCGTCAACCCTCACGGGGTGAAAACAGTATTCCTGGTCTCGAAGTTTTCATAATAAAACCGGAAGTATTCCCCTCACTGTCAAATGATTTTACAGTGTGCAGTACTCATCCACTAAAAAACATCAGTTTGTCCTTGTGTACAATGCTTTTGTGTTTTTCCCCTTCGATTCGGAGAAATGATACCAGAGTGTATCGCAGCTTCCGGTTCCGGGGCATTCTGGCTACCCATCACTCATTCACCAATGGGTATTGTTTGGATGGATTTTAGGAACTTCCCCTCGATTCTATTGGCTCTAACGGTTCAAAATATATGTCAATCATCAATATCGAAAGAGGGGGGCCAGAGATATGGAAAATGCACCCAAATGACCCCAGAAGTGGGTTTTCTTTTCTAAATCTCTCTAAAAAGGTCAAATTTCACTTGTTTTGCATCAATCCTGATACAGGGTACTTGTTATGATTTGGATTCCTAAAGATTTTAGTCTACTATCCCATCATTCAAGGGTGGTTTTCACTACAAGTAATGTTTAACAGGTTTATCATTGCTTTGAGAAAAAAGATTATTCATTTACCCCTTTTAAAAGGGAAGATATAGTCATTTGTCATTTTCGAGCCTGAGACCTGAAAAACAGGCTCAGGGCTTAACAGGTTAAAAAAGTTGTCAAGTTTACAGTGTTAACACAATAAATTATACTTTCCAGTATAAGTTTCCAGGTTAGTTTATGCCGGACGTATTTTGTTATATCCACACATATTGTTTTGATATTTTTAACACCAATCCGACAGAAAAGATGGTCTTAACATGTAGTGGTCTAGTTAATAAAACATAATAATATCAAACATAATATTACTATTAACTTTATTGTGAAATTAAAACAGAACGGTAAAGAAAATACAGTTTCAGTCTCTCGATTTGAAGCTTATGCATTGTACCATGAACCTGTATAGACCTGTAACAGTCAACTGGTGAGGATTTGGAAAGGTAGTTTCTGAAGATGTTACAAATAACACACAGCATACAATGCCATAATAACTTTGTATTATTAGTGTAGGACACTTTTGTATGTATAACATCTGAAGATGTGTAGTTGTATGCATATTTTCACATAATTCTACAGGATATTGCTATATTATTTCACATATTGTAGTTCTACACATTAATATCTGATTTGTAAAACGTCACAGAAAGGTATATCCGTCATTTAACGGTAAGCTATTGAAATTCTGAATCCATAGATGTGTCTCCCATCACCCAAAACCCCTGACTATTCTCTCAACTCAGTTTACATTCTTATATTCAAAGAAAATCAGTAATATCTTTAAAAACTACAAGTCCTTTTCTATAAGCTGTGCACCGTTATGGTGTAAATATAGCCTATCTACCAATTGGATCAAATATAAAAGTCAGCCGAATTAATGTTGATACTGCAAGGAGACGTATTGTGTGAAGAGAAATTGAAGAAGTTGTTTAATTGCTGATATATTTATGATCCACGTCACGTATTCAGTTTAGGTGGAAGTTCTTCCAGTTTGTCCAGAAGTCTTCTCATCAGGGCTCTATAAATAAAGAACTACGGCAGATATGTAATATTTAATGCAGCCGAACCATATATTACAATTCCGTTATGGGATGACTTTCAAAGAGAAAAGCAAGTACACGTGGAATAAAGTATTATTTTCCTTTTTTTTTTAAATGTTTTCGGATTTCATATCGCATAAACACCATATCCCAACGTGCATTGCGGCTAAAACATCCAATGACCGAGCTTCAACGATAGCTGAGGATTATGGGTAGTTAGATGTTTTAGCCTATCAAAACCTCTGAAAAAAGAAATGTGTCTCTCAGAATCTAAAGGGAAAAACCTATGGGAAAAACACAAAAGCATTGTACACAATTTAAACAAATTAATGTTGTGTAATTAACAAGGATAAACTGATGTTTTTTAGTAGTTGAGTACTGCAGATATCACTGTGAAACCATTTGACAGTGAGGGGAATACGGTTTTATTATGAAAACTTCGAGCCTGGAAATACTGTTTTCACCCTATGAGGGATGATGCTAATTTTACATGGACGCTGCCGTCAATAGAAATGAATAGGGGGAAAGACGTAGTATATACACGTTTTCCTGGCGAGACCTCAAATAATCTTCGTAATATCTATCAAACTATAGATCCTACACATCCACTGGACCTGGATTCTAAAAGTACAATATACACCTCTCGCTAGAAATGTATCAAAAAGCATTTTAATGGCCAAACTGTCCTACAATTTAGGATTTTCCAGAGAGGGTTATTTGTGAATATATGACCCACCGGAGCGTTTGCAGTCAACGGGAGCACTAGAGGTTGATAACTTGATTATAGAGGTCGTAATAAGCTGGTGAACAATCGACCTATTTAGTCGTATGAGTTGGAGGACTTGTTGTTATTTAAAGGGGCCCTATAATACTATTGGGAGTTTTCCCTTATCTGTAGTTTGATATAGTGTTTTTTAAGCCTGTACATGGTCTGCAAATGCTACAATCCCAAAGTTCCCTCACACTCCCCCGATGCCTGAAACGCCTTCATTGCACTCCTTTGTTTACTTCTGTATCATAGTGACATCACTACTTAACACTCGCGCTTCTATTGGCTTGCGCTCCAACACATTGTACGTGATAGGCTAAGGGGCGGGACATTGCGAAGCGGTTGACCAATCACAACAGAGACGGCCAGCTAACCAATCAGAGCAGACTGGGCTCTGGTTTCAGACAGAGGGTGAAAAGATGTGCTGCTGTTGGATTTCCATCATCTACATGCCTCCTGCCTAAACTCAGCCTCAGCCCTCTGGCCTGCTTAGCACAGCTATTTATAGCAGACAAGGCCCCCAACTGAGTGAGGGTTACTACAGGTTAACAGAATAGTATTAGACGTATACAAAAGCTCTTTAGTGAGTTGAGGAGTTGAGGAGTTGAGGAGTGAAGGTGATCCAGGATCAGAGAGTTTACAGCCAAGGACTCAGCATAGGAAGGAACCAGCCTGTCCTCCTACAAAAAACGACCATATAGGCCGATTGTTCAAGCCCTTATTACGACCCAGAGACACGTTTTAAAGTGTATGTTGTTTCTTACACGACCACTAGAGGTGCTCTAGTGGTCGTGTAAGAAACAACATGCTCCCGGCCCGTTCATTGCAAACGCTCCGGAGGGACGTTTATTCACAAATAACCCTCTCTGGAAAATCCTAAATTGTGGAATAGTTTGGCCATTAAAATGCTTTTTGATTCGATTTCTGGCGAGAAGTGTATATTGTACTCTTAGAATCCACGTCCAGTCGATGTGTAGGATCTATAGTTTGATAGATATTACGAAGGTGATTTGAGGTCTCGCCAGGATAACGTGTATGCAGCTTCCATTTAAAGTTAGCGTCAACCCTCACGGGGTGAAAACTGTTTTTCCGGTCTCGAAGTTTTCATAATAAAACCGGATATATTCCCCTCACTGTCAAATGATTACACAGTGATATTTGCATTACTCATCCACTAAAAAACATCAGTTTATCCTTTACACAATATTGATTGGTTTAAATTGTGTACAATGCTTTTGTGTTTTTAACCTTCGATTCAGAGAAACAAATCGTTTTTTTGAAATGTAGACACTACAGTTTCCGGAGACACTACACTACCCAGAATCCCCAGCTATCGTTTGGGACTACAACATCCGCCTTGTTTTACAAACCCCGTGATTAGTCATCAAGCCCTGTGATTGGATGTTGGAGTGGCAGTGCGGGATATGAGGGATGTCTAAAATGCATGATCTGTTTGGTATTTTGAGCAAAACACATCATAGACATGTTTTTTATATATTTGTATATATCTGAGACCCATAATATATGCCTAAAAATAGCATAATAGGAGACCTTTAAAAGGAAAATAAACAGGCTTTCCAACGGTATGAGATTTATAAGAGGCATTGTTAAATCAAAGAAATAATCTACCAAACACAAATGTCATTACTTTTTGTGTTTAGTTTATAATGATCAAAACAAAAACCAAGACCAAGTAGGTCCGATTCAGTTTTCTCTGAGGGTCCAGGAGTTAGTGTTGAAAGCGGTGAAAGCGGGGACAGGTGGTGAAAGAGATATATTAGTTGACCTTCTTCCTAAAAGGGTTAAATTGGGAGCAGAGGTTACACTTAAACATGCATTATGGCGTATTTTTTCTTAAGCTTATGGTGTTCGGTCACTGAGAAAGCAGGTGTTAAATGGTTCAGGTTAAAGCCTTCTTAAGAAAACACAGAACCCCCTGCCCATTGAATAGAAGTGTTTATGCGTTCTCAATTTCAAAACGTATCTCTATAAGAGTTCTGCTATCACAAATATCGTTTATGACATTGTATTGCAAAAGCTTTCCCGTTTTGGTTTGGTTTTTAAATCAACTCTAAAAACTCACTTCTTCTCTCTGGCCTTCTAGTCAGAGCGGAGCACGACTCCTGACATTGCCTTGTGTGTTTTTTTTATATTTATGCTGTTGTATTTGTTGTAAAGTGTTTTTATTGTAAAGCACTTTTATTGTATGTACAGCACTTTGGCTCGACCAAAAATCGTTTTAAAAATGTGCTTTATAAATAAGATTTGATTTGATTTGATTTGGTTCGGTTTATTGGAGTGTTCTAGGAAGCAGGATTCGGGGTAAGCGAGGATTCTATGATTCATTTATGGAAGTATAAGGTTTACATTCCTCGAATTTGTCTCATTTAAGTTTACTCTTCATCCATGAAGTATTATGCTCCAGTGTCAGTACACTTTTCCATGTTTGTGATTGGTCAAATGTTGCCAGAACCTTTTCATGAGAGAAACCTTGGGTTGACTTAACAGATGATAACTAGCAATGGAAGGTAATTTAGCAAGATCGCGTTTGTTAGGTTTAGTTAAGCCAGATGACACAAAGAGCTCAGGTAAGGCTGTTCTCAAATATAATCCAGTCAGAAGCGTCTCATATAAAAGGGTGAGTACTCCACATTCCAAATTCTGGGGGAACATCCCAGCAAACATTTACATTATGGGGTCACAGCTTTCTCACATCACCTGCTCAGCTGGACTTTAGTTATTACACTTAAACACACTTGCACACCTGTTATTCTCATTGCAATGTACATATTTACATCTAGAGATGGAAGAGGTAAAGGCAAATTGTAGCCAACAGTCAGTAATGGCAGAAGTAGAGCAAATATCTTGGTACCAGCCATGTTCAGTTTGGTGGAGTTTTGAGATTAAAGTAGTTTCCAGCAGGTAGGCCCAGCAGGGAAACAGGTTTGGTCGCCCACACACGGGGCAAGGCAAGGCAAGGCAAGAGGAGAAGTCAGGCAAGTCACAGCATTCGAGACCAACTTTCAGTACAGTTGTGTAACACTAAGGTCTTTTTTAGACTGCCAGTCCAAATCAATGTTATGGCATATCCAAAAGTGGTTAGCAAATCAGATCCAAACATATATAAAGGTGCTTTGAAATGGGATTCCAATCAGATATGTAAAAATCCATCTCAAATGGCCGCTCAAATTGGATTTCAAAGGGTAACAACAGTCTGTGGATAGACAATTAAATACCATGTATGAACTGCAACTTTATAACTTAATTTCTTAAGCTGCATTCACATGACAAGCGTTGAAACGGCTCTGCGCTGATGTTGCTGTTGTGTTTCTAAGAGGGTGGAAGCGTTACCCTCGGCAAGAAGCACCGCTCGAAGTTAATATTGTTTCAACTTTGACTTTGTTAACCACTGACCTTTTGATCAGATCAAATCTGTATGTTAGTTAGCAGGGGAGGCAACTATAGAAACATAACTTAACTAACTATTTTTACCACAAGTCTCTGCACCCATCCTCGCAGTGAGCGAGGATTATGCTTCTGTCAGTGTTGCAAAGCCACATCACAAGAGTAGCTACGTAGTGTCTGATGCTAACGTCTTTACCTTACAACCAATGCAGGTAAGATGGTGACGTGTGGAAACACAAAACCAATCTGATCAATTGCAAATAACAGTGCACCCAGTCTGTCTTAAATTGAAACCAATCAGATTTGCCTGCAGTGTGAATTTGGTTTCTATTTTAAAAATAAATGTAAAAACAGTTCATTAAGAAATTAAAGGCTGAACATGAGTGATGCACAAACAAGAACATAAAAGAGGCAACGCATCAACTTTAATAACAAATAATTAATGCAGCCATTGTTTTGAAACTAATCATATGTCAAACAAGAAACAAATATCTTAGTAAAAGGTTTTGTGGGCATCTGTAAATGCTCGCTCAACTGACTTTGTGTCTTTAGCCTCGATTTTCACTCTGTCAGTTAAGCTAAGAAGACTGCGAAGGATTAGGTATAAAATGTTAGTTAGCTCATATATCCATTGTGGCTCAATCAGGACTGCCAACATGGCTGCCAGAAGGTGTCCCCCCCCAGCCCATCAACCCTCTCCCCATGTGTAACTCCCCTGCAGAGGGCGGGGCTCACCTAACGAGCTCACCGCCGGCTAATCAACAGGAACGGTTTCAATTGGCGGAGAGCCCAGGGGCAAACCCATGGCGGGAGGTTGGCATGACAACAATACTTATTGACACTGACAGGTCATCGCAACACATAATGGGATTATGGAAGGGTAGAGGGGGGACTAGTAGAAAGAAGGGGCGAGGGAGGCTTTGTCAAGGGAGAGAGTGAATAGTGCGTGTGTATGGTGGTTCCACAGACACTTTGTATTGGGGGGTTATTGTACAGTGTTAGCAACATTTTGGCTACCTCCACATCACTGCTATATAGGACTATAATTCATTTTTCTAAACCCTAACCCTAAGCCCTTATTGCAGTGATAACAGCAAAATAGCAATATATTTATTGTCAAATATCACTCCTCTTATCACAAATGATTATAGAGTTGGGGACTTGCCTAGGCCTGGGTATGCTTAAAATAAACTACCTCCTACAAAATGTTTAACCAGATCTAAAGGAAATGGTGCTGCTATAGGAGATTCTAATACAAAAAGGGCAGGAGTGCAAGTATAAAGAATGCAAAAAGGGTGTTTAAGAGAGTATTTGAACCCTGCATCCCGGTTAAATCGCTGTGTTTGGTGGGAAAGATTGTCGGTTTTGAAAAGTCGCCCTCCAATTACAAAGTGGGGAACGTGTTTCCAAGACATTGTGGATGCTGTTTCATGGTCTGATGACTTTTTTGAAGATGCCTTTTGCCCAAAAGCCATGATTGGAGCCTGTGATCCAGCGTGACTGATATCCCATTAAACTAAGCAGGTTAAACAAGGTTACCCAGACATCCTTCTCCCTGGCCACAATCGCTTATGGCGCTTTTCCACTGCAGGGCCTCGCTCGGCTTAGTAGGGTATGGCTAGGCCTCGTTAGGCCATGTTAGGCCAGGCTCACTTTATGCTGCGATTCCATTACAATTTAGGAACTGAGGTAGTATCTATAGTAACGCAGTGTAGGCGGAGCCGTGACGTCATCTTCAATGCGAAACACAAAACCAACATCAGCCGTTAGCTGTTAGCCCTCAGAGCTCACAGCTCCTCATATCTGTTCAGAAAGTCGACAAAAGTTACAGTTAAGTACAAACCACAGACTGTCTGTGTCATGGCGAATACAGTCGCTGGTTTATTTATGTCTGTAGGCCGTTGTTGTGAGTGTGGACGGTCGGAGCATATACTGCGTTAGCTTAGCCAATCTCCATTCAGAAAACACGCATTTTAAAAGGTTTTCCGCCTGCTGTCTTGTCTGCAGACTTGTCAAAGCATTAATTCATGGTTTTTACTAACCGGTATCAGTATGTTGTTACTTCGGCATCATTTTGAAACGTGTATTACCGTCCGTTGTATTCTACAAAATAATATTTAAAAACTTTTTTTTTTTCTTTTGTTACATTTTTCATTAGTTTTACCAAAATAACTTGATTTAATTGTATTTAAAAATAACATTTCCAAAGAAATAAATCCTTCGATTTAACTATTCAGTTTATGTTGGAATGTGAAGGGTTAAATTAAAGAAGCTCGTCTGGTCTCTGCGAGGTGAAGATTGGAGCTGATTGGTGGTCCAGCTATGAATTCACAGAGGGCCCGCTATAGTAACTCAACGAGAGAGTAATGTCAAATGACAGTACAATTGACCAATCATATCTTCCCTCTAAATGGATGGGCTTTATTATCGCAGAATTTATGACAAGTTCCGCCCGCTGGGAAGGTTATGCATGTGTTATAACAACGGGTCAAGATTTCCACAGCAACAACAACTTCCTGTCAACAGCGTAAACTCTCCTTCAAAATAAAAGCATGTCCATACAAAATAAGAAGCCAAGCCAAATGACACTTAAGACATATACAACTGCAATGAAAGTAACAAACACAATGCAATATCCTTTTCAATTTCAAAGAACACAAATTGGGTTATTTACAGGTGTTGTTTTGTGTGGTAGCAGGTCTCCCTTGAAAAAGAGATCAATGATCTCAATGGGATACACCTGGATAAATAAAGAAAAGAAAAGAAAAAAAAGAGGGTCGCTGTCATTGATGCTTTTTGCACCAATGGTTTTGATATTCCGCTGAAGTATACGCTGTGACGCAGAGATGTTCACAAGTCTTTTTTTGCAAGTCCAAGTCAAGTCTCAAGTCTTTGGTCACAAGTCCAAGTCAAGTCTCAAGTCTTTGTGGGGTGAGACTTGATCAAGTCTCAAGTCTTTGGTCACGAGTCCAAGTCAAGTCTCAAGTCTCTAAAAAATAAAAGTCTCATGTCTCTTCTGGTTGTAATAAGCCTTCTATTGTCTGCTGCTATCCAGTCTGTTAAGAATACTGCACAGCTATATCTAAGAAATTCAAAGCATTTACTGTATTATTATCACTCCTATATCTATTAGCATACAGTATCAGTACTGATTAGTTGTTTGTTATATGATCACTTTAAACAGGCTATTGCAATGCAATATGAGGAAAAACATCACACTTTAGCTAAATGCAAACAACTTAATTATCTGTTTTAGTTCTATATGATTTTGGCCGCTTCACTGCCTATAAACCGACAGATGTATTATATATTTTTCTACGTTTAACGTTAGCCAGTAGATGGTGGCAGCGGAACGTAATGATTAACGTTACCGACCTTTTTTATGTCATGTCAAGAGTTGGATGTCAACGCCACTCAACGCAAACAAGTGTGACAAGCAAACATTCACTCATCTTTTCAAATATTCAGTTACAAAGCTAGTAGCAAGCTAGGTTAACAATACATAGCTGATGCTGAGCTAAACATGTTTGCTAACCGTCCATATGCGTTAATGTGACTGACCTCTCCGGGTGAGTTTTCAAGTGCCTGATGAAATTTGACGTTGTTGCACCAGCATCCTTGATTTTAATATTGCAGACTTTGCAGTGTGCGCTCCTTTTGTTGGTGCCGCCGGCGTTTTGTTCGAAGTTTTGTTCGAGCTAATTACAAGCGGTACAGCTGCAGGTGTGCCGCTAGTCGCCATGGTGTTACCATGAGGTAGTGCGAGAGGCGCGCACCTGCGTAATGAGGTTACCATGGTTACCATGAAACAAAGGAAGGACGCCCGTCAGACGTTTCAGAGTTTCCTCAATGTTAATACGCCAAAAATAGAAAACACAATGATTGTTCACGAGTCCCAAAACACGAGTCCAAGTCTTTTGAGCAGGAGTCCAAGTCAAGTCTGAAGTCTCTGTGTGTGCGACTTAAGTGCGACTCGAGTCCGAGTCACAGACTCGAGTCCCCATCTCTGCTGTGACGTAATAACTCTTTTATTTATTTATTTTCGAGGGCAGGGGGTCACAGGGGTATAAAAGTCACGGCTCGCCACTGGTCAAATCATAATCACAATTCTTTAGGTCAACAGAGATAGTAATTATTTCACAAGACTTCTCGTAGACTTAAAAAATCTCATCATAAACACATCAGTTGATGAGATGTACTGTAACAACCCAGTTTCACGGCATTTCGTACTGTAGTCACAAAATGAATCTATTGATTCGTGTTCACCAACACAATTTCCCAATTTTTTTCGTGTCACACAGAACGATTTTAAAAGTAAATAACAAATTAGAAGGAAAAAAAGATTTGAAAAAATACTGATTTCAGTATTCTGAGACTCTTGAGACCCATTTATTTTCCTCGCGGACTGCAAAAAAAGTCAGACATTATAGTCAAATAAAAACAATAATCGTGGCTTGATATTGAGTAAGAAAATGTTTTTATGAACCACACAGCTTCTGGTCTTCTAAGACCTGACCGGACAAAAAGAGGTGCTGCAGGCACGAAACATACTACCAATATAAATACATTGCTTTTAAAATAGTTCTGTGTGACACGAAGAAAATGGGAACATCGTGTTGGTGAACACGAATCAATAGATTACATTTATTTCTTGACTATTACACGAAATGTGGTGATGACAAGACAAAGTCACAAACACAAACGGGAAAAGAAAAAAGGGTCTGTGTTTTATCTGAAGACAGTCCACAACGGTTGACAGTGCCGGGAGGAGGAAGCTCAACAGCACGGCATACCGCTACAGATGAAAATAAGCCAAAAGAGGGCAAGCTACCACTGGGGAAGGAACCCCAGTGGGGATAATCTTACGCAGAGCAAACCCAGAATCGTGAGAACGAAAAAAAGCAAATCCTTCAATTCTACCTCATATATTTCCATTTGACAAATTAACAACATTTACTGTTGTTTTGGTTTGTCCTCCTGCAGGTGTTTTCAGAATGTTTTTGGGATGTGACCCAAAGAGGAGGACAGCAGACAGTACTAGTAGTCAGCGAATATATCAAAAACACATTCAGACACGCAGACTGGCTGTCATGTCAGTGCCTGCAGCTCTGCCATTATTCAGCAACACAGAGAGATACACAGAAGGACAAAGTGCTGATATTGTCATGGATCTCAATGTTACAGCAGATTACCACTTCCATTTTCTCCCATAAGGAAAAACAAGTACAGTATTTCTGGTTTAAGGTCACGAAGGTTACAACATTTTAATGTGAATGTTTTATTGCAACCAAAGACAGATCTTCTAGCCTGGTTGGGTACATTTCCATTCATGGCGGTATACGCTGCGACCAGCTCTAGGTCAACCTGGGAAGTAAAAAGCAGAAGAAGTGAGAAGCCTTTTTTGTTTTAATCCTGTTTTCTCATGTTTTTGGTAGGAGCTTAGTTAAGAAGCTTGTCTTTTGTTTGATTTTTTTTTTTATTAGGTACATTTAGGGTCTTTTTGTTTACTACGTTGGCATTGCTCATTTTCGAAGCTATTAAAAACGGCCAGATTTGATTGGTTCACCCTGTGTCACTGAATGTTCTTGGGAGTGGGAAGTGTGGGTCTAAGAGTGTCCTAACCACAGTGTACATTGTACTCTATAAGAGTTCATTTAGCACCAGTTTCGGGGTGTATATAGGTCCAAGAATTTGGTGTTCTCTGAACACTGTCAAAAAAACTCCAAATAAAGAGTTAGATTTGAACACTTTGGGAGTCAAAATATACACTATAACTGGTACTTTTTCGACACTGTTGAGTGCTTTCCAACACGTGCAGTGTAAACCTAGAACCCTCAGAGAGTTCAAATGTACTCTTGTCAGTCTTTTAGTGTCACTGTGCAGAGCTGATTATTCAACACTTTGAGAGAGAAAATGTACTCCATGGTCATTTTTCACGCTGTTTCAGTGCTGTTTAGCTGATGTACACAAAACAAACAATTTTGGGGTGAATCATTAACACTTCAGGAAATAAAGTACACATCAGATTCTTGAAAATGTGATTTTGATGTGTTTTAAATATGACATCTAATCAGTAGAAACATGAAACGACCCACAAAATACATTGGTCATAGATGGAAATGTGTGTACATTTGCTCATTAGTTCTCTTTAGCCTGGGGAAACACTTTAGAGGTCATCATTCCAAAATCCTGTTACAACAAATGGACAACGTGGAATACCATACACTAGTGCTAATGTGCAAAGTAAACTGACAAAAATAGTGTTTTGAAAGACTAACAATCACCGAGCAGGATGATCAACATCTAAAAGTGTACATGGCAACCAGTTTACATCAATGTTGTAGATGGTGGTCTGCAAAAATGTGTACATGCCGTTTAAGGCCTGGTCATAGGAGATCCCAAACACATAATGTGCTTTAAAAAGTTCATCAAAACTGACAGGAAGACTTGGCCTTGCCAGGAAGGAGCTCACCATCCAACGCAATGTAGTACTCATGGAGCTGTTTCTTGTGGTCCCAACTGCTAGGATGTAGGGTTGCCTCCACTGGACCAGAGCACTCCTGAAGGCTGGAGATGACTGTAGGATAACAATAAACACAAATATAACTACACTGTATATCATATTTTGATGGATGGGTCAGACACTGACAAAAGCCTTTGATAGCAAATCAGACCAGCTCGGCCATTACCATGCACAGAAGTCAAATGCAACATACACATTAATGCAGCAGTAATATAAAACCTAAAAGCATCCCAAAAATAGTAAAACACTGACAGGGACAATTTCACTGCACAATAAGTGCTTTTACTTATACTTAAAGTACATTTAGCTGATTATACTCGCATACTTTTAGTCAGGTTTTAAGTGCAAGCCTTTTACTTATAGTATATTCACAGGGTGGTATTTGTACTTTTACTTAACTTAAATCATATACAACTTCCTCCACAACTGGAATTGGTCTATTGCACATGTACAGTACCAAATGTAGTGCAAGTAGAACAAAGTAGTATGCTGCTGTAACAAAAACATTTCCCAACTTGGGATCAATAAAGTATCTCTTATCTTATCATATCTTAAGATGATCGATGGCTACTGCCATATTTGCAACATTTGCCTCTGAACCTTGACAAGTGCATGTTTCAGGCTTATCAATGAACAACAGGAGGGGTCACAGACATAAGACCAGCTGTTAAATAAAGCTCTTCTGACCTTAGCTGTCATGTGGGTATATTAATTCACCCATTTATTAATGATATGTTTTAAACTTGACACTGTGTTTCGTATCCCCTAAACCTCGGCCTGTATAGGCCGATTGTTCATGCCCTTATTACGACCCAGAGACACGTTTTAAAGTGTATGTTGTTTCTTACACTACCACTAGAGGTGCTCTAGTGGTCTAGTGGCACTAGAGGTGCTCTAGTGGTCGTGTAAGAAACATAAATAAATATCTACGGCAGATATGTAATATTTAATGCAGCCAAACCGTGTATTACAATGCCGTTATGTGATAACTTCCAAAGAGAAAAGCAAGAACACTCGGAATTAAGTATTATTTTATCTTTAAAAAAAGTTTTTCCGATTTCATATCTTATAAACACCATATCCCGACATGCATTGCGCCTAAAACAATCGATGTTTTAGCGTATCAAAACCTCTGAAAAAAGAAAGGTGTCTCTCAGAATCGAAAGAGAAAAACCTATGGGAAAAACACAAAAGCATTGTACACAATTTAAACCAATAAATGTCGTATAATTAACAAGGATACACTGATGTTTTTTAGTTGATGAGTACTGCAGATATCACTGTTAAATAATTTGATCATTGGTTTTATTATGAAAACGACGAGACCGGAAATACTGTTTTCAACCCGTAACTTTACATGGAGGCTGCCGCATACCTCAAATCATCTTCGTAATATCTATCAAACTATAGATCCTACATATCGACTGGACGTGGATTCTAAAAGTACAATATACACTTCTCGCTAGAAATCTAATCAAAAAGCGTTTTAATGGCCAAACTATCCTACAATTAAGGATTTTACAGAGAGGGTTATTTGTGAATAAACGACCATCTGTAACATTTGCATTCAACGGGAGCACTAGAGGGCGAAAACTTTAAAACGTAATAGAGAACCGCAGTGACGCGTCCTAAAACCCGGATGTAAACTCCTTCCGGTTCCTTCGTCAAAAACGCAATGCAATTTCTCCATAGGATTTTGGAAAATAGCTCGAAATAAGGTCTGTGGTTGACACATTTAAGAGACGGATCACGTTTTGTTCAGCCGGATAATATTCACATGTCTACCCTACTTTTATAATTTTCGAATCATAAATCTAGTCGCCAGAAGCAAAATGCTAACGTTATGCTATAAACGAACTACAGCAGGGTCGCTGCTTCAACGTCACGCCAACTTAAGATCCATATTCAAACATACAGATTGTAAATGGTACAAGTTGAAGTGTTTGTTTGAACAGTTTGCAGGAGGCAGGTACTTGCTTTCAAGCAGAACACGGGGAAAACAAACTTAGCGGGAGTGTTTTACGTGTTCGGTGTAATGATGTAAAACGGCCTGGACAACTTCTGTAGTCCTATTCAGCCACTTGTTAACAACCATCGTTTTTCAGACACGTAAACTCTTCAAAAATCACCAGCGGGGTCACTGCTGATGTATTTAATGTCGTAGAACAAAACGTGATCTGTCTCTTCAATTTGTGTCAAACACAGACCTTATTTGGAGCTATTTTCCAAAATCCTATGGAGAAATTGCATTGCTTTTTATCGAAGGAACCGGAAGTGGTAAAAATGCTAACTTACTTCCGGGTTTTAGGACGCGTCACTGCGGTTCTCTATTATAGGACGTATTAAGCGCTTGAACAAACTACATATTTGGTCGTAATAAGGGCCTGAACAATCGGCCTATTTGGTCGTTTGAGTTGGAGGACTTGTTGGGACAGGCTGTTATATCAGGCGGGAGGCGAGAGCTTCAAAATCATTTATTCTACATGTAACGTAAATTGGCGGTTGCTAAGCTAACAGCTGCTAACGTTAACGGTCTCATTATTTCAAACGGTGTATCGTTTTGCAAAAGTAATATCTTCTACATATAATAACGGACAAAGTAAAGAATGAAGTGTAGGCTATGTTTAAATGTTCGGAATTTGACCTCTTGAGTTGCCGTACAATATGACGGGTATGATGGATGACGGATGTGACAGATATGCACCCGAGCCGATCGTGCACCCGAGCCGATCGTGTACCGACACCTGCAGACTAGAGTTGATTATGGATTAAAAAAACGCCGGGTTACGTATTGTAACCCTTGTTATATTAACACAGGCGGAGCCCTCTACTGGACTCTATGGGTACTACCTTATCCTGCGAGCATTCTCCCACTGAAAACTCTTATAGACGCGGCCGGCCATAGGCGGGCCTACCTGAATGCGTGCGCATCACACCGTATAAAAGGAGGCCTCGCCTCCTGACTGTCATCCTACACCTCTCTTCAGCGAGCGGGAATAGGACAGACAGTGCCCCGAGTAGAGGGCTCCGCCTGTGTTAATATAACAAGGGTTACAATACGTAACCCGGCGTTATATCTCTCACAGCCACGATAAATGTCCACACTGTCGTCCAATAACAACATTCCACCCTACTGTCCCTGACCGGCCTTTCTGGTCAGCAGCTGCTGCCCCACATTCTCCTTTAACCCGGTCGTGACCGTGGAGAAGTTTGGGCTGCGGCTGACAGAGCACATCCTGCCGCGCTTACCTCGCAGACGTTCTCGCCTCACTCTCCCCAGGAGAGGGAGAATGAGACGCAGCGGTGGAAAGGCGTAGAGCAGCTTTCTTGGCCATGGCTCGTGTGCAAACGCGTCCACCCCCAAGGGCGGGTCGTCGCTCAGGGCCATGGAGAACACAGCTGAGCTTCCATTCCCCAGAACACTGTGTTAATGGACAAACACTCAGCTGTGGGGCCGCAGCTATGAAGCTGTGATACTCTCTGATGACCCATTCTGCCGCAAAACTCCCCGCGAAGGGAAGATTTGCCCTTGGAGGGTCGACACAGGAAGGGCCGATTATTCACTGAGGACCCTGAACGCACCGCTCCCCCATAATGATGTTCTCACCACTACGGTAAACAGCATTAATCGGAGTCTTTATAGGCGTGGTGTGTTTCACTATGGTCCCTGAACGCACCGCCACGCGCTCCTGTGTGAGTGCGGGCTCCGCCATAATGCAGCCTTTACCACTACGGAAAACTGCATTAATTGGAGTCTTTGCTCTAGGCGTATGTGTGTTCTCTGACAGTAATACGCCGGCCATAATGTCCCTGTACCAGCATAGCGCTCTCCTTTAGATAGCACTCCTGCAGTTCATCCCTATCATCTGCGCATGCCCACTAGCCACCTCCTTTACAGGAGATACAGTTGGGGCAGCGAAATGGGGAATTTGTACGGTTAACATTGTGTGTAAGTGTAGCATTTGTGGAAAACAAAAGACACTTATATTTGGATACAGATCACCTCATTCTTATTAGAAAACGTAGTGATCTGCTGCATTATACAGGGAGGAGGCGGGATTCGCCCTCTCGTCCCGGGCGGAGAGATGTTCTCCCCCCGCAATCAGATCCGTGAAGGCGGGCAGCCCGTCCCCGTGAGTGCCGGGACACCGGTTCCACGGGGTGGGCCGGAGAGGTGGGGGGCGCAGTGGGCACGGCATCTCCGTGCCGGCGCCTCTCCCTTCGTCTCACCATCGCGCCCCGCTCCCTCCTCTGCAGGAAAGCCTGTAGAGGATGAGCGCACGCTGCGATGACTCCACTGAGGTCCTGTCAGCACACCGCTGAGTTTACCCCTTGGTCTCTTCCCAGCTGGACGTGCCTGGAACACCTCCCTAGGGAGGCGCCCAGGTGGCATCCTAACTAGGTGCCCGAACCACCTCAACTGGCTCCTTTCGACGCGAAGGAGGAGCGGTTCAACTCTGAGTCCCTCCCGGATGACTGAACTTCTCACCTTATCCCTAAGGGAGACGCCAGCCACCCTGCGGAGAAAACCCATCTCGGCCGCTTGTATCCGCGATCTCGTTCATTCGGTCATGACCCATCCTTCCTGACCATAGGTGAGGGTAGGAACGAAAATGGCCCGGTAGACAGAGAGCTTTGCCTTCTGGCTCAGCTCTCTTTTCGTCACAACGGTGCGGTAAAGCGACTGCAGTACCGCTCCCGCTGCTCCGATTCTCCGGCCCATCTCACGCTCCATTGTTCCCCCACTCGAGAACAAGACCCCGAGATACTTGAACTCCTTCACTTGGGGTAAGGACTCATTCCCTACTTGGAGTGGACAGTCCATCGGTTTCCTGCTGAGAACCATGGCCTCAGATTTGGAGGTGCTGATCCTCATCCCAGCCGCTTCACACTTGGTTGCGAACCGATCCAGTGAGTGCTGAAGGTCTCAGACCGATGAAGCCATCAGAACCACATCATCTGCAAAAAGCAGTGGTGCAATCCTTAGTCCACCGAACTGCAGACCCCCTCCCCCCCGACTACGCCTCGAAATCCGATCCATGTATATTACAAACAGGATTGGTGACAAAGCGCAGCCCTGGCGGAGGCCAACCCTCACCGGAAAT
>CALSBZ010042505.1:0-54767 GCA_943591055.1 Gobionotothen gibberifrons | reverse complement strand
AAAAAAAGTTACATACAATATAAAACAGCTCGGGGTCAAATTGACCCCGTTGGCGGTTCTAGTGTTAAGTGACGGGCCTTACACTATTTGTTAAAAGTCCCTTATTCTACTGTATCCATTTTGAATAATGAATTATAGCGAACTGGGTTGTTACAGAAAGAAACAGTGCGCAGTTGGAATGAAGGTGTATTTTTGGAAGCAGTAAATGGTGGAGATTTGGCTCCATGGTGCATTTCTCCTCCTAGTTGCCCACAATTTCAGCCTTCCAGCCAATTTTGAAATATGAGTGCTTTGTTTTGGATATTTCCTGCAGCAGCAGTCAGTCAGAACTGGGCTGGAATATGGACGAAATATCGGAATCAATTTGATTTATCTGTGGATAATGGTGACATTTTGTTCTGCCTCCTCTGCAGAAAACGGTTAACAGTTGGTAAACCAAAGACAGTAGTAATACAGATCAATATTTAAATTACAGCTGTATACATCAAACCATTTGTTTGTTTAAATGACGCAGATAGTTGCAGAAGGTTTGGAATTAATTAATTTAATAGTTTACTGATGATAACAGGCAAAGCAATATGAAAAGTACCACGGATAAGTTTGATCGGTTAAGAAAGGACTCTTTACATTTGATAACAAAAGCATTGATTCGTCCACTTTTCAACTGTAACATTTCCTGGTCAGTCACAAAACATCATGACCTCAGCTTTTTTTTTAAACCATGTGACAGCCTTGGATGCTAAACACAAAGACATAGTATCTTATTGGCTACCTATCGGAAGTCCATTTTAGTCTGTTCCTCTGTCTTTATTGGCTACCTGCTACTACAAGCTGCTATCGACTACTCTTTTATGACTTGTTCACTTATTAAGTGGTGAAAATACACTTAAATTAGGTGGAATCACATACTCTGTTCAATAATTGAGAGGTGTTTTGGTCAGGTAAGTGTGTTAGTGAGTTCACTGGGAGTTAAAGATTTAGAAAATGACATCAAACCTGTTGCGTTAAGCAGCCGAGCACTACAGCCGGGATGACGGGGTTAAATCCTGATTACGCTCTTGTTTTCATGCTTTGAGGGTGTGGTGGATGTGTTTTCCCGCTCTGAGCTGCTCTCTGTATCTCTTCCTTCACATGTGAACCTGTGTGAGAGCTTGCGTGCAGCCTCTCCTGATCCCTCTGATGGATTTAACAGGCTTAAATCAAGTGTCATGTAATTTGAAACTTTATTGCTTCCTGCAGGGAAAGCCTCTTTTCCCTGCAGACCCTGAACTTTCAGAGGTCAGAGGTTGAGGTCAGCTGCAGTGTGAGAGGGACTACGGCCTGCATGCAGGTTGTAGGGTTCTCCTCGAGGACACATCAGCAGGGAGGGTGGTGGAGGTATGTGGTGGCTAAAGGGCAGTCTCTGTAACGTTACATCATCCAGGAGTCCTGCTGCATAATCTGTTATTTAAATAACACTGGAATGGCACTCAGAGAGCGCAGAGGTACGCCTTCATCCAATGCTGCATCCACATGTTTCTCAATTGGTCCCATTTCTTAAGATGGGAAGTTGTTTTTCCTACTTCATTGCGTTCAAGAGCAAAGAATATCATGAATTTAATTGCTCAGAGCGTTTAACAAACTTTCGTACTTATTTTTCAAACTATTCCTTTGTTACTTGAATGCAGCAAGAAGGCCTGATCTTGCAATGTTAACTACATTGAAACATCATACGTTTATTTACCCAAAGATTTGGTCCAAATCCAGAAAATGTATTGGTTATTCCTTAGACCTTGCAACCTTTTTCCAATACGTTTCACAAAAATGGCTACAAATAGTTTTACAAACAGAAAAACAGACAAAAAACACAACCTCCTTCGCAGAGGTATCAAAAGGCAACTTCTAATGGAGAGCACAGATTCCAACGATTATTTGAAATATCTAATCATATACCGACTATTTTATAGATCCATCCCAGTTTCTAAAAGCCCAAATAGACTTTTTTAAATATCATGTTTTGTCATTAGAAACCCTAAAGATATGTACTTGATATATCTGTTGACCGACTAATCATGCGCTTATCGTTGTGGCTCTAGTTCGTTATTGTTTAATACATTTTTGGAAAAAAATTCCAAACGTCATCCTCTTTCTTTCTTTCTTTTTCTATTTGTAGATTAGTCATGAGCAAACACACTGCTGGGAACTAGCACAAAGATACCTTGCTCAACGGTTTTTTATTTTGAGGACGAACTGGGTTGAAAGTAAGTGGACCCTGATAGCAGTGCACATGAAAGCCTTTCAGATCACTCCCAACCCTGCTTCCCATGCCAAAGTACAACAGCAGGGATAATAAGGGAGTTGTATTTTGAAAATAGGTCTGCATGGTAATAAGGCCATGAAAAAAAACCATCAATTCAGCTCAAACTTTTCAAGCAGCTGCTTCAGGCAGATTAAACAGATTTCACACTAACACAGACACACACATTGTCTTTAAAGGGATAGGAAATCTGCAGGAATTGAGCAACACATTACTACTGAAAAAGGATCACAGAGAACGACAATGTAGATTTAAAAGGCTGCAACTTATAAATGCCAGTACTGATCCAAAATATTTGATCACCTAATGATTCAACAGTCTATCCTCTTCCCTGTAAACCCATATCTTTATCAACCCTAGAAATACAAAGTTAATTTAATACAGCATAGAGAAAAACTGCTGTTTTTACATTGAAGAAGCTGGACTCTTTATATTTTTTGCTTAAAAGATACTTTTGCAGAAAATTGATATCCTATTTTTAACATATCCCATGTCTAAACCCAGCCAACTTGTTTATCCGTCTAATCTCTGACAGCTCAATGCACATTAGATCCTACTGAGGACGTACATTATTAAAATATACAACCAAAATATTCATATATTTTTTTAAAAGGCAAAATTCCTAAAACATCTCATTGTTGTCGCTTTTATACATCAGGAGGAATAAGCTTGTTTGTTTGGGACTATTTTCAGCGGTGAAGTGATCCACATTTAGTGTGAGTATCTGGGATTTAGTCAAAATGGATCTCTATACATTTACGGGACAGGTTTTCCGTCGGAAGTGTTCTATATTCCGTTTGTTGTCGGAGAAGTGTGGAATAATCATGCAAAAGAGGTGGAACACTTTGTTTCTGGACAAAAATGGAGGTCTGTGGCACAGAGGATGAAGATATATCAGGCTTTGGATGCATTCTTGACGATAAGAGAAATACCAGACTGTGCCACTTGTAAAATGTGAAAATAAGTGACAGACACAAAAGAATGACAAAGACTTATTGGAGGGAGGAACTCGGATAGAATCAGAGAGACAAAATAGGCCCTAGGGACGAGAGAGGGATAGACTGAGTGGTGTGTCATCCCATGGGCTGAATCCAGTTTACATTGGCTGCTCTGGATTAGACCTTGGCCTAAGACCTTTACACTAAAAGGCCAGTATTTCCCCTCAGAGGGCAATCTGTCGCAGGAACACACAGGGCCATAATCCATAGCAACAACAACAGTTTATCTGGCTGAAGCTTGCCATGCCAACCTCGCTCATACATGCTCCATGTTAGCTTTTGGATGCCAATGACATCATCGCTGAACATTTAAAAAAATCTGTGCAAAGAGAAGACGAGAAAGGAGCTTCTATTGCTGGCAGCCTCCTTTATTTGGCCAAAAGCAGATTAGCAGGAGTGCCATTAAAATGAGTTAATAGACCGAGACTGAATGAACAATCTTTTTGATAAGCGATTAATTATTTACCAGGAGTTGCTGCTTTTGTCTTTTATCAAACCATTGGCAATAGAATACTTTGGGATTTTGCAGATCTACCCACCTTGGGACCCGTTATCGTTATCGCTTTATGCATTTCCATGTCGGCCTTGTGTGGCCGAACCGTCTATATGATAAAGAACTGTAGCGGATATGACCATTATCGTCCTCGTGTGGCTAGGGCCTAAGAGGACGACGTATTAACCATCAGCTCCAACAATAATGGTTCAACTAGCCGCTCATAACAGCTTGTTTTCATTTATCTTACTGAGATGAAACCATTTAACTAACAGCGCTAAGACGGATTTAAATGATTTACATAAATAAAGTCTACTTAAGAACAGGAAATGTGTGCTTATTGCTCATTGTCTTCAATCAGAAGCATTTGTTTTTGCTTGGACACATTTAGCAACAAGCAAAGAACAAAGATGTAATCAGACCTGACCAGGTAATCAAAGTGATTTAAGTGATACAGTTCTGTTTTTGATTGATTTTACAAACCAATGTTACCTTCATCTGGCATGTGTTGGTAGGGTTGATGCCAGATTACAGTCTATAGTTTTGCCCTGCTCCATAATTAACCTCTAAAAGTAATGATTCCAGAACTGCAAAGTGATCATTTTTGTGTGAATTTGGAGGGGGGGAAATGTGTCCAGATCAGTTTGCGCTTAAACGGTTCATAAGATAATCCTAGAGATATCATTTAACAAACCTGCTGCATCAAACCCTCAAAGTCTGCAGAAGGTATAGAATTCCAGCAGGAGTTGTTGCAAGATCAATTTGTTTGTCTGAGAGCAGGATTGTTCAGTAAAAAACCTTGGGAACAGTGACCGTTTGGCCTTGGGCCGAGGAACAAATGATTCCATGTTATAGCGGTTTGGATCAAGGATTCTGTTGTGTGGCTATGAAAGTTCAGCGGGCTTTGGATTCAAGCTCTTCAGGAATCTTCCCAGTATCATTAGACTCAACTATCTTCAATGGAAGAACATGAGGCTAAAGTGTTTGGGTGCAACAGCTAAATCTTAGATCAGAAAAGCAGAAGTTGCACTATGGGTTGACTGGTTGATCAGAATTTCTCCACTGTGACCAATCAGAAATGGGGATTAAATCCAAACCAAGCAGCTGGAGATAGTTTTTAAAGAAACCTAATGGCTAATAATGAAGCCATTAGCCACCCGAATGGAAAAACGGATCTATGGTTATGACCAGTGGTTCAAGTCTGTTGTACAAAGCGTTCTGAATGGCCACACTGAGAGATAATCTTGCAGTCATTTCCGCCTTCTGGATGCATCCCAAGTCTCTCTGCGTGAGTTCCGCTTTTGTGAGACAGTTTAGTCTTGAAACAATGGATCATTAGACAAAGGTAGATAATGGCATACATGTTCTGGCCATCTCCTCGAAGTTGTGAAAGACAGATTGAGATTGGTTCATGGCCAATTCTTGGATTGTCTACTGTCTATTGTTTTTCAGTGTATGTCATATTTAGTATGTGCTGATTAGACGCTGTAGTCTTGGGAAACATGTTTCTACGCCTCCCCTCAGATATTTCGTCCGGTCAGATGATCGCTGTCAGGCTCCTGTGAACGACCTGATTAAGGCTGCCCGTTGTATGAACTGCACAAATGAATACGATTTGCTCTCGTCTCGGTGCGGACACAGTTTCCGCTCCGCTTAGCCTCAGTCTGAGAGGTCACATGTTCAATTCCCAAAGCAGCTACTGTGTCCCTCGGCCCTGGAGGGAGAGGTGACGTCACTGTAACTCCGACAGCTCCGTGGAGTGTGAACGCTTTGACTGGACCGGGTTCCCTGAAAGCCTGATTTCATTTCATTTGACTGATGGTTTTTATTACAAAATGCTGCGGTCTCTCGGTGTTCCCAGCTGCATATTTTACAAGTACGGCTCCATACATCATCTGGAATGTCACCTTCATACATTTTCAGAGTCATTGTTGCTTCAAAAAGGCTCAAGTCCTCCATTGCCCTTTAGTTTGAGCTTTAATTTTAACAGTCTTATTTTAGAAATATTATGGAGCCTAGCAGGTAATACTGAAAAGAAAATCATAATAATTTGTTGCACCAAATTTGAAATTGCTCATTATGCTTTTTATTACAAATGTTTTTCCTTAAATTCATAGAATATTCAAGATAGTGATATTTTCAAGTGCTTTGTTGTGAAATTATGACATTTCTGTGCAATAGAGAAAGGATGGGCCAAATCCTAGAAGTCATTGTCTCAATTTCGTATTTAGGTGTACAAATGATTAACTGAAGGAAATAAATTAAGTTATAGTGGCAAGTTCTTTGAACGATGGTTACTACAAATAAGTAAAATGTAACTTCCTCTCTCATGGAGCAGCTCTTTAAACACCAACTTAACAGGTCTGACTGTTTGTGGTGATCGCATGTATGGAGTGAAAAATCGATTCTGGTTAACTGCTCATTGGTATTTTTGCTGCTTCTTTTCTACTTTGTACTGAAACTGCTTCAAGACAAGATCCTATCTTATCACACACATTCTGCTTTTGAGCTTCCTCTAACAGCCCACTATTCTCTCAGCTCAGGAACCATGCTGTTTGCATTCAGGCACTGAATGATGCCACATCTGCACCACAAAGGGTTTAGCTGGAGGGCTGAAGCTGTGTGTTTGTGTGTGAATGCAGTGGGTTTGAGGACATGTTGATAGCAGTAAGGTGTGAAGAGGGAGGGCTATTATCACAGTGTGAAGAGGGAAACAGTGATTGGCCACTCTGCCACCTCACCGTTGACCCCCATTAAAGCTGCATTAACCGGGGGATTAGATTGTCATCAGAGAGTGAAAAACACATGCAGCTGGGAATGCACCCAGGAAGCTCAGAATGACTGCATTAAAGTTATCTGCAGCAGGAGCTGTTTGCTTCCAGAAGCCTTTTCATATCAACAGAGTAAATCCGTGAAGACAATGACATGCGCAAAATTATTATTACATGTTCATTGTAGTGGAATATGTACATTGTAGAGGGAAGATTGGTCCTGATTCAGAGGTTTAGATGTACAGGTGGCCTTACCAGGCTTTACATTTCCCCCTAGAGACAGCTGTTCAGTCTCAACATCTGCTAATCTGCACAAACTACAGGAAGTCAGTGTCACAGCTGCAGTTACACTTCAATGTCCCCACCTACAGCCAAAGCTGGGAACTGCTTTAATTTTGAGTCTTTCGCCACCTTCAGACAATTTCCAAATGTTTATGTGCAACCTGGAAGCAAAAGTTAAATATTGCTAACTCTTCAATAGCAAATATGCAAACTAAGACAACAGAAAATAAATGTAAATAGAAAGTTTTGGAAGGCATAATGGTGAATTTTCCAAAAATAATGTATATTTTAGAAAAAATGAAATCCAGGCTAATAATTTAAATGTTTGATGAATCAATAATGTGATATTCTTTTTTTCTGTAACTCTAATGGAATTCAGGCAAATACTAAAATACATAATAATGAATGGATAATAATACATTGGATTTTCCAAAATCACGTCAGGCGGAAAATAAATGAAGCCTATTGTTAGTGGGCATTTTGTGGCTTTGTATTATGAAAAATGTTTCCTCATTATGTAAAACATTTGAATCCATTTTACTCAAGACATAATTGCTGTTCAAATTAGTAGATAAACTTAGTTTCCAGGCGACAGAGTTGATAATTGTGTCTCAGTCCAGAAATGGAAATATAAATCAGCTTGTGGCTTTATTAGTCACACAAGAGAGACAGTAACTCAATCTGTATTGTACACGTAATGACCACAAAACTCATAAAGTGACTGGCATCCCGCTGCTTCCTGTCCCATTGTAATTTAATATATGAACAACAGGTTAACCTAAATCTGACTACTTTACTGTAACAAAGAATTACAGGATTTAACATGTACAATCTTATTTCTCAGACATAGTTCAATGTCTGCAGGTGGCTTTTAAGTGTTAAAACTGCAGAACCCGAGTTGTTTGACATCAATGTTAAAAATGGTCCTTGATTCTCTTAGTTAAATTTGACTTTGTAATGAGGTTACGGGAACCTTAGCATTGTCCGCTTTGTGCTATAATTATATAAAAAGTTGAATTGTCAGAAATGCCTGAACAAGAGATAAAGCCTGACTGGGGAAAATGTACAAGAGTGATACGGATAGACAGATGGAGGTAAATGAGAGAAAAAATGCAAAACAGAAGAGACGGATAAAGACTACAATAAGCGAGACCGAAAGAAGCCAGTAAGGCGAAGAATGAAGAGAGACTGAAGCATTAGCAGAAAGTAAAAAAGGCAAAGAGACAGGTGGAAGGAGATACAGTGATTGTCGGTAAAAACAAAACAGAGATATAGTTATCCGAAAGGGACACAACTAAAAAGAGACAGAAAAGACAAACATAGAAAGACGAAGGTGATGAATGAAAGGCACAGACAAACTGAAACCGAGACGATTTGTAATCAGCTCATGTCGGCACCACTCCTCTTCTTCCTCCCACCCTGCCCCCCCCCCCCCTCCTCTTCTTCCTCCCATCCCTCCCTCCATTTTGTCGTCCTCCTCTGTCTGATGCTGTTCCAACACCTCAGGCTTCAGCCTCTCATCCACCATCCAACACTCCGCCAATGCTCCTCTGCTGCAGCAGCGCAATCACCAACAACCAAGAAAAGAAAAAAAAATCAACCGAAAAAAAAAAAGAGAAACCGAAACAAAGCCGCCCATGGTGGGTCTGGGTCTCGTGTGGCTGAACGTGACTCAAACAGCTGGGGAGGATCCAGCTGAAACTCACATTAATAAGACTTTAATGTCTGTTTAAAGACGCAGTGTGAGAGATTTTTATTCCTCAGTGTATCGCCGTTTGAGTCACCCTTAAATCAAAAACGTATGAATCTAGTGATTCCACAGTTAAGATGATCAACGGGCTATAAGAGAGGGGCGAAACAGATTAAACGTTTATTTGGCACCCACTATTGGACAATGTTACTGGCAAGGCATTCTGTTGGTTCTTTGAAGATCTACTGTGAGCTGTATTGACTCATGATTTAACCTTCAATACAGTCGTTTATCAAGATGAATGATCCTCATCGCAAATATA
This sequence comes from Gobionotothen gibberifrons, assembly GCA_943591055.1. Taxonomy (NCBI): domain Eukaryota; kingdom Metazoa; phylum Chordata; class Actinopteri; order Perciformes; family Nototheniidae; genus Gobionotothen; species Gobionotothen gibberifrons. The sequence continues at coordinate 45,915 of CALSBZ010042505.1, read as the reverse complement.
TTCTTAAAAAAAAAAAGAAATAGAGCAAAATCCGCTGCTGCTTGTGCAGCATTTTGACAATAATAGCCAGCAAAGGCTGAATAATTGATTGGCGGAATAGAAGAAGGCTTCATAATCTCTGTCCAAATTCAGCTGCTAATGAAACTCCCACAACTGCCTGAGCAAACATGTCGCCGATAGAGGGAAATATGTTTATCGTATACAAACAAAAACAAAATCGCCAAAATCGCCAGCGTGAGCAGCAATACTGTGACCGTTAGGATATGATGGATTGAGGATAAATGACTCCCTGCTAAATTCCAATTAACTCTGAGAGATAAATCTATCAGTTCCAGCTAAACATTTTTCAAAAAGCTGTTTATCATGTTATTGTTGTTGGCTAGCAAGCCTTAGCGACAATGCCGGTGAGGCGTTTGATGCAGCTGTTGAATTATACTTGGATTCTAATACTGTCTGTTGGCAGGGTAGAAGTGTTCTTTTCTATCTTTAGGCTACTAGAAAGCAGAGTTAATGACTTGTGTACATTAGAGCTAACAGGCTAACAACTATAGTAAACAAGAGAGGAGGAGGCCACTCATGTAACAGGATACTGTAGTCAGGTCAGGTCACGTATCCTTGCAAGACCGCTGTGTTGGCGATCTTTGGTGGGATTTGGCTAAACTGACCCGTTTTAACCTGGTAATGGACTTGGATCTAAAGAACATCAACAAGTTGAACAATGAGTTGAGTCTTTAAAGAGTGTTATAAACAACCTTCCAGAAGACTACTAGATAAATACCAGCAATGATGCATGATGGTGAACATTTGTAGTTTCAGGTACAAAGATGTGTTAACATTTTAAGGAAGTCTGGTTTATTAATAATAATAATAATAATAATACATGAGACTTGTAAAGCGATTTTCTAAAAAACTCAAAGACGCTTTGACAGAGAATAAAAAACAACAAAAAAAGTAATAGATTTATAACTTACGAGGTCCATCAGACACATCTTATTGGTTCATATTCAACTAAAATATAGGGTTGTGCAACTCTGTACAGCGATTTTTGGTAATGCTCATTCTATCCCCTAGCTCGAAATCTGCAGAAAAACAACATTCTGTTGAGTGTGTGACTGTGTGTATTTTATTGGCCAATGCGGCTCTGGATGACATTTTATTGCTTTGCGGCAAAAGTTGACCGAGGTTTAACAGTTTTGAGCGCCGCAGTGTAGCCAGCAGGCCAATATGGCAGCCAGTCAACCAGTAAGCCATCCAGTTGGTCGGACAGTCAGTTATGGCAACATCACAGTGAGATTATCTGGAGCATGTGATGTATGTGTTTACACCTCACCCTCTCTGTCTGCCTGGCTGTGTTTTGCTCCCTCCTCCTCCGACCCCCCCCTGTGTGGTTTTTTTTCTCCACCTGAGTGCCTTCCTGTCTGCATCTCTCTGCCTCTCTTCAGTCTGACTCACCTTCTCCTCTGAGAGAGTGTGACTGTGTTTCGCTTAACGTCTGGACTCTTCTCACAGCAGAACAGCCGGTTACTCCACATCAGCGTGTGACTCACAGATTCATTGATCTCGAGATTCATTCATTCAATTCTCTAAAGGTGTTACAACCAGGCGGGACTGTTTAAAGGGGAAGTTAGATTCAATATTTATTCAACTAATTCAACGACAAGACAAACAAGACGCCAATGAATTTATCCTTCTTCACCATGAACACACACACTGAAGTTCACTTTCAATAACACGCACATACACCGCTAACAACACATAACATTTAATTGTGCTGACGCTTTTATCCAAAGCAACTTACATTAGGTGCATTTCATTACGAAGAAACAAACTCAAATCGGTGGCTTTTGGGGGTCTTTCTCAAATGTGGGAAATGTAGTAGATGTTAGTATGAAGAGTCAAAGGAAAGGTGCTAGTTTTTATGGGAAACCTGGGATCAAATGTGTTAGGAGCTGGACCCTATAGGGACTTAAAGCCAGGATATTCTATTTAAAAATTGTTTCAGAAAAAAGTCCACTGTATGACCACGCAATACTTATAAGTAAAACTGTTTCCTAAATAACGCGTCTGAGCTGAATGAGACAAACAGAACACGATTTTGAATATTGGGACCGTCACCAGATCAGGGCTGTTTCTGCTGTCTAGTGCAGGTTTTGCATCTCCCAAAACCCCTGCAGCCATTTCATTAATCAGAAAAAAAGGAGTGTGCGTCGCACATCCGAACACACAGGGTGTGCATTTTGGAAGTGTGACAGATTAGGAGACATCATAATTGCATTGCATTTCCCATGGAGATTCTCTATTTTGTTACACTTCATTTCGCATTCAATGCACAGTCTAGACCAGACTAATTGAGTGTCAGTGTTGATTCCAACTATTAACCATCTGCGATGTTCCTCTCTCTGCCCCTCTTCTCCTCCCTCTTCCTCTTTCTCTCCCTGTTTCTGTTTCTCTCTGCAGGAGTTTAGAGGACTAGTTGGATGCTGAGTAGCCTTCCTCCTCACCACTGTTGTCCGACCTGCTCTTCATGACCTGAGAGCGCCATCACATCGGGAGGAACGAAACACCAGAGAGAGAGGAAGAGGAGGGCAGAAGGCCAGGAAAGGAAGGACTTTTAGTTTTGTTATCATTTGTTGTCCCTTTCCGAAATGGCGGCGACGGAGGCCAGCGCTGCGCCGGTGGTCCAGGAAGACGGGAAAACCCCAGAGAGCAAGCCGACAGAAGCGGAGCAACCGGCAAACAATGCCAACGCAAACTCAGAGACTGTCAACAGTGAAGTTGTCGATAAAGATGGCACTGCAGTCAACAGCGAGGTTGTCGACAACAAAGAAACAGTGAATAACGACACAGCGGCAGTGACAGGAGCCGAGGAGGGAGAAGCAGCAGCCAGCGAGGATGCGGCACCCACCCAGAGTTCGGAAGGTGCCTCAACTGCCGAGCCCAAGACCTCTTTCCTGGACACCTTCCTAAACAAGAGCGGCTTGGGGAAGGTGATGGGAGGAAGGAAGAAGAAAGAGCCAAGCACAGCCGCTGGAGGAGAGGAGAACGCAGCTGAAGGAGGGGAGAAAGAGGGGGAGAAAGAGGGCGAGAAAGGAGGCGAGGAGGCCGCAGCGGCTGAGGGAGGAGCAGAGGGAGTTGCAGAAGGAGATGCAGCAACAGAGAAGGCTCCGGAAAACGGAGAAAAAGAGGAGGAGAAGAAAGCGGAGAAGAAACCGACTGAGTCTAAATCCACGGTCCGGGATATGATCAGGAAGCCAGTGGCCAGGATCTTCTCCCATCGCAGCACCGACAAGAAGGAGGGCGCGGAACCCAAGAAGACGGTTCGATCCAAGTCCCTGGACCGTATGGAAGATCCCGAAGCACTTAACGCCACTACAGATTCCACCATAGAGGAGGGAGGAGCGGCGGGAGGAGCAGAGGGAGGAGCAGAGGGAGAAGCAGAGGGAGAAGCAGAGGGAGGCGCAGAGGGAGAGCAGAAAGCACCGACCTCCTCGGCAACCACCAAGCACATGAAACGCTGGCACTCCTTCAAGAAACTCATGGCCCAGAAGGCGCACAAGAAGAGCGCAGGAGGGGAGGATGTGAAGGAGGAAGGAGGCGGAGACTCCTCCACGCTGGACTCCAAGGAGTCGGGGCAGAAGAGGTGGACGCTGAAACGCTCCTGGACCTTCCAGGGCCTGAAGAGGGACCCGTCTATCGTCGGCATCAGCGGCAAGGCCAAAGGCTCCGACAAAGACTCTGCTGACAAGACGGACGAGGAGGCGGCGACCGAAGGAGCTGAGGGAGGAGAGGAGGCCAAGGTGGAGGAAGGAGCAGAGGAGGCCAAGACCGAGGAAGGGGAGGAGAAGGCTGAGGGAGGCGAGGAGGAGAAGGCAGCGACGTCAGGAGGAGGAACGGTGACGCAACACGCCAACGAGATCTGGACCTCCTTCAAGAAGCGCGTCATCCCCAAGTCCAAACGTGCAAACACGGAGTGCGTCCCCAGTGGGGAGGAGGAGGCAGCTGCAGCCCCCGCCTCAGGTGAGAGGAAGCAGATAATGTGAACCCTTCGAAAAATGTGCATCTGGTTAGGGCCACTTGTAACGTTTGAGATGTCTTAGAGTTTGTTCAACTAAGAGGTATCCCCTCCATTGTCCCTTCCCACAACCAGGCTATACCTGAAGTGTCCGGGAGCATCTCCTGCATGGGTTATGTTTAATACATTGATATTTAAGGACATCTGTAACCTCAATTTCCAGCTTCACGCAAGAATGTCTGCATACGTGAATAGAAGCAATCACAAGTGGTGCCTGAAGGTTATCCCATCAATTTACAGGGAACCATGTGTGAAAGAGATTCCTTTGGAACATCATTTTGAAGCTCAAAAAGGTTAATGCGTCCAGTATTTCTCAAAACATGCACAGATCTTCTTTCCTACACCGTTCGTCTACTCAAGACCCCCTCAAGATTTATCTTGTGACACTAGAAAGCGCCCGAGCCTAGGCTGGAAACCACTGCTGCATAGGTATTTTGGCATCCAACAAGTACCCATCCTTACGTGGCCAAAAGTCCAAAACTGTGTTTGTTCTGGTCATTAAAAAACACTGAAGCTGACAGCGTGTTCACATATCTGTCCCCTGTACGGGCAGGACTGAGTGGCTCGCTAACTCTGGGGGAGGTAATGTAATTGAACATTCTCCCAAATTAAATATTCAACATCTGGTGTGAAATTCAAGTCACTATGTAGCTCCAGTCAACGGAAAAGACTACATTTAGCTTTACTCTTTGATTTCTTGCTGAATGGAGAAAATGGTACAACAATATAGAACACTGAGCTGTATTTTGGTTTTAGATGATTCACATTTTGGAGGTTATTGGTTTAAACGGACTTCCCTTAAAAAAATGTGAAGCAAATACATTGCTGATGTTGCATTGGAATTAGTATTGGAAAAAAGTGGAGCCTCTAGCAGCTATAGAGCAAGATCATTTACTAAAGGGTTGCTACATAGGGACTCAAATTGGGCTGAGTAGAGTAAAAAATTGGACCCACATTTATCAGATGCAAACCATCTTCATTACTGCCGACGTAACTAAATAGCTACCTAAATAGTAATAGTTGGAACTATAAAACTCACCTAATAAAATTGTTATTTTATTCCTTTGTGTTCAATCAATTTGCAGGAGCAAGTGCAGTTCTTCTTAAAAGGTTTATTGTTCAGAGGAAGTCGATAAATATCGTATAAACAAGCTTTAACCTTGATTGTCTTCCTCCCTGCAGGTGAGGACGGAGCAGCAGAGGAGGGCAAAGACGCCAAGACAGCCAAGGCCAAGCGCTCGCATTACGGCCGAGCAGTCTCCCTGAAGAACTTCATCATGCGAAAGGGCAAGTCCACGAGTGTGGACATGGGTGAAGGCACCAAGGAGGAGGAGGAGGAGGAGGCCGCGGAGGGAGGAGAGGGAGGAGAAGCGGCGCCAGAAGGAGCTGCTGATGGTGAAGTTGCTGCAGGGGAGACCAATGAAAAAAATGCAGTGGAGTCTGAGAAGACACCTGCAGAGGAGAAGACGCCCGTTACCGAGAATGGAGAGCAAGAAGCAAAGGTGGAGGAGAAGACGCCAACTCCAGCTCCGATTACCAACGGGGAGAACGGCTGCTCCAACGGCAACGGGGAGGATGATGCCACACACAATCACCAGGAGGAGGAGAAAACAACGGCAAGCAGCCCTGTGAAGAAGAGCAAGGATGCAGGAGGAGTGAAAGAGGAGGCCAACGCCAAGATCATCAACACCACGGCGGCTGTGAACAGCGGTGAGTTAGAGCACGCCGACCGGGAATCTGATGAGCCACAAAACAGCAGCAGCAGCAAAGAAGGAGATACTAACAACAGACAACAACAAAAAGTACCAGTACTAACAAACGATAGCAGTAAACAAAGAAAAGCCAGCAGCTGTCAAGAGCCTGAGCTAGCACTAGCCGTTAGCATAGAGGAGGAGGAGGAGGAGGAGGAGGAGGAGGAGGAGGAGGAGCTGAGGGAGGGAGGGGAGGCAGAGTCTCCACACAACGGAGATGGGGCAAAGTCATGTGAGCAGGGAGAGAGGGAAGGGGAGGATGAGGAGGAAGAGGAGGAAATGACGAAGAGGGATCTTCGAGATGCAGCGGTGGCCATTGTTCAGAATGTGATGTCAGCAGCAACTGACCAATTAGAAAGGGAGCTGTGCGTTGACAACGGTCTGAATGGGTGTTATGAGGCTGACATTCGATACTAAGAAAGCACAGGGTGACACAAACGCACATGTATGTGTAGGTAAACACATGTATGTGAAAGCGCACTGTTGATGTGAGTTAATACTTGCATGAAATACACTTAAATGTGCCAAATGTAAAGTTACACATATTAGCATAGGATATCACACATTCCTGTATGAAAATTAATGTTTCAAAAAAGTAGTTTGCCTAATTGCTGTGTGATATCAATCTCAGTAAGAGCTGGACTCAACAAGTGGTTAGCCTAGCTTAGCATGAGAACAGGAACAGGTGGAATCAGCTGTCTTGGCTCTGTCCAGACTCCCAACTCCCAGTGAGCATGTGGCAGAGGTTCTCAATTGTTTTAAGCCAATAACCACTTACATGATAAATAATACTTGGGGGGCACTCATGTATGTTGAAGTAAGCTAGCTTTTACTCCTATATTGTCTTAGTTACAGCATGTAAAAGAATAACAGCATAGACATAGACAAAGATTTTAGATGTATTTTAAAAACACTTGCCCCATCACAAAACAGAATGCCAATATTACAATGCAATTTACTGCAAGTAACACTGTACCTATACATAAAACAAATAAACAGACCACCTGACAGATTGCTAGTGCTTAGGCCTACATCAGACAAAAGTGATTTGCCGACTTAAAGTATGTGATGCACTCCATTGCCTTTTTTAATTGTTGAAGACACCCGGATCCGACAGAGCAGTTTTAGAATGAATGCAAACCATGAACTCTCCACTGATTAAAAGTTGTTGGCTGTTTAGTACCTACTGGTGATGAAGTCATATAGCATATATCAAGCAACATACACCACAGAAGCCCCGCCTCTTAATTCCTCCGATTGGACAATGGCATAAACAAAGGGGATGGGCGTTTTCCAAGGTCCCCAGGAAGTGCACTGGGCCTTGAAGCTAATTCTTATAGTGGCCAAACAGTGGTCTAGAACTTCCTTGTGAGTCATTGGGCCCAAAAATACTTATTAACATTGATTTACCATGGCAAAGAAATGTCTGCAAATCACTGGAAAATTATTTTTTTGCCAAATCAACTACCCAGTATGAACATTAGAATAGCCCTTATGGCTGCTGAAACGCATTTGATCAGCCCTAGAGATGTTGGTAAGTGTATTTTCTTTAAAGCTTAAGACAGAGCCAGGCTAGCTGAATCTCTCTTCTTCCAGTCATTGTGCTAAGCTAGGCTAAACACATCCTGACTCCAGCTACGTTGCACATACACAAATAAAGCCACTGCCAAACCTCATGTACATAGGCATGTCAACGTTTCCTCTGTGAATGCATGCTGAAAAACTAGCTCTTCCTTAAATCCCTTTAAAATACTCGTAGTGTGGCTTTTAAATATGTGTTTGGTAACCTGTGAATATCCAGCGAGTTTTCAACAGAAGAAAGAGAGATGGAGAGAGAGAATCTAGTCTTTTGTTTAGTCCTGCTAATTTCATTATAACATCAAGTCCATGAACAGCCAAACAACTCAACTATAACAGGACTCAGGTGGTGAGCGTAGATTCCCAAGGCAGCTACATGGTTGGAAGCTGACTGTTTATGAACTTAAATAAGAATATAAATATCACATTAACTGCTGGTAGAGCTATACAGCTCCCATAAAGCAATCCTCTAAGAGCAGATTTAGCCTTCATTATATGATTCTTAGCTTTTATTTGCTGCAATTGATCATGAGCTGCAGACATAAATTGATTTAGCAGGAATGAGAGGAAATACAATGATGAAGATGAAATATTACATCTCCGGTACTTTCCAGCTTTTTTTTATTTATCGAGAGGCATTTTTTTTCTATTTCCAGCAAAGCTTCACTTCTTGTTTGTACCGTTTTACAAGTTCCCACCTGGGAGCCGAAGCTCAAAGCTGCTGGACGCTGAGCATCAGCAGGGGAAGGGTCTGTGAACCAGAAGGCGATTTGTTCTCTGCTCTATTATTTAGCAAATCCAGCCTTCCTCTCCATTCAAGTGCAGCGTGAGGCTCGATGTCCGGCAACCGCCTCACTTTGATCCCATGCAGGCCAACAGATGTTTGCAGCGAGAGCCGCGGCTCCTGCTGTTGCCGTGCGATTAACCAGGAGCCTCTTTGAAGCTCTTTGAAACTCTTTTTCTTAAATTAAACTCTGTTTAACGCCTATTGGCTTACTGAGACCTGAAACTGTGCCAAGCCCTCCACAGACCGGTAACAGCTTTTTTACTGAAGTAACTTCAATACAGTTTTGATTCTCTTCTCTACGCAATCAAAGTCTTCCAGCCAACACTAAAAGTCAGCCCACAGAAAACTGTTGTTGTTTTACAATAAGAGACTTCACGTTTAATTGTACTGGGCAGGTGTCTTTCTTTCTTCTGTCCTCTTTTTTGGGAACTCTAAATGAGCCAAGTGATACCAAAATTATTATTATCTCAGGAATATTTTATCTTGAAAATATTGACGATTTGACTGCAAATGTTCAAACTGAGCATGTGATTATGTTTCAAAAGAAAGTGTAGTACACAGTATGCTCAGTATATTTGTCAGTAAGACGAGACACTGGGACAAGAGAAAACATTGTTCTTCATGAACTATTCAATTTTGAGTGTCGGGGCTTCCATAGCATGTCTTCCTTTAGACTTGTGAAAAAAACAAAACCAAAATACACATATACCTACTGTCCATTTACCTCTATCGATTTCTTCTAAATTCGGCAAAAGTTAGGATTAGATAATACATTTACATACTTTAACATTCCAGAAAACTTGTAAAATAATTATTTGTGAGTAATTGGGGAAGTTTAACAATTACATCCAAAGATTTTGCAAAATATTTAGAATCTTACATCTTTAAAGGCAGATTTCTCTTTGTATATTATTAGAGTCAGAAATCTCTTTCACTAGCACTAACACATGCCAGACGTTCAGTTCTTCAGCTGATTGCTCGCTCTAACTAGCCGTAGCTTAGATAGTTAGCTTACTGTTTGCTTTGGAAGAGAAAAGCTGGTTTAGCAGACATCAATAGAGTTTAGTCCATCAAAGGATTAGTGGGCAAAATCAAAGTGTCACGGAGCCTCTTCAATGAGCCAGATTAGCTAGCCTTCTCTCTCTCCGTTGTCTCTCTCTCCGTTGTCTCTCTCTCTCGGGGGAAGTAAACAGAAAGACAGATGACTATTCAGTGGATTGTCAGGGTATTTCATTTTAGATATATAAAACCCTTCTTAAAGTCAAGTGTCTGTGAGCTCTGAGCACAAAGTACAGTCCAAGAATACAAGACAAAAACGAGGGCATTACAAAATAAGGCACAAATACAGACAGCAGGACAAACGAGGGCAGTGAGAGACAGGCAGACAGACTCTACATCTTCCTCACCATGTGATTATGCTGATCATCCTTTATAATGTACAATATTTTTTCTTAAAAACCTGTTCTGTTGTTGTTGTTTGCTTTGTGTATGTCCTTAACACGAAATAACTTAAACTAACCCAACACTAGAGAGACATCTGTACTAAACCACTAAACACATACACATATAACCCTTTTTTAATGACTGTTTATTATTATTATTACTATTATTATTATTATTATTATTATCCCTTTTCCAAGACCTATTTTTTAATACATTTTTTCAATCTCTTCTGTTATCATTTACCAGACAAAAAGGCGGGAAACGTGTGAGGCCACACAAAGAGGATTAGAACTGCCCGGGATTCGCTGAGCGAGGAGCTCTGAGCCCGCCCCCCACTTTACCCCTCCCCCGTCCTCTCCCCCTCCCCCTCCTCTCTCCCTTCATCCCTCTCCGCCTTCCTCCCGAATAAAAAGAGTAATCACGTGTTAACAAAACAGAAAACACCATTGTGAGAAAGAGAGAGAGAGATTGAGAGAATGAGAAAGATGCAATCCATGTAGATGAGCAGTGAAAAATAATAACTACTCAGAAAGCAATAATTCAAGTCCCCCCCATCCACCTATCCCTCCATCCTTCCAACCCCTCCGTCCGATACATGCATACATACATACAAATATGTACATCCAGTGTTTTATTTTTTCTTTGCTTGTCTGTGAGATTTTATATTGTCTACGAGAGAAAAGAAAAACACAGAAATGTAAAAAATGAAAAATCGAGACATTCCAGCCCCTACTTCCCCTGCCACCCTATTTGTCTCCTTGTCGAGCTACTTAACTCTGCTCTCTGTCTCTAACGACTCCTGATTGGTGGATTTAAAGAAAAAAAGACTGGTAGTTTTATATTGACGGCCATTTTGGTTTATAGTCCCTCTCAACCCCCCTTCGCCCTCCTCCCCCCCTCCGCCCCCAGTAGTTTGACAGTACAGCAGGACCATGTTGCTACAGTATATAAACTGCCCTGAGGACTGCCACATCCCAGCCATCACTGCAATGTCTTCAGCTCTGTGTGTTTAATGTTTTTAGACTGTTTTATTGTGTACATGAATTTAAAAAAGAAAAGAAACGCCATCAAATATTAAAGTCAAAATGTTTTCTTTTTTCCTGTTCGGTTTGGATTTTCTTGTTTTTTTTCTTGTTTTCTTTTAAAAAAACACATCTTCTTACTGTTACCGCATTCTGGCGATATGCTGTAATTATGAAAAAAATGATAATAATAATAATAATGATGATGTTTTGTTGGTCCAAGTTTTCACATGTCCGCTAGCAAATTGTCAAGAAAAAAAATAGTACAATAAAGACTAAAATCTAACAACTAAACTGCAAGTCATTGTGGGGTTTTCTATTTTTATCTGGAGGATTGGAGTGTTGCATGCAGACAGACGGGGTGGAGGGTTCAGGGAGGGGCGGGGCAGCGCTAAAGGCTGGAACACCATTGGATGATCATTAATCTGTGTATCGATAATCTCATCCTTTTACGTAATGGGTGGAATAATACAAGATTTGTTTGTATTAAAGTCGATCTGTATGTATTATCTGACCGCGGTGTTTCATTCACACAGGCGGGGGCGTGCATATGCCAGCCGATGCCCAGTGGTGTGAAGGGACTAAGTAGATTTACTCGAGTACTTTACTTAAGTACAATTTTGAGGTACTTGTACTTTACTTGGGCATTTCAATGTTGTGCTACTTTGTACTTTTACTTCACTACATTCAGAGGTAAATCGTGTACTTTAACTCCACTACATTAATTTCGTACCTTTAGTTACTTTGCAGATTTGGATGAATTATGTGAAATATAATCAACACTTAAATAAGACGTTAGTTACACCTGGAGTAAATTCTGTCAAGCCCCCTGTGATCCAATGAATGACTGATTTTAAACAAATTTGGGGGTAAACATAAAATAGGATAATGGACATTTCCTAGCAGGATTTTCCTTCTCTGTTTTACATTAGAGGAATTGGAAATCTTTGCATTTTAAATTAAAGTCTCAAGTTCATCTAAAAGTAAGGTTCAATATAAGTTGGGGAAACTTTCTCTGCACCAACATGAAGAAAGCAAAATCAGCAGTTGTAATAAGTGTTATTTTCTATTGACATAGTGGGAAAAAAACTGTTTGTTTCCAGAAAACGCCTCAGAAAATGCTTAGCTCTATCTGATTCCATTTACCATTTAAAAAAAGACAGTTTTCTCCTCACCCTCTCAGCTTCTAGATTTGATTATTTGTCAGAAAGAGGCTTAATGTCCTGCGTGGGTTTGTTCTATCTCTTCTGGAAGGTGTTGAAGAGCCAGAACAATGTGTAGCCAAGTCTGTCCGGAGCTCTAACGCACTGCATCATTTCTGTATCTTGGGCTTCATCTCTACACTGCTCCAAACACTGAAGCAGCCGGCTCAGTGTAAGCAGATCTGAATGTGAGCTGCTGACACAACTTTAAAATGAACAAAGGAAGCTGAGAGACATGTCATGTTACCGTTTAATCACAATGTGATCACGTCAGGATGGGGAGTAATTAGTGGTCAAGTTTTAGGATAATGTGTAATTGTATTCATCTTAACTCATGTCAGTTAACCTTGTTGTACAACAGTACTTTTCGAATGGGAATTTATTTAAAGTTTAGTTTGGCGTTTGCAGCTAACGATGAAATACTCATGTACAACTAAAAGTTCCACATTTAGAAATAATTTATATTGCTATATTGCATCATAATTATTGATACATTAATGTTACTTAAACGTTGCAAATGATAAAGGAGGTGCTGTAACTCTTTTGTTGATAACATACTTTTTAATATATATTCTTTGGTAGTTATTAGAATATTTCACGTGCAAAACAGTAACACATGTAGAGGGGAAAAGAGATGGCACTCATGTTCTTGTAATAATCTTATTTCAATAAAATAACACTGAACCAAGCCACTGTCATGTTGATAGTGTTTATTGGTGTATATATAAGTACAATATAACATTCACGGTCATTCTTTCGATGTAATATTCAGTATTAAAAGCAAATTCATTCATTAAAAACACAAATCCATGGTTAGATTACTAACGGGCCTGCTGGGCCTCTGCGTGAATTCACTGTTATTCATTTTCTCGCCGAAACGTTTAGGATTAATGAAATAAAATACAAATGAACTTAAAGGTCTCCTATTATACTCTTTTTTCAACACTATATTATTGGTCTCAGATATATACAAATCATGTCTCTGAAGTGGTTGGCTGGAAATACCACACATATCATGCATCGTAGCATGCCTCATACCCCTATGTTACAGCCCAGTTCCAAAAGTGCTGATTCTGTGTCTCTAACTTTAAATGCAAATGAGTGGACACAACCCCTCTGCAAGATGATTGGTTTAAAATAACACAATGGTGCCGTTGGAGGAGATTCAGGTGATAAGGTGGGCGGTTATTGGTTAATGGTTGCACAACCACAAAAAAGCATTGTGACATCACAAAGTGGCCAAAATCTGATCAGCTCATTTTCAGACAGGTTTTTATATAAAAGGATCTGGACCAAAAGAGAAAGAATCTTATTTCCTGAAACTTTCCGAATCTCTTAACACAGAAGGGACACATATTTATGTATAAAAGACTTGAAAAAGTGGATTTTGCATAATAGGTGACCTTTAACTAATATGTATATAATAAAAGGTTAAATGGACATTAACTTGTCCTTGTCCTAACTTCCTAAACACTCTTCACTTCACTCTTCTTTAACCTGCCACTAAACGGGCCGCAGGTTCAGACTAGAGGCAGAAATACTAGCACATGTCTAACCGTCTGTAAAGCGGTGGTGACGATAATTCCCAACGGTCAGTTGAAATCGGCAGCATACTGTCTTGCTGTCAAGCCAAATCTCTGGGATTATGTTATTACAGCCATAATGCCAGAGTACAGTTAGCCACACACACACACACACACACACACACACACACACACAGGAATACTGATGCTATGTGGTTTTACATTTGACATTTTAATGGACAAATTGGGGTAATAATCATGTCAGTTTTTACAATGACACTAAGTGTAAATGAAATGTGATGAAATCCAAACTAACGCGGTGCTTCCTCAGCTAAATGGAAGCAGCTTTGAGTAGCAGATGGAGAATATGTCGGGATAATGATAATGTCTGAGTGGTTACAGTCGTCTTTAGATTTGTCTTCCTTTGGGTTACAGCTGAGGTTAAGCACACTGAAAGATGGATTACATGTCAGGATTATAACCTAAAGACACCAGCTGCTCAATACACAGCAAACACCTACATGCATGCCTGCTGCATGGACCAGCCAGGCTTTTGTCTGTATGCTTAGATTCAATTACATTAGACTTAAATATGTGAAAAGTTTGTTTAAGGGCTGACTACGGCTAAGTGTCTGATATTGAGACTACTATCATTAGATCATACAAGAGTCTGCAGATGGACGATTTGGGGTGAAGTTTAAAAACATTTTGAGCACAAAGATGACGTTGAGATCCACGAGAATATATTTTAAAAAACACTGAGAAGAGGTCACATTTCTGATAGAGAACTCCTCTTTTTTAATGGTACATTTTTGTTATCAGAATACAATTAGTGGAAGCAATCTTATTGATATATATTTTCTATTGTCTTTATTTTCATATTTGACATTGAGGTAATCCATAAGTAACAGGAGGTAATCAGGATACATTACTTTAATATTGGGGTAATTCGATTAGATTACTTTTTTTTTTAGACAGGTAATTATCAATTAAAGTAACTTTCCCAACCCTGGGTATTACCCAAAGAGTCCAGTAGAGCGCTCCGTCTGTGTAGAACTAGGGTTACAATACGACAACAATAACCATCGGTTGGGGCTGGGTATCTGTCTTTGGTGTCAGTAAGGTATTGACCAAAATAATTCAGTACCAAGCTTCTCCACTAAACATATTGGTCCCTTTTTATACCGAGATCTAGAAAAAAAAATTCAGCCAATCACATCAACCGTTTGTTCCCACTAAAGAGACCTTCTACTTATACAAGATCCCACACTGCCAGAATTCAGATTGTCATAACGGATGCAAACTTGATCTGTATCTGGGTTCTTTTTTGTTATGCAATATGTATCATTGTAAAACACCAAATTATTTCTTCACAAATCATCAAAAGACAACAAACAATGGAGCGAATTATTTACTTTCCAGGTTTTTTTTATTAACTTTTGACGTTTTTACAAACCAAATATTACAGTCACTTCACACAATCAAGTTCAACAACAAACAGATGTTGCATTGCGAAATGAAGCGCAGAAACATAAAGCTGAGTTTATCTCCAAAATTATACATCACCCTTTGATACAAAATCTGTCCTATTCGGGTTGCCGTATGGAGTTGTCCAATATGGCGGACCATCTCGCACATGTGCAATGCGGATCGGGTAGGGATGCGGATCAGGTAGTCACACTATCTAGTAAATCGCGTTCACACCGGAATATGTCCCTGAGGGAGCCACTGACGTCACTTCTACTGAAGCCTTCCGAGTAAATCACCAGAAGCGCCGACACCTCCTCATCACTCCACCGCTCCCATGTTTTTTTTTGCGTTGCCATAAGTTAGCCTCTCTCCGTTGGTGTGCTGGGCTAATGCTAATAATGCTAATGCGAGCAAATAAAATAGCGGCTTCACAAAAACTTTTCAGAGTTTTACAGGCCGTGATATGCAATTCGCCAGAAATTGGAACCTTTTTCTCCCCAGGAAAGTCCCTGCTCTCTAGCAGGGACTAAAAAGGGGTGAAAAGGTTTGCAAAAAAGAGTTCTAGTTACAGATATTTTTGGTGTGAACGCAAAATCCCAGGAACTATCGGAAATATTCCTGGGAAAAGTACTCCGGTGTGAAAGCGCCTAATGGGACTACGTTAGAGAGAGGCACCAGCTTCAGGTTCCTTGGGGTCTACATCACTGAGGACCTAACATAGACTCATCACACTAACACCATCACCAAAACAGCGGCTCTTCCTCCGCAGGCTGACGAGGTTCAACATGGACTCCAGGATACTCTGCAACTTCTACAGGTGCACCATAGAGAGTATCCTGACTGGCTGCATCACGGCCTGGTACGGCAGTTGCACCGCCCTCAACCGTAAGACTCTACAGAGGGTGGTGAAAACCACACAGCACATCGCCAGGACTGAGCTGCCATCCATGGAGGACCTTCACTCCCAGCGGCTCAGGGTTAGGGTTATAGAAGACCCCATCACCACAGCCACAAACTGTTCTGTCTGCTGATGTCTGGCAGGCGGTACCGCAGCATCCGGACTAAAACCACCAGACTCAGGGACAGTTTCATCCCACAGGCAATAAAACTGTTAAACACCTGAACTTTTGAAAGAACATCCATAACATTCATCTGGCTGCAACTTACACATTATTTATCCAATATATCATATTCCAATCACTTGTATATAGACTCTTATTGCACTATTTTTTTTTTTGTATTACTTGCACTACTTTTTGTTTTTTCTGTTTTATTGTGTTGCACTGTTGGTAGAGCCTGTGACCTAAGATTTTCATCGACATAACTACACTGTAGCTATGTACGTATGACAAATAAAAGCCTTGAACCCTATGTGTGTGTGTGTGTGTGTGTGTGTGTGTGTGTGTGTGTGTGTGTGTGGCCTTGAAAGCACTTCAATTGCATTAAATCAGGAAGGAGATTATTTTCTTAAACTGTTCTTGTGTGGAAGAGATTTCTATTCGAAAACAAACAAGGAAAAACGGAATACATGTGGATAAGTATTGAAATTGAGGGTGAGGGTTGTGTTAATATAACTTTATCCTGACATCCATAATTTCAGTTTAAAATCTAAAATGACCCCAGAGCGTTTGCAGATATGTTCCTGATAACAGCGGGCATGACTGCTGATGGCAGCCGACAGCAGAGAGCGAGATCTGACTTATTCCCTGCGGCAACTCCATGATGTATGGAGTGTTTAGTCACCAAACTGACCTCTAAGAATTGAGGTATACACTTTGCTTTGCCTTAGTTCTCGTGTCAAAATGTAAAAGTAATTGGTGTCTGGCGACATTTTAGGGAACATTTATATACGATAAACTTTTGGAGTAAGAACCAAAAACACACCTGCAGAACCGCTTATCGCCAGAGGAGTCTCCTAAAACAAAATGGCTGCCACTCAACCTTTTCAGGTAATCTGTTAAATATTACTATGAGTAATTGATTATTAACAGGATGAAATATTTTCTTTAAAACATTTTATTTTGTATTTCCAGTGTTTATTTAAAAATCAAAACTGATGTTCTTGTACAGTGAACTTTTTCTACAGTTGTGAAATTCAAAAAATAGACATTGGGACATACAGTTGTGTATTAGCATGGTCAAATGTGCTTACTAGCACTAAATACAAATTAAAGCTGAGGCTGATGGGATTGTGGCTAAACTTATGTTATGGCTCTCCGAGGAGGCCACACAAGTCATGTAAATAATGGAACCAGTGGAGAATTGTAATTTAAGGACAGATGATCCATCCTTTTTCTTGCAAAATCCCTTCACAATGACGCAAAGTAAAAACGACCACTCAATTCAGTTTCATACGTAGTCTTTATAAAATAATCTGAACGTGAACAGTTTATTGGTTCAAATTGCACTGGAACCACAGCTGAAACCAAAACCAAATGACAACAAACCTCACAGCTCCAATAAGTAAGAATGAGAAAACGATGTGTATATGCATTTACATACAATTAATTAGTTTATTTCAGATCTGAAAAACGCAGGTAAGGACTCAACAGAACCACTGGGGGCGCTCATGTTGTGTCAACAGTGAAAACACAAATGTCCGATGATGACTATATTGAAAAAAATAACATTTCCACATGTAAACAGTGAAAAGGCAAACAAGCTGCTCTCTAGCAGAACACGATTAGCATCAAATTTGTCAAAATAAACTTTAAATATTTATATATAAAATACAAATAAAAAGAATCTGTGTGCTGCTCTGATCAATTTAACTCCCAGTCTATGTACAGTCAAGGCTTACAAAGCTCATAAAGTCAGGGTTAGATCACATTCAGACACACCGTCTCACAAAGCAAACACTCGCTGCCTGCGTTCCCTTTTACTCCCATCGATTCCCTTTAATCAGCCACCTTTCCCTTTAAATCCATCCTATACACAACATTTATCTCTATCATGTATCTGTCCGTTTACCAGACTGGTGTGTTTTTTCCCCCGTTCATCTCTCGTCTTCCGCTTTACTCCATCTTGGACATCTCGTATTTAGTCATTATTGTTTCCTGTAACAGAAAACATAACACAATAATAAATACCGTTTCACAGCTGCATGAGAAACTTTTATCCTGATACTAATAATTGAAACTCGTGTTTTTTTCAAATAAAAAAGAGCTACACATGAGAGTAGGGTGAAAAGCTATACATCATAGGATTTAAATATGGTGATACCGGCACACATTGGAAGACATTTAGTCAGTACACAAAAAAGTGACAGGAAAAGTCACACCAATCACAGCCTCAAGAGCGCTACAACGTCTGATTGGCGGTTTTTAAAAGTTACGGCATATCTGAAGACGGAGGCAGGTAAAGCAATTTCCCTTTATTTACCTCCTAATCGTGATGAATAACATAATCTGTTACTGTAGGAATAATATGTCATAAGAACACCTCTTAAATAATAAGCATTACATAATATGCCATAAGGACGCAGCACATCACCACAACGGAGCTGCCATCAATGGAGGATCTTTACTCAGGAAGAAAGCCCTCAGGATTATCAAAGACCCCCATCACCCCAGCCACAAACTGTTCTGTCTGCTGCCGTCTGGCAGGCGGTACCGCAGCATCAGGACTAAAACCACCAGACTCAGGGACAGTTTCATCCCACAGGCCATAACACTGTTAAACACCTGAACTTTTGAAACATCATCCATAACATTTATCTGGCTGCAATTTAGAAATTATTTATCTAATATATCATATTCCAATCACTTGTATATAGACTCTTATTGCACTATTTCCTTTTTTGTATTTACTTGCACTATTTGTTCTGTTTATCTGTTTTATTGTGTTACACTGTTGGAGGAGCCTGTGACCTAAGATTTTCATCGTCCTAACTACACTGTAGCTATGCACGTATGACTAATAAAAGCCTTGAACCTTGGATAGTAGGAAGTTAATGCAATTATTTTCCTAATCTAATCTTAACCCTTGTGTTGTGTTCGAAAGCTGTTACCGTTCATGGTGTTCGCGGGTACATTTTGACCCATGATTTATTTCAGTCCAAAACACACAAGAAAAATGACTATCATCCAATATTGTTTTAACTACATCATAACTAACTTATTATGCATTCATAACCGTACAATCCTGTTGTAATTTAATTTTATGGCCCCAAAAATCATTACACCACATATTGCACACGTGCATGTTCAGGTTCAAGCGTTAGTGTACATATTCTTTGTGAAAGGTCGAGTTCCCGTGGGGGGAGGGGGCAGAGGGAGGGGAGACCAGGTGCATGTTGAGAAAAATTATTGTTACAGTTGATGAAGGGGGTGGGGGTGGGGTGTCTAAAGTCAAAGATGAATCTTGATTTGGCCAAATTTGACCCCGAGTGACCGACAACAATGCTGCTGGGTCTCCCCAGACCCGAACACCAAATGATACACTTTTTTTTAGAGACCTTCAGACTTGGCTAAAATGGTCAAAATCTGTTTTGTAGTGTTTATATAGCTGTTGTGGAGGATATCATGAAGCCTTGTTCCGATAAAAAAAATTAGAGCGTAGGTATTATATAATTTTAACTTGAACGGGGTCACGGGAGACCCGAACACAACATAAGGGTTAAAAGAAAAATGTATGCATTGTTCACTTGCATATGAAACAGTTTAAAGTGCACAATTAATATAACTAATAAAAATGGTTTTAATCAATATGGGGAATCAAGTCCTTGGTTTATTTAGTGTGTAGCCATTTAATAGTAGGATCCTGACGTAAAGCATAATAATTACAGCTCACAGATCTAAGGAAGTCATATTTAAACCAGAGCCAAAGTGCCAAAGCTTTCTCTGTTCCCTGCTTCATGTCTTACAACAGGAAACCTATAACATGTAATTCCATAGAGCAAGTACTTAATATGGATTTTAAAATCTGTCAGTGTTCATACAGAAGCTTTCATAGGCACTTTGTTGATTGATGGATTACTTTAAAAGGTTCAGCTCGGAGATGAAAGAGTAAATAATTTGGAGATGGTTCAGAGAGATTGTGACGGAACATCAAATAATAAAGACAATAACACACACACAGGCATGTTGCAATCACATTGTTCTGCTCGCCATGACAACAGGGAGAAGGATAACAACAGTGTGATGTAACCGTAGCAACAACTGCTCTGCCTTGATGGTATGCCACCCCCTGCTGCTGACAATAAGAACTACAAATATGATAAACAAGTGTGTGTGTGTGTGTGTGTGTGTGTATATCAATCTTGTGGAGATTTTCAAGATGTATTTTGTAAAACATTAAATGATTAAAAACGGATTGTAGAAAACAACATCTATGATTTTATATACTTCTTTTTTTTCATCCCTTCTGGTGACATGTTTTAAAAATCAATCATTTTAAAATCATTTAAACTTTGTACTTGGCATCATATTTTTACAAGAGCTGAAGATGCTTTCCTCAAATTCTTAATATTGATCTGAGCATGACATTAAACTAGATGGGGAAATGCTTTTACCATGGAGGATAAATGAAGGACATTCTGTAAGATATTTGACCAGCATAGCCTACAGGTAATACTTGCTATACTTGTCACGTTACATGTAAGTTTCGGTTTTGCTGTTATAGCACCTCCTAGAGGCAATTGGCTTGATTGCAGCATATTCATGCTATTTTTGGCTGTTTGTGTTTTCATTGGCCAGTAGAGGTCACTGTCACTACCCGATCTGCAGCCCTGCCCTATCTGCAGAGCGCATGTGCGAGATGGTCTGCCATATTTGACAACTACATACGGCAACCCAAGTAGGACACTTGACACAGTGGCTTTTGGCAAAGCACAAAAAGAAAACTCGAGAGAGATGAGTTATTGTTATTACAACGTGACTTCACTATTATTTAACAACTCTTTTTATTGGGTACTTTTATTTGGGGTTAAGTACATTGTCAGAATAAGTGAGAAATGGATTTAACTTCTGTTAGACAGCTATCATACTGAATAAATATTTACTGTGAATGTATGCAAAAATGTATGGCATAGCTGTCTAACAGAAGTTAAATCCATTTCTCACTTATTCTGACAATGTACTTAACCCCAAATAAAAGAAGCAATAAAAAGAGTTGTTAAATAATAGTGAAGTCACATTGTAATAACAATAACTCATCTCTCTCGGTTTTTCGAGTTTTCTTTTTGTGCTTTGCCAAACCCCACTGTGTCAAGTGTCCTAGTTGGGTTGCCTACAGAGTAGTCCAATATGGCGGACCATCTCGCACATGCGCACTGCAGATAGGGCAGGGATGCAGATCGGGTAGTGACAGAGAGCCACATGTTGTACCTCCTCTTACATCCGGCTCCATCTGCTCATGTAGGCCTTGGAGAGGCATTGTTTGTAAGTTTAATGATTTATCTATGTTTATAGATTTCATTTATGTTTCTATTTTGTAACATGTCATTGTATTGATTGCAATGCTTTGTACTTTTTACTTTCAGTTTCACAAGATTACTACAATAAAATGTTTAACTATCTGGCGATGTGTACATCATTGCTACGTGCCCAGGGGGCAGAATAATACTGTTGACAACTTATCTAAACGTTCTTAATCAAAGCTTACAGTTACCTGCTTACTAGTCAGTAAATGCACCATACTGACATTACTTCTTCTGTTTTTGGTTGCTGTATATTTTTAAACAACTTAAAAAAAAACCTTAACAGGATCTATAAAGTTGATTTTGAATCTCATTTCATTTTCTGTGTGTGATTCATCATAGTTTAGTAATGACGTGTAAAAGCCTTACCTCATCAGAGTCCAGCAGGGGGGGTAATGCACTGTGAGAAGGAAGGAAAAGCATAACATTTAAGAAACATTCATTTATGATGCATAATTATCATAGCCAAGATACTGATGTCGCGCTGATGAAGACTTACACATCTGCCAAAGAGGTCGGGATGTTCTCTTCGACCCATTTCAGATCCTCATCCTGGAAAAACAGCAAAGTGGTGTTAAGCTGATTTAATGTAAAAAAGAAGATAGTGCATGTGGCACCAACAGTTGTTTTAGGGCTTTGTTTCACTCTGGATAAAGCAGAAATGGTTGTTATAGTCAGAATAACCTTAACCTCTTGCATTTAATTATCTTTTAAAATTTAAATAAACGGTATAAACTTAAAATAGTTAATACAATAATCTAATTTATCTTTATTTTCAAAAATGTGTCCTGTCATAGAGAAATTGTTTCTTTCTTGTTTTCTTTCTATCCCTAGTGTTGAGAATCTGAAATAAATACCCATTAAGATACATTTCATTATCTACATCTCGTTCTATTGTCCATGCGACCCATCCTCGAGAATCTCAAAATTGATGGTCACATGGGCCGAAAGCACAGGAAAAACATGTGTGAACGGTATCCCAATATGACGCCGTATTGCAGTTGAGTTGTACGGACAAAAAACGTAGTTCAAGGGTCATTGTAATTGGTGATAATGATAACTATGTTATACTGTGACACTGGGATATTTCCTGAGGTGGTTGTGCAGGCATGAAAAATCTCTTACTGTTACAACCCTACAACATGTCTGAGTGCACATTAGTGTTAGATACAGAACAGCGTGGATGTCTGTGGTAAATTCAAGGAATATATATCTGTCCTTTAAGTGAAACTACCAAATGATCCCAATATCACACAGCGAACCTTCCATCTCAGCTCCTACACATGTACAAAACTGTAGAGAAAAAATACTTACAATTGAGGCAAACTGTTGTTAAACTGGAACTACTACTAACATCAAATTAGTTTGGAAATAGAGAATTTAAAAGAAAAAAGTTGTGGCCGGACACACATTTGAAAGAAATGGCAGCTGCTGTTTATGTTTTACTCACCACTTTGTTGGCTTTGGGTGTTCCGTTGGTCTCGTTTTTTATGCCCCTCAATTTCATCCCTTCTGGAGACACAGGAATTAAAACAGAGATACAAAAATATGTAAGTCAGGAAGTAATAAACTAAGAGGTATAACTTTCTATCATGCATATTTCAGTAAAAGCGGATCATATATTGGTTTGGCCGCATTAAGTTTAATTTGGCATTTAAATCAACTAATGTGGTAGAGGCAAAAGAAAAACGCAGGAAGGGAAGAAAGGAGGCAACAGGATAGAGGAAAGAGGAAGCAAGGGAGTAAAGGAGGAATATTTTTTACCGAAAGCCTCGTTCGCCATGGGCTCCTGCTCCTCTTCCTCACTCTCTTCATCGAACAGAGGACTATAGGCGTACCTGATACACAGAGGAAAAAAGGAAGTGGATTATCTTTACCATTAAAAAGAGAAACAAATAAAAACATTCTTGACATCCTTCTTACCTCTGGTTATTGGCTGATGGTCGCCATAGGAACATGATGACCAATAGGATGATGGAGAACAAGAAGGGCCAGAACGCGTCTTCTATCCACAGCTCCCTCCAGTCCTGCAGGCACGAAGATAGAGATCTTTAATGAAAGCACTCCTAAGGCATTCAAAAATCTTCGTTTTCAGGAACAACAAATATTTCTCTGCTCTTGATCTGTGTATTAATGCTGAAATATCCTGATTAAGGCGGACAAATTAACATTTTAAGTGATTCCACTGTTTTAAGTTGATTAAAATAAACTTGACTTACTAATACACTAAACCTACTAATGATAAATCGCAAAATGATCCGAATACCTCGAGGATAACGTTTATACACTTCTATTTCTTTCCAGGGAATACGTTTAGGGCCGATGAGATTGGGATAATTAGCACCATTTATCATCCAAATACTGTTCAAATATGCCAGTAGCTAATAGATTGGAAGTAAGATTTTTGTCCACCAACCAAGTTAATTCTGCATCTTTGGTGAAGTGCCACTGTTTTTTTTTTTTATAAACATGTTATGTTTGTAATAACCCTGTCAGCATAGATGCAAAAGTTCTCGTCAATATATCTAAACCATTTTTCATTAAAAAAACAGGCTCATAGTAACTAAAGTCTGAATCATTATTGCTTTATGTCATCTTTAACAGCTCAAAGCACATCCCAAGAGGGGCATTAGAACATAACATTTTCTAGACCGGAAACAAGAGGCCACCTCTGGTTTTAATGATTTTCTTGTCATTTTATGAAGTAAATATTGATGCAGTTTTGCTAGAGATGTGTGTGGCGCAGCTGTGGCTGCAGTGAAAGGAGACTTGTTGAATTGAGTTATTTGGGTTCCTTTCTTTAGTAACAGCTTTCATTCTCACTACATTAGATACGCGTTTCTGTACAGTATTAATTATTATTACTGAAGGCCTAGGTGTGAAATGCATGGCCCGCTACAGCTTTTA
Source organism: Gobionotothen gibberifrons (assembly GCA_943591055.1). Taxonomy (NCBI): domain Eukaryota; kingdom Metazoa; phylum Chordata; class Actinopteri; order Perciformes; family Nototheniidae; genus Gobionotothen; species Gobionotothen gibberifrons. The sequence continues at coordinate 21,742 of CALSBZ010042505.1, read as the reverse complement.
ATATAAGGCATATAGCCATTGATCTTGACTCAAGCAGCTGCAACGGATATCTAGAGAACAATTTGTTGTATATTAATGTTAATTTAACTCTAAGTGAAATTCATGAATTATACAAATGCAACAAGATTTTATGGGCAGGTTTAACACTGAAAATTCCCTTTTTTTTTTTTTTAAAGGTCACAGTTTATAGTAAAGCTTGAAGTACTCACAGAATGACAAGTATCACTCTTCAAAGTTGTAAAGGCCCAAATGGTGAAGATGACAGATGCTGTAAAACACACAAACACACAAGCTTCAGATACACAACGTCTGTTTTCAGCAGGTGTTAAAGACCACTTTAAAGAGTATGTTCCGTACCGATGACGGCGAAGATGAGCGTGTTGGTGAAGTGTCTGTAGAGCGACAGCTTCACCGTGTTCCTCCTCAGCTTCAGCAGCTTCATCGTTTGGGCCAGACTCACGAAGATGTGAACACACAGTCAAGGAACAACAATCACCGGTAAAATACACTCTACTGCTGGATTCTGGTTCTAATGTCCCGTTTAAAAATATTGTGTCTACCATTTTCTGACTGATTAAAGACTGTAGAATAACAGACTTGTTAGGTCAAAGAATGTTTTTTCTTTTACACATGCACATTGAATATATAAACGTGTTTCAATACATTTGCAGCATTTTCTAAATGCTAATAGACTGTCAATGATCAGTAAAATACAGCCAAATATACAGCTCCACTACAGAGACCACTGAAGCATTATCCGTTTCTCTGGTTTTACTATTTATAAGTATGTGATTGAGTAAAATATTTAATTTATATTATAAATTACTGATGGAATGGCTGCCATACATGTAGAGATTGAGATTTAAGACACATTTGCAGTGGTTTCTTAATTTTTTCCAGAGCTGTATATTCAAATTGTTCATGTTAAAACTTGATATTAGCATTAGTGTGCCACCATACTAAGAAGGCAAAAAGGACTAATTAAAACAAGAGAGAGGGGGAAAAGTGTAGTTGTATTAAAAGAGGGGAAGGTGCAAGATATCCACCAACAGAGGGCAGAGTCGAGCACAGCCAGGGGAATAGCAGCCAGGAGAACTACATCACCTTTGGGTTTCAGGGGAAGAAAAGAATGACATGAGGTGGAAAGGGGAAACACATTTAAAACAAAAGAGGGAGAGTAGGTGGATAAAGGATGTGGAAAGAAAAGAGGGTGAAAGAGAAGACGAGGGAGCTGAGAATAGGCAAAGAGAGGTGACCACAAAAAGAAATGGAAAATGGAGACGCATCACACAAAAAAAAAGGTTTGTGTATATAAGTGTATAAGTGTTCAACTTTTGTTTCTGTTGATGATGGCTGTTAAACAGTCATTATTATAGTTATTTCAATGAATGCACAACATTATTTAGGAGGTTATAAAAGTATTCATGTACTGTCTCAGCACAACCTCCTTCGATGCCTTTCCATGTTGGGGCTGAATCCAAGGCACAAACGAAGTACTTACTGTTCACTCGAACACTAAAATAACAGACAATGATTATAGACAGTTATGTAAAAAAAAAAAGGATGTTACCCTCTGAACTGATCTGAATATTTTTAAATGATATCATTTTTGTTTTATTCGTAAATCATAGTTCAATTTATTTACTTATGGTACAAAATAATGTGTCATTTTAAGCGTTTAATAAATAAATAACTGATCATGGAACAACTAAGACAAAATGGTGTTGTGGTGTGTGTGTGTGTGTGTGTGTGTGTGTGTGTGTGTGTGTGTGTGTGTGTGTGTGTGTGTGTGTACACATGTTAAAAGGATATCCACCAGACAATACAGGAGTCAGTGAAGGCCATCACTATTTCACACAACAGTGTAGGTCGGATGTTGTCGCCTCGATCCTGGAGAAATACAGGTTACACATGCGAACACACAAAAGCACATGCACACACACACACATTTTTTGTGACTTACAGCGTTGACTTTTAGGATCCCCGCAATGATAGAGACGATCAGGTAGAGCATACCGACCGCGACAACTCTGTGGAGCAACGCCCCGAGTCTGGGCCTGGTGATACAAAATACACAATATTAGGTTCAAGTTAATATTATTGCTTTTAACTAACCTAATACAGTCATGTGAAATTCATTGACATAATACATTCGATTAAAGTAATGTTTATGTGTTTTCAGTGTGCCATTTGTGGCCGAGAAAATAATGTAGCATTTTTGTTTAACATGATGCATCCCCTGCCACGTTGCAATATATGGATAACCTGACCCAGATTAATAATTGATTAATAATGTATTATTAATCATGGGGGGATGTCTCCTTAACTGCCATGTTTAACGTCCGTTAAAATTTGGATGGATTTGGCTCATCGTCATTTTGGACTCTACTACTTGAGTGACACCAATTTTTGAAACTATGTATTCATAGTTCCCTTCATAGCTATCATTTTATGTGTAGACATTACTTTAGGTGAAATTAAACTCCTTCAGCTTACTTGACGATGCCATATCCCAGACTGGCGATGATCACCAGAATTCTGGCCAGAGTCCTCTTCACGGCAGAGAGCACCACAGCAAACACCACCGCCCCCTGGACTGCAGGAGGACATATGGACATACGTGTTAACAATCCAACAAATGTTCACTTCAATCACTCCAATGAAACGCTTCACTTCTTCTCCTACACTGAAAAACTGAAACGTTGACTTTAAATGCATTATGTCAACAATTTAGGTTAGTTAAAAGTAATAATATCAAGTTAAACGTAATATTATTGCTATCAACTAGCCTAATACAGAGTTTTGAAATCTGTTGACATAATACATTTAATTAAAGTAAACGTTTCTGTTTTTCAGTGTACCTGACAAGCCATTGTATCTGATGTTCTGCAGCTCAGCGTAGTAGACGGCTTTCTCCACCATGCCCAGGAAGATGACTCCTCCGATCCAGAACTGGATCCTGAGCAGATCCCTCCAGTAACACGCCGACAGAACCAACCACAGCACCGCCAGCAGCACGTACACGATACACATCACCATGAGGAACTGGAGAATAACAGGGAGAAAAAACTTCTGAATTGTGGAAAACTTGTGCAAGAAATGCAAATTGACAAAAAGAATAGATTTTTAATGGTTTGAACTTTGACCTGCGAGGTATTAAAGTTTGATTAGCAATGATCATTTTTAACTGTGTGGCCTAACGTCCAACACAGTGCCTGCTTGTTAAATGCCTTTAAGTTAAAAATGTGCAAATGTGTAAGCTATGACCAGAATTGTAATTCCACATTCACAAAATGTCTAAGATTATGATCAGAATGTGAAGAGATGATGGCATATCCTCTCTTGTAACACACATGTGCCTATATAGAGGCGACAGTGAGACACTGTAGCGTCAGCCTGCTGTCAGAATATCAAAAGGTACACCAATCGTAGAGCATAAATCTGGTGATGTTCTTTCCTACGGTGTTACTCCTGTTTGAGAAAAATACACTGACCAGCTGTTTTCATACATTTCTGAGACTCGCAAAATAAATATTCAACAGATTTACATCTTCATTAGGAACCAATGGTCCTGAAGCAGGCCACAAACAGGAAGTGAGAAAATACTGAGAGGCTCACAGGGGCTGCTTCTCAGGTCGACTATTTTCATTTCCCCGCTCCTCGGTCCTCGGTCTCACCGGAAGTTGATTTGTCTGAGCCATCTTGAGTACCGTCCCATGGCTCTTATTTCTGCTGGAGGACCGAGGATCGAGGAGCGATAATGGAGGAGCGATAATGGAGGAACCACCAGACCATCCTAAATATTAATTTATTGGAAACATTTTGATGATCGCTTTTTTCGTTTATACATTTTAAGAATGGCGTTTATCTTTTTTGGAAATGAGTTCTTATTTTATTTAATGTATTTGGGTCTACAACAGATGATACACATGTTTGTGTCAGTAAATGTGTACTAACAGAGGCGGGTGTGTGTGTGTGGAAATAACGGGGACAGAGCTGGCTGCTGTCAGACGATCAGCTGTGCGATCAGCTGTGCATCACAAACGGACGTCGCTTCAAGTGACGCTACGGAGGAAAGGACGTCCCATGGCTCTTAAAACTAATTTCCCTGCTTCTCGTGGTTTCCTTGCACCCCTCCATGCTTCCCTGGTGGGAGGGACTAAACGCAGGGAAACGACGCAAGTGAGGGACGCAAGGATTCCATTTAATCGACCTGAGAAGCAGCCTGTGTGTGTGTGTGTGTGTGTGTGTGTGTGTGTGTGTGTGTGTGTGTGTGTGTGTGTGTGTGTTCTTACCACCATCATAGGCCACTCAGTTGCTGAAATGTAGTCATGCGACCCCTTCATGCTGATCTCCACTGCAAACACAAACAAAGAGTTCATCAGATCACTCACTACATTTAGTTTTAGTAGTGTTGTCATGGTACCAAAAGACTATGACTTTGATACAAAGCCTGCCTAAAGTACCTCAACACTGACATCATACTGCAAAAAAAAACTAAAACAAGAGGATGGAACTTACTTAAAGGCTTAACTAAATGTTTTTAAAATGAAAAATACCCACTGAAAATACTAAGACAATAATTAAACTCTTAATTAAGATCAGGGATGTCACAATAGCAGAAATTAAGCAGTCAATACCAGTGAAATTCCAGGATCCTTAATACAATTATCATTATAATACATCATACATAATCCCAATTCGATACTACAGTGAAAAACAAAGTAGTGTGTGTGTGTGTGTGTGTGTGTGTGTGTGTGTGTGTGTGTGTGTGTGTGTGTGTGTGTGTGTCACTGACGCTGTAATTTCCAGGGTTCGAGGGTGTTAGCGATGTCCGGGGCCCGGGCATTGTCTTTGATTTCTTTGATTTTCAGGATGAACATGTAGGGTCCGTCCTCCCAGGTCTCAGCCACCGCACTGAATTGAGCTGCATCCTGAAAAACAAAGATAGAGGAGTATTTAAAGTTAAATAAAGTTATTGTCTCTTTATGACTGCAGCAGAAAAGATGGAGCTAAGGATGTAGCTTTCCTTTACATGACTTTGGGAGGGAAACATATGAAGTGGGGATGTCTGGGGAAGCTCCCATAGAACATATTAAAAAGTATAAAACATCTGTTGCATGCGATTTTGAAATTAAAAGCCTTTGTTTTGAACAATGAGTTCAATGGAAATTCAATGAGTTCAATGCTCACGAATTCAGAAGGGAAAACTTCACATTTAAAAAAAATGTTGTTATTCTCCTCACTGAGTCAACACACATGTATTGATTGACTTAAAAGTTCAAATGTGTTTCAGAAAGATTTTTTCTAATTTTGAGGGAAATACAAATAATTAATACTACATAAATACAATTGTGATTTAATTAGAATAAAGTCATACTATATCAAAGAACTAAGTCATAATATTAAGAGAATATAGTGAAAAATGTATGAATATAAAAAGGCAGAAATCCCGCCATTGTGTGGCTTATTGTCCACACTGTGAACTTCACCACCTCCGGTAAAGTGAAGCTCACAGCTACGTCCCTCAGATTTTCAGGGGGAAGTATTATTAAGCAGGGAGACTATTCCAAACAAAAACCTATGAGTAAATGCTAATTCCTTCATCTATGAAATGGAGCCACCTTTGCTATTAACAGCTTAATTCTTAAAATAACGTCTATTGATTGAAATACTACTGGTTGGAGAATGTCCCTTCTGCTCCCCTGGTAGACCCCCACAAATAATATTGCTGGTTGGTGTCCTGTCTCTGCAGGATAAATAATGCTCTGTAACACAAAACCTGGTATCACCCAGCATTAAAACCAGCACGGCACGCTACCAAGTCACAGGCTCCTCCCACAGGTGGCCTGATAAACAGGTTCACCTCACCCAGCAGGATAGGAGCAGACTAACCTCATTAGGAGTGACGACAGCCTTTCCTGTGACATTTGAAGCATTCTGCTTCTGTTCTGCAGCAGCCTGAATAACAGAGAACAATAGGATCAGTGAATTAACTCAAACATGCAACTTTTAAAAGCTCAAAACCTAAAATAAATTTAAAAAATAGTTTTACGTCACAAAATGCCTTAATCTACATATTATCAGGGAAAGATAATACCCGAATGATTTAAATAGTGTTTATACTGGGTAGTTTATTTAGTTTATAAATGTCTCTTTCATAATGTAATTCAACAGGAAAACGTTGAATGTGTTTCGGACAGTCCGAACTTCCACTTTCTTTCAAAGTGTTCATCAAACATACTTTCTCTTTCACCAAAATATTCAAATAAATAATAATAAAAAAACACAGAACAATAGAGTTAAGGTGAGTTATATTTAGCTAATTATTGGAGCTGGAATATTTATTTTCTAATAATTATACTGTGACAATTTCATTAAATGCCAGTTTGTTTGCACACATACTCTTCACTGTTCTAACCATGACTGTGGAATCTGTGGATCTTTATCACTCCCTGGTGGTCAGCACCATATAGGTCGTTCATATGTCAATCAGATGGGACATGAGCCAAACTAAACAGTCCAAGTACTTTTCAAACAGATTTTTCACAGTGCAGCCGTCTATGCTAATAAATGACCTGTGACAGGAATGAGGATGTCTGTTTGTGTATTAAACACGTTGCATGTTTATTTAAGCCTTAAGTTCAGGTGCCTGAAGCAGCCTAAAAGGTGCGGCGCCCTCTAAACAAAGACTTCCTTTTAAAACAACGCTGGGGCATAAATATTTAACAAAGCTTTGACTTTATTAAGGTTATAAACTATTAACTTTAATAAAGCTTTGCACCTATGATACGTTGACTGAGCACATCCTGAAAGAGCACTGCACTAGTAATATTTATTTATGATCCATTTCAAAGTATGGGTATGCTTAAGGGCGGGGCTACCTTGTGATGGACAGCTGCCAAGAATCTGTCCGATTTGAGTCCACTCCTTCTGTCATAGAACTTTAACCATTTCTCTGTGTTCTCAGTTCAACAATAAATTGTAGTATTTTAATGGCTAAATATGTATAATTCTCTGCTCTGTTGTACTTAGCTTAACCCTACCATGTCATGTCTGGTTGCAAAATTACAAGAAGGAAACTTGCCAAATGTAAGGTTACAAAGCTGTAGTCCAAAAAACAATAAGTGATGTTGTGAAATCCAGCTCCTAACGACCTTTGTAGCCAAACAGCTACCATGTTGCTAAAGTAACAGCTAGGTTGCTCACACTATAAAGCCTATTTGGCTTGTGATTGGGTCATGGGGTTTCACTAATGCTCAAACTGTTGTTCCAAATGACATTCAAATCTTAAACTGGCATGTCATGTATCCAGCCTATTTTGGCTTCACTTTTTAACAGTGCTTGTTTTAGCAAATGCTTACTATTTTAAACCACCCCATGCAGTGTGACAACAAAAAGTGAAGTTGTAGCAGGGCGGGGGGAAATAAAAACATAAATACAGAAATAGGACTAGGACTTTTTCCGGTCAACCAATTAATTAAATTATGTTTTGTTATTTAAATTGACATATTTGGTTTTTGCTTCTTGGTTTTAGTTTTTTGGTAATAGGACTGTGTCATCTTGTATGTATCGATTATAATTTTGGGCAAATACAGACAATTTAATTTGATGAAAACAAATTGATTAATTAGTTGATTTTGTACCATCTCTATAGGTCACCAGCTATCCCTCCATCTGTTTATTTAACCTAACCTTTTTATTTTTGACAGATAAATATTTTATATATTCTTCTGTCGCCCAAATGTAATTGTATACTTTTGGGATAAATCCTACGCTACAAAGTGAGCGCAGCAAAATACAATCATATCTGACAGACAAAAAGTGTGGAGAGGATCAGATCTGAGAGCAGTTCATATCATAGAATAGGCATGCAGAGTTTGGAAAGGCACTAAAAACACCTGCAGACTCGCGAATGACAAGAAGCAATGATGGTTTTCCCCTTTGAGAACATTGCATTTGTATAGTTTGCATTACAGCTGCTTAAAGTCCAACAGTAGATTTGGATTGAGCTGTTTTTTTCTTGTGCAGCTCCTGTGGAGACAGGTGGGGAAACAGAAAGGGTCTCACCTGCGGAGGGGTTTCTTCTAGTCGTGTTTTCGTCCCAAATGTATCAAGGTGAAACTGTGTCATAAAACAAACACACCCATATTAAAAACATAGCCCCCACATACAATCACTTGATTATTAATGTGTCTGCCATGTGTGTCAATGTATTAAATATGTGTGTACCACCATGTGGTGCTTGCAGGTGATGGCAGGATATTGATGAGAAACATAATATCCACTTCCGCCTCCTGGTTTGACCTCCGTCGACATGAAGTATTTTTCTGCCTTCGACGCCTGGAGACGAACAATCAATCAAACAAATAGGTTGTTAGAGGTGTTATTCAGTCAGTACTGAGTATAGTACAGTAGAGTTTAGTAGAGAGGATTATAGTACATTATCGTACAGTAGAGTAGAATTTAGTATAGAAGAGTATAGTACAGTACAGTATAGTACAGTTTAGCAGAGAAGAGTACAGTAGAGTTAGGTAGAGAAGAGTATAGTAAAGCAGTGGTTCACAACCTTTTTTGTCTCGTGTACCCCTTGAGCTGGTCGCCATTCTATAAGAACCCCCCTCCCCCCCAATATTCTTTTTTGTATTCAAAATGATAACTCACCCTTAATAAAGTTGTCAAGTTAAATGTATTTAAATTTGACATTGACACTTATTAACAGTGAAAAGGAATACTATTAAGACTCCTTTCTAGACGTTTTAACACCTTTTGTTAAGACTAGAGCTTTTAATGAGACACTTGAGCTTGTCTTTCATTAGCTTTGATAGTTCTGGGGGCAGGACACCAGGATTATGAAAATGTATTTTAAAATGTTTTTTTGTGTGGAAATATATTTCAATCCCTAATCTTTCTATATACCCCCTGTAATCCCCTCCAGTACCCTAGGGGTTCCAGGACCCCCGGTTGGGAACCACTGCAGTAAAGTACAGCATAGTACAGTAGAATGGACTGGAGAAGATGAGAGTACAGTACAGTACAGTAAAGTAAAGTAGAATATAGAACAGTATAGTAAAGTACAGTACTGCACAGTAGAGAAGAGAAGAGAAGAGTACAGTACAGTATAGTACAGTAGAAAATAGCGTGTCTCACGTTCAAACTCAAGAATTCAGTGTAGCAGTGTGAGTTCCTCAGATACCAGGACACGTCCAACTGGACGGGTGAAGACAACGTACAGGTCTCTGTCACCACTGACCACACACAGAGAAAAAAAAACATGAACGAATTAACAAGAACATTTTGTGTTTTTCTCTTTGCCAACTTAATCAGACTTTGTTGACCCCTGTACCTGAAAACATGACACTGATATTTATTTACTCAACCAACAAAAGGATTTTCCAAAATGTCAGACTGCTTCTTTAAATGTGTCAGAAATAAAAGACAAAAGAAGGGAATTGTTATCATTAGGAAGGTTCCCTTACCTTTGAGATGGATGAAGCTGCTATTGAACAAGGTTTTAGTGAAAAAGAAGAAGTTCGGCTTCTTCAGACTTTCCTGGAAAACAACAAACACAAACAGCTCATCAGACTTCTTCTAGGTAAATTAATATTTGCGTCTCACAGCTCTGCCTATTTTCAATCATGAAATTCATTATTGCAGACAAAACTAGAGACCGTGATGCTAGCGTTTATGTTGAAAAAAATTCAGGATAATCAGCATTTCCGGGAACATTTCAATGTCCCGGACGATATTGTAAATATTCATAACTTTAAAAATAATTTCCCTATGCTGTAGAAGCTACTGTGGTCTGTTGGCCAACTCAGGGTTAGATTTCGCTGTAATCACTTGAGGACTTTGCAGGCCGTTGAGAAATTCCACCCTCCATAATGGCAGAGCGCTGTCCTCAGAGCGATGCCATCTCATTTAGCACCTGTAGCATTGAATATTTATTTTTGATGCAATTCAAATTGTTCTTATATTTTTAACCAAAAATGATAACCTGAAAGATTCAAATTTCTCCAACATATTTTTCTCGTGCAAGACCGTTAGCCAGTAATTGCCGGTACATGGCATCAAATCAGACCGGGAAACTTCTTACCCCACTGGTTGTGACACCCTTGCTTGGACCGCACCCATCTTCAATCTCAAATAAATGTTAATCTCACCTACACACAACACCATAAGTTTTATGAAGGCCTCTTGTGGTCGTGATGCTATCGCGATCACAGAATCTGTCCACAAACACCTGGCAAGGTACTACTTTGTATTACACTTTCATGGCAGCTAATAACTGATCTTCCTATGTTACAGTTTATTTAAGACATGCAGTGCTTGTTTTATGTCAGTGCTTTGTGTGATTTATGTCTGAGGTTTAGGGCTTAGCTAGTCTGACTGTCAGCTAAATAAAGGAAAAACGACAGACTGATTTTCATGAAACTTTCATTAGAAACATTTTTATTTTTGTAGGCCCTATGCCCCATTCCCTATGGGGCATACACACTTATGTTTCACTTTTGTTAACATTGCTAGATGGGCCATTTGTACTACAGTCTCGTGGATAAGGAATAGTCAGAAAATAAGTTCCTGACCGGTAAAATTCACATGAAATGCTCTGGTCGGTACAACAACATCAAAATCAGATACCAACATGTTGTTGACGCCCTGAGCAATAAAACACATCTTCTTTGTTGCCTACTTTTCTTTCCCACATTCACCTTTAAGGTTATGAACACACCGAAATTGAGAAAAAAATGCTTCCTCACTCAGGAAATGGGACCATCCAAGGAGCGCCTGAATGCAGCATTGTTGGAGGAGTTCTGGTTGAGGTATTGTGTACACATGAACTTGATTCATATATTGCATCATCCTAATTATTGTAAAGTACAATATTTGCCTCTCATATGTGGTGTGGTAGAAGTATACAGTAGCAGGAAATGGAAATATTCAAGTTAACTTCAAGTTCCTCTTTACTGTAGGATACTTAGTTATAGTTACGTTACTTGAGTAGGATACATGTATCTGCCTGACTGTCACCCATTGTCAGAGGTGGTAGAAGTACTCAGATCTTGTACTTAAGTAAAAGTAGAAGTACCAGAGTGTAGGAATACTCTGTTGCATTCAAAATGCTACTAAAAGTAAAAGTACAAAAATATTGGCATCAAAATATACTTTAAGTACCAAAAGTTACTCTACTATATTATGCAGATTGGCCGATTTCAGAATAAAATATATACTATATGTTTTGATTATAATTATTGATGCCTCTATGTGTTTATCAAGCAGGTAAAGGTGCAGCTAGTTTGAATAACGTTGTATACTGCAGGCAGGGTAGCTTGTGAATTTGCTCCAGGTGTAGCTAAAGTCTTATATAAGTGACATTTATATTTCACATTATTAATCCATATGGGCAAAGTAACTAAAGGTACTAAATACATGTAGTGGAGTAAAAGTACAACATTTACCTCTGAATTGTAGTGGAGTAGAAGTACAAAGCAGCAAAACATTGAAATACTCAGGTAAAGTACAAGTCTCTCAGAATTGTACTTATTATGCACTTAGTTACTTTAAACCACTGAGCATTGTGTCACATATTCTATTAGCTAGCAAACGTTGTTGATACTATTCAGACGCAGTGTTTAAGAACCACTACTTCAGCTTCCGCTCCAACCTGTTTTACCTGTGAAACCATCAGATATAACACTCTAACAACCATTCCAGTGAGTCAAACCACCAACAGGAAACTCACGCTGTCAACGTTCACGATCCATTTCCCCGGTTCGGACACAGCACCGACCGGAACGCTCATCCCCGTCAGCCCCAGCAGCAGCAGCAGCAGCACCGAGGACCAGAGTCCCAGCCCGCCGCGACCAGGACCCGCAGAGCTCGCCATTTAAGCTAGGAGGAAGAAGGAAGCATCGACAGCAAAACCACCGCGACAACTCACAACAAGCTGGACACTTCCTGGTTCAGGCTGACGTCAGAGGCACACTGGGAATGATGCTTTCAAGGGCCGTGGGAGGTTTATGATTCATTCAAAGATTCGAAGGTTTTATTTCCATATGTTCTACAGTTTAGTTATGGCAATGAAACACTTAAGTCCAAGGCTCCTTCACTAATGCAACATAACTATATATAAGACGTAAAAAACTAAAAAAAACGGTGCAAAAAGAAACAGAAAAGGAAATAAAATAGTACAAGAGAATGTTGCAAGTGACCAATGTGCACGTCATGCAGGATAAGTGAAATATACTATACATCTAAAATAGAATAAGATGAGCTAAAAACGGAATGTAAAAATAAATATTGTAAAGGAATAAAAAACGGTTTATTGTTATAATAAATAATGGTCTATTTCATTTTACATAAACAAAAAATCTGTACTTTTGCTACTGACTAATCTCCCTTGTAGTCTCTACCTGTGAGGCTGTTTCAAGCAATTGTCAAGCAGCTCTAAAAACCTACCCCCTGACTGAATCTATATTGTATCGACAATTAAAATGATATTGTAACACTTGTAAGTGTAAGTTAAGGATCTGTTTGCCTTTGAATGCAGCAATTTAAGTTTTTTCTCATCAATCTTATTTTTGTTTTAAGGATGATGTTTTGGTGGATGATTTTGGCCTGCCCCAGATTCCTGCCTCATAGACAAGTAATGTATTGAAACAAATGCAATTCAGCTTAAAACACTTTTATATAGTGGTAATACTCTCAGAAAGAGTGCAGTGCTCTTGAATGCAGCTCAAGGCCTGACTCCTCCCCCAACCACTCCCCTCATTAGGGCTGCTTATAAAGAGCACCTGTTGGCCTTTCCCCCCCACCCCCTTAGTCTCTGTCTGTCATGGTCAGTGGTACAGTCTCTGTCTGTCATGGTCAGTGGTACAGGTAGGTAGTCTTTTATAATATATGGATACATTGGCCTCATCAGTTTCTGCTATGTTATGCTCACTTGCTGCTCCTTACAGTTTGTCCTGCTTTCAATTGTCCTGCAGATCAGTAGTTTGTCAAAAAATAATTGAGGGGGCCAGAACATATACCTTATAATGATAATACCTTCTTTGTTTTTTTTTAAGTCTTAAAATTAATTTTTTAAAACACTAAAAATTGTAAAAAACAAACGGCGCAACATGGGTGCTAACTGGGGCTATAGTCCCGTCATGCCGGCCTCTGGCTTCCCTCTGCTCCCAACATATCAAATCCCTTTCCATATGTTACCCATATGAAATATAGGGCTTTATGTAATTTAGATGTATGAATACACTCTAGAATGTACACCCAGGGTGAGTGGCGCGAATTACTCCGCCTCTCTCTTTTTCCCTGTGAGCACCCTGAAGACGCAGAGACATACTGAGCTGCTCCTAGTGTAGTAATAGTATTTAAAAAGTGTTATTTGTACTCCACTATATCAGTTGACAAACTCTGACCTGCAAGAACCCCTGTGTGAACCCGAACTAGAAGACGACAGCCTGTGTCGTCTTATAAATGTAGAAACTCCGGTGAGTTGAGGCTGTTAGCTCCTTGTTAGCACTGAAGGACTATCCTGCTAATATGACAATGACAGTCAGTTTTTGTTGTTTATTATAAGATACATTTAATTAAAAAACCAATCGGGGTTATGAAAGTGATGTCTAATGTTTTTGATGTACTTTGGTGCACATTGTATCATTGTTAAACCATTGTAATAAGATCGTTAGCTTATGCTAATCGCGAGCTAGCGATGCTAGCTAGCGCTAACTGTGAGTTGATGCTAAATGCTAGCAGAAGCTAACGGCTAACACCACGTGTTAGTTCCATAGAACATAAGCTGATAGCATAGCTAAATATCAAAAGAGCATTGCTCTCCTTTTACTTAAAACCACTCTTTTAGTTATTTAATTTGTTGGTTTCGCATACAGCATCTCTGTAAAGTATGTGTATTCAGCAGTATTCACTTTCTCCACTAAACGGCTTGCTGCAGCTCTCCCTGAGTGTGTGTGTGGATTGATTTAAGTTACTGTTTATATCTTGAAACATGCCAACTAGATGTTTATAAGAGTGTGATATAAGAGAAAGATAATATTCTGCACTATTCGTGCAGGTTTTTTTTTTTATTGTCAGCAAGCCAGATCCAATCTGACTTGGGATTGATGGCGAGCCAAGCCCAGTGAATCTGTGAGCGGTTGTTGGAAGCAGTGTGGCCTACCGTTGGACCTGCCTACAGAGGGCGCGTGATTTGAAGAATCCTGCTGAATTCACACTGATCTGATCCAGGTAAGAACCAGTACACCATTAGCTCTACCTGCCATAGCAGTACACACACACACACACACACACACACACCGAACTGATTTGAATTCTCTTGATCAAAGGGAAGAGACTATTTCTATTTGTGTGGTAAAGAGCTCTATTTTTTATTTTCATTCCTTTTCCAGCACTTTTCATGGGTGCTGTCTAAGCGGGGGGGTGGCATTGGGATATATATTTTTTTAAATCCTCAGCATCAGTGTTTCTTAGGGTCAAAAACACTAAACTCACATCTTAAAATGAAAGCATTTAGTTTATTTAATGAAAGAGCACATGTTCAATGTGAAAAGTGACAGTAGATATAGATTAGTTGCAATTTGGTGCTATATAAATATATATTGGGAAGAAAAAAAACGTACCACCTTGAATTTCAGGGAGGGCGCGGGGCTCCGTTGGCGGGGCGCAGCGCCCCTCCAAGACAATGGTAGGGGAAACACTGAGCGCCTCTGTTCTTGGTACGATATAGGACTAGAGGTGCTACACATACATTTTAAGACCTCATCGCCACTTGGAGTTTTAACCGGTTACTTTGGCGACTCACTTTACCTCGCATTTACTATATACAGTATTGATTGTCCTTTCTCCTTATCTTCCAACCATTTGGACGCAAACTTGCATTTCCCCATAACGATGTTGTTTAACCTGTTAAGCCCCGAGCCTGTTTTTCATGTTTCAGGCTCGAAAATGACATTCCCAGAACAAATGACCATATCTTCCCTTCTAAAAGGGTTAAATGAATCATCTTTTCTCAAACTAATGATAAACCTGTGAGTTGGATGTAGAAAAGTCAGAATCAATATAGATGTTTTTTATTTTAAAGAAAATTCAGATTGAACATGATAAAAAACTGTAAATTATAGAAAAATATTATAAAATATTTTGTACTTATAGTGAAAACTAACCTTGGATGATGGGTTAGTAGACTAAAAGCTTTAGGAATCCAAAGTACAATATATAATAAGTACCCTGTATCAAGATTGATGCAAAACAAGTGATATTTGACCTTTTTAGAGACATTTAGGAAAAAAAACCCTCTTTTGGGGTCATTTGGGTGGATTTTCCATATCTCTGGCCCCCCTTGCTCGATTTTGACATGTGACATCTCTTTCTGACCGTCAGAGCCAATAGAATCGAGGGGAAGTCCCACATAGTCCTTATTTGGTCATATCTGTTTGTTAGGGTGCTGCGTGAGTCAATACATGGGAAATAGCAGCAGCAGCAGGCGGCTACCATTAGCAGCTAACTTTTGGTCTCCGGTTTTGCCATCAATATGGAATTATGGACTATAAATGAAAAAAATGAGATTGCCCATACTTTCTCAACCTATGGATTAACCGTTGCAGCAGCGTTTTTTCTCGTTTGAATGCCATTGAACACTCTAATGATCAGATTGGCAGAAATGCTCCATGAAGGTACGTGTTGTGATGTCTGTGTTTGCTTCCCCTGTCGTGAGTTTGTATCGTTCAGTGTTGAGGCTGGCACTGTTAGATTCTGTGTCTTTATGATCATAAACGATGTGCTGGATGTGCAGAGCTAGGATAAGTAATAAGGGAGCTTGGAGTGATTGTCGGTGCGGTAATAGGTTAGCATTTTTCGCTCGGGGCTAATTCAGAGGGTACTGACCCTCTGAATTAGCCCCGAGCAAAAAATGCTAACCTATGGTGTGTGTGTTTTTTTTTTTTTTGAAAAAAAAAATGAAAAATACTTTTTTTTGAGTTTTTCCTTGTTATATGGATATAAAATATTCATAGTTTATTAAATATTAAGGTTCCTTGAGACACAGTGTCGTGAATAACTAAAAAAAGCCCCCGCCGAGGGGGGCTTTGGGGCTTAACAGGTTAACAACCAACATTAATGGACCTTCGCGCGCTATCAAGCAGTGAGCGTGCGATGTCCTGTTCAGATGACGTCAAATCCAACGGGATGCCGTAAATAAACTACAAAGAATCACAGTACACACCTACGCAATGATTACATTCAGGCAAACTGTAGAATACAACCTCGTTGGACAATGTATATACTTATTGAAAACAAGCTACAAAATCTAATACCATGGAAAATGCCTTTTTAATAGCCTTAATTTTCGCTAAATTGATTTATCGACTTTCAATACTTTGTAAGACCCCGCGGACACCCTGCATTCATTGCTCAGTTAGTGCACACAGTTCCTGCCCTGCTGGACCACCAAACAAGATTTTACAGAGAAAATACTGACTTGATGACAGGTTTAAGTCTCTTGTGCAACAGCTTGTGTACGCAAACTCCATTGTGGTCGCAAACTCCATTGTGGTGAGGAGTTTAACAAAGTGTGGGACATGGCCATGGCTGCCAGCGCTACTCCGAGACCCGAAGTGCCCAAACGGAGACACAGAGCCAACCCAAATATGGATGGGTATGTAGTCGAGGGAACTACAGGACACAGGAATGATGACAAAACAGAACTTCAGCGACTGCGCTACAGATTGATCAATACACGATTGATTCAGTGCTTGGAGAAATGGATCAGAGATTCAGCAAGTGCAACTCGCAGCTGGCCAAATCACTTGCTGCGCTGAATCCAGAAAGTGACACATTCCTTGATGCAAAGGCTGTGAAGCACATTATGGACCCGTCAGGATCACCTGTAATTGAGGCAGAGTACGAAATTCGAAACAGTTTTTCAGCATGCAAAAACAGTCACAGCCAATCGAGGGGGATTGGACTATACAGCACATCCTCTATAATTACCACACGCACCTTAAGGCAATGCCAAGTGTAATGACTGCTTTCAAACATGCCTTAACATTTGGCGCCTCCACAGCAATGTGCGAGAATTCATTCTCCACTCTAAGGAACGTTTTTTCGGACCATAGAATGCTCCACAAAAAAAAGGCCCAGCTGGTTCAACTTGCGTTTGAGAGAGACTTAACCAGAAAATTCTGAGGAAGAGCCGGGATGCCAATACGGAAGTGCCACACACTGCAGTTCATATATTGGCCGATAGGGACTGACTGCAGAAAGGAGCAATTTCCATAGACCCCCATGTTAAAATGCCCAACTTTACAGCAGAAAAAAACATGTTTCTACCCATGGATGCAATACATATTATTATGAATATAGTTAGATTCCACCTTCATGATTATGGATCTGTGAGTGAATTGTTTTCTAACACGACCCTTTTATTTATATTAGGTCTTAAAGGTTTTGCATAAATTAGGGCGTGGTCACATTGAGTGACAGCTCTGTCAAGTGACTGCTGCTGTTAGCTTCTTGTCTCTCTGCTAGCAGCTCCGTGAAGCTACAGGGACTCTGCCTGCTCAGTTCATCCAGGGAACACAACTTGACCCCGGCCGTGTTTGTTTGTTCTTCACGCTTATATATCGGACTATTGTGACTCGCTCTGCGGTTGAAACAGACGGTGCATGAATGCGGTTTTGCGGTAAGTGAAATTCGAGTACTTATTTATGTGTTAATGATTTTAATCAGCTACGTAATTATGAATGTTAAGGCTTGGGTTAGCGTGTAAGCGAGTGGTAGCTACATCAGTGCTAACGATGCTAATCGTAGCCTCCAAGTTAAAATCATAGACTTTATATATAAAGGTTAAAACGAAATAGACAAGTGTTAAGCGTTAAGTGGGATAATACTGTAGAACAAACGGCTTCTGTTTGAGGTTGATAAAATAAGGTCATCCCAGCTAATTTAAATTGGCTATGCTCAAGTATGTAGACAAGCTAATGTTGAAGTAGTGTATGTGAAATCAACCTCACAATAAAATGTGTGTATATTACAATTATTAATGTCATATTTCAAGATGATTACTTAGATATTACAATATGGTTGGTTGAGCTGGAGTTCATTATTGAGCTTACACGTTAACGTCAGTCATCTGAAGAACGAACCCAAACCTTGTTGTTTTTATTAATTGCATTACCAAATTGGTATCCAATAAACAGTAAGCATTGGTAACACAACTTCCAAAGTTACAGTAAAATAAAAAGGACCCTGACTCGGACAATACACAATCCAACATGTTCAACAGAAGAGAATCAGTTATATTGTTTGTACACATGGTACTTTACATAATATCTGTTTGTTTAAGGTGTCCAGGTGATGCAGACAGGCTGGACCAGAGAGTGAGAGACAGAACTGGACTCCTCACAGCAGTGAACTTCAGCACAGGTACAAAGACTCTCTTTTTCATACTGTACAAAGAATCAAGAAAGATATTGGTTTAAATAAATGAAGTATTGACTTTAATACACTGATATACATTCCATTAAACAATACTAAATACTAGATCACCTACACATCAGTTAAGTTGAGGGTTTTTTCCATGCAAAAAGTTACATTTAGATGTTGCCAAGCAATATGAATTTGTCAGCGTTCTAATTTAATGTATTGAAGGCAAAGATATTTAACACATAGTGAGAACTGCTACTATTTATCTCTCAATATTGTCTGTAAAAAACATGGTAAAAGTTATTCTTTCAGTGAGACAACAGAGCAAGCTGCTACTGTTGCACTACGTTTTGATAACAGTTAAATATTATTTTGATAATAACATATATTTCAATGTTGATGAACTTCATACTGTTCATTCATAATCTGATTGTCTTTGTAGCTCACTGTTGAAATAAAAAAAAAACATTACAATTACAAAATAATTATATCTACAGCCCCTAAACACACAAACACACCGCTTTCATAAATAACACACTTGTTCTGCAATAATGTTTTATGTTTCCTGTAATGTTTGTTAGGAAAGGACATGCCTGAAAGACACAACATTTTCTCCTTCTCTGAGGGTCAAGAAGAACATAAGAGGAACATTAAAAGCTGATATGAGATTTTAAGACCAGTACAGGACATTCACTAAGAAACTACTTTTTATTGTGAAAACAGTCAGCTGATCGAATGCACCTATTTCCACATCTACACTCCATCAGCTGATTATTTCTATTTGCCGCCTCACTTTATGAGCTTCACATCACTTGTGCCTTGTACTGCAGAGTTTGCAACGTCACAAATAAATGGGGCCAATCTTCAGTCAGATGTGAATGTGTAATCTAACATTTTCAGTAAGAATAATGGACGAAAGGAGTGCAAATACAAATACAATTTATTGAAATGTGATCCAAAAGTGAATCAAAAAGCACATATGGACAGAAGGTGTAAACCTATTAAATGTATAAGATAATACACATTTAATAAACACATTTACTCAAATAAAGTGAAGTATTGGGATATTTTTTTTTTAATCTGCAGCATCACTGTTTCTTAGGGTCAAGAACAATACACTCACAACCTAACATGAAAGCATTTAGTTTATTTAATAAAAGAGCACATGTTCAATGTGAAAAGTGACATTAGATATAGATTGGTTGCAATTTGATGCTATATAAATATAAATTTAAAAAAAATAAAAAAATAATAATTTTTTTTTTTTTAACACCTGGAATTTCAGGGAGGGCGCGGGGCTCCGTTGGCGGGGCGCAGCGCCCTGCCAAGACAATGGTAGGGGAAACACTGTCCTCCTAGCAGAGGAAAGACCCTCAGTCCTCTCCGGCCAAACCAACAGACAGGACGTCCATCACACGGAGGTTTCTCCCTGAAGTCTCATCAGCTCTCTGGACACCACGCTGTCTCAATCCGTCAGCACTGAATATGAGGGGGAAAATGAAAATAATAAATGCTTTAGACAAAAAGAAATATAAAGTTGACTGTTGAGTTGCTCAGTTTTTTTAGATTGTCAATACTATTACTGTATAACTAATATATCAGGTTAAGAGGCACATTCAAATAAAGATTGGTCTTTAAATACATTTTGTCTTTTGAATTGTTTGTCTAAAGTCAAGGATCTAGAACTGGTACTTAGTTGTAATGATACAGTCTGGTTATTATGCTGTTTGGAGGAGGCCTCACAGGTAAGGGCACTAACTAGCTACCATCACATGTACCTTAGCTTGACTTAAATGTATTAAACGTATAGTTAAGTGATATCAAAATTAGGGCCGGGACTCGATTAAAAAAATTAATCTAATTAATCAAAATTAATCGCATTTTTAATCGCATATAAATATTTGACCTGAGAACAGTGAGAAGCAATTTTTTTCACATGAATTTTTAGTATACCATTGAATAATGACTGATACATAAGCTTAAGCAACAAAACATTGTTTATTTTTTTTCAAGGTGGTACTTAAAGGAGCAGTAGGTAAGTTTGAGAAATCGCCTCGGCTGCACAAAAATTCCAAAGTACACAAACCGAAAAGAATCCGCCCCTTCCTTCAGACTTCCTACAGAGCACCTCCTCCAACACACATGAACGCGCACAAGATCATGATAATGAATGTAAAACAAATGTATAACAGTTATTGTCAGTGCTTATATTTTTGAAGCTAGCATGTTTGTTTTGTGAAAATGTATTACAAATGTTACGTCTAGCTGACGAGAGCAGGCTGCGCCGGTAACGTTACATATCAGCTCGGTGTGCTCCGTAAATAGTCGCCATAGTTGAAAAGCAACTCCGATATTGACTCTGGTTTGACTTCTCCTAGTTTCCACTTTCTTTTTCTTCATAATTTGCTCCATTACAGTTTTTCTTTTGCGACCGGTAGACGATGTTCAAGCAAACTCTGCCATGGTGAACGTGTCCTCCTGCAGCGGAGTGAGCTCAGCCCCGCTGCAGGAGGACTGAGCCGCTGCAGGAGGACTGACCGAGGAGCTCACGGGAAACACGCCCAATAACGGCGCGCAATGACTGCACGAGTGTGTGTGTGTGTGTGCACGAGATTGAAGGCTGACAGACAGGTCGGCCAACCAGTTATTTTAGCCGGCCCGGCTAAAATAATTGGTCGTAGTTTTTACAGTATTACGGCTTCCACAGATGAATTTTTTTTATGGATTTTTTTTCAAAGCACTTAGAATATGCATTGCTATCAGGATATTAAGAGCATTCCATGGAATATAACAAAAAGTGTATCTCGAGCCGGTTTCTCAAACTTACCTACCCCTCCTTTAACCAAGACCAACAGAAACGTGACGCGATCCGCCTACTAAGGGCTTCTCGGCAACTCTGCAGAATCCTATGGGTGACGTCACGGACCCTACGTCCATTTATTTATACAGTCTATGGCATTTATGCATGAAGAGTAGATTATAGTCTATTTTAAATAGCCTGTTTTTGCTTTCACCAATGCATAATGGGCACGCTGTGTGTGTGCAATTTGTGTGAAAGACAAGAGACTTTACAGCATGTTTTGAAGTTGCGTTTGTGTGTTGGTTGTTGACGACAGTGTGTGCCACCCCCCCGTGGTAAATGTGTGCCACCCCCCCATTCGATTTGTTCTGGAGCCGACCCTGCTTTAGTTGTTTCTCCTAAACATAGCAATATATGCTTTTGAAATGTAACATGTCTTTGAAAAATTAACAGTATACTTTTAATCCGTTTCTATGGCAGTTTTGCTCCGTTTATTGATTTTGG